>VZSZ01001709.1:251034-398752 GCA_013398815.1 Ibidorhyncha struthersii | reverse complement strand
CCCCCTTTGGCAGCTGTTTGAAGCTGCTCAGGAGCTTGGAATGTTAGAGTAACTCCCAGAGACCTGGATTAGTGGGCAGGTGATGCAGTCATGGGTATCACATACCTCTACAATTTTTCACGTGGATATTACCTCCATGTATATGGAGTGTGAGTGTGTGCTATATACATATATCTTTCAGAAACTCCAGGCAGCTGTATTTTTGTTGATAATGTATATGAAACAACATCACAGTCAGGTGGTGGGAAAAATAGTGCATTTCATGAATTTATGAAATACTGTATAAGTATCCTGTTACATTCTAACTATGACAACATAAGTCTGAAATTACTTCTTTTTTCCTGTAAAATTATCCTTTCTACTAACAGCGAACATTTTCACTTTAAAAAGTAGACAACAGAATATGTTCATAACATGATGACAAAAACGTATTATAGTCTGTAAGTTAATAAAGGGCAGCCATGGGATGAACGTCATTTAGTTCTACTTTTGTCCCAGATGTCCTGGGTCTAGAAATTAAAGCTAGGCTTCCTACACACTAGTGCAGGCTGTCACTGCTAAGTGTTTCCAGACTTGCTGCGTGTGTGTGCTTTAAACCCATGTATCCATAGCATGTCTCGTGCACAGGGGATAATACAATTGTAATTCTAGCATCACGCTCTGTAACATTAATTCTTACAGCCTGGCTGATAAGTTTTAATAGGGAGATTTTGTCTAATTTTGTTTTCATGAGATGTTAATTTTTGGTACTTTTTAATTCCTTCTCTTTAAAATGATTGAATACTCCATAACATTCAAGCAGTCTTTACTGATAAAAGTAACTTGAAAACCAAAAGAAGTACTGAGTTCTTGTCTTTGATGGGCACAATCTGGATGTAGCCTGGGCAGAAGGAGGAGGAGGACTTCCCCTTCAGTTTATGGACCACGTGAAGTCAAAGCGAATCTTCAGTTGTCTCTGTTATGCATTGCAGGAGGCCTTATGTGAAGTTTTCTGTGGCTGTGTTTCTGCTATAATCTATCTCACAGAAAAGAGGCTACTGTATGAAAACCAACCAGCATGAAGCTACTGAAGGAGTGCTGTGGTTTTTATAGTCATATACATGTTGGAAGGACCACCCTAAGAAGGCTCAATTAGAAAACAAGACTACTTTGCACCTAGGAAGAACTTTCTAGGCTTCAAATGGAGCTTTAAGTATTCACAATCCAAACTATGCAATTCAAACGCTCATTAAAAAAAAGGGAGGTAGACTCATTGCTGCAGACCTTTTTACATTTCGGTTCTTAAACTTGGATAGGGAAAGAGGTTTAAGATTCTATGGATGGTTGCTCAGCACCATTCTGAAAATGTAGCTGTTAACATATGGTGTATTAGGTTATGAGACTAGGAATTGTGGTGTCCACAGTCACAAGTCAGTTTTGAAAAGATAATTTGCATGAGTAAAATTAATTCTAACCACAAATTATTGCATGGTATACAGATAGTGTAAAGATATTTTAATATGATTTTGTTTCTGCCTTTAAGAGCAATGAAGCATTGTGAAACAAAGTATTATGCATTTTAAAGTTTCTAATTTTTTTTTTAATTTATCAATAACAGGTATTTTTATTCAGAGAAATAACAAAATGATAGCTGTCTACATATAGAGCAAGAATTAAGTAGCCAACCATCACTGGCATGGTGTGCATATATGTAGTGTAATTTCTGTTGTACTTTAATAAAAAGTTAATCTTTGATGACCTCATGGTTCTTTAAATGAGACATGCAATTAATTTACTGCCATAAAGAATATAGATTACCTGCAGCGTTGATACCCTTGATTTCAGGGATCTTTTTAAAGAATATGTCTAGACATACAGAAGGTGTGTTTTTGTGAAGGTCTCGTGAAATCCCTCCTCACTTGAGCTCTTTTTTTTAAAAAAAAAAACAAACAACAAAACTTCATCATAAATGTGGTGCATTTAAAAGGTCTAAAAGTCCCTTGGATCATTTCAGGCTTGCAAACTTATTCATGCGAGGTCCATTCATATGAAATGAATTTGTTTGTAACTTTATTTTCTCTTTGCTATATTATGTAGGAGTAACTTGATTCTGAAATTACCATCTTCCTACTGCAGAACTGGTAGGAGGCAGAGAAGTGGTTTTGTGACCTGCCCAATTCTTTGTAGTAGAAAATAGTAGCAAAGTGACTTAGGGGCAATACAAAAGTACTGTAAAAATGTTTGATTGCTGCTTAAACCTAAACAGGGACATATAAAAACAATAATAAATATGTATGCAGCCCTCTAATATGCTTGGTTGTACAATTTTTGACTGGAAAAGCATAAGTGAGTAATTAGATAATTGCTGCCTTGATTGAGCTTAATAGGAAACATTTCAATTAGGCTAAAACTACACAGAGAGGAAGTAGGCTTTTACAAAGGGAAACATTCCTTGTCATGCAACTGTCAGCTTTTGCCCACACTAAGAGATGGGATTAAGTGGATCTATGCAAAGGAAACAAAAAGAAGGAAAGAAGAAAAAAAGATTGGAGTAATTAGACTTGTACTTAAACAGTGTCTTCTGATACAATTTCTTGATTATTCCAGTTTTGATAACATAGCTCTTATAAACCTCTTGGCTGCAACAAATTATGACGTTAAATCCATGGAAGAGGTTAAGTTTCTGCTTTAAAAAAAGAGAGAGGGGGAAAGAAAACTCTGCTCATCCTGCATAATTTAACATTTTTTCAGATTATCTTCACCTGCCAACAGTGTAAAAAGTGAAACGTGAGGTATTTTTTCCTTGTGGAAAGTGCCTATGCATTATCTAGAATACAGGAATTTTTCTGCAGGACTACTCGTGTGTCAGGAGCTGATTCCCTCTCGGGCAATACCTAAGCTGGGACTGCAGGACAGCTGGGGACGATCTTTCTTGTGGGTACTTCCCCAGACTCCAGCCATACCCGCTGCCGCGTGTGGCAATGTAGCTCATGGGCATTTTGTCCACGTTAATACCGTCCTTGCATTCGTACCAACAATTAGTAAAGAAGGCTCTTCCATGACTGGCTGTTATGTTAGAATAAATCTGAACAGATGCCCTGCTGTCGTCTAATATTACCTGCCCCCCGAGGCTGCGCG
This sequence comes from Ibidorhyncha struthersii, assembly GCA_013398815.1. Lineage (NCBI taxonomy): Eukaryota > Metazoa > Chordata > Aves > Charadriiformes > Charadriidae > Ibidorhyncha > Ibidorhyncha struthersii. The sequence continues at coordinate 395,635 of VZSZ01001709.1, read as the reverse complement.
GCTGCTGCTGCTGAAGTCACGTGCAGCAATTACATAGCTTGTAAGTCCATTACAGCTCCTATGGGCCCAGAAATGCAGCTAGGGACAGGGAGGAGTGGGAGGACTGAGATGCAGTAGTTGAGCAGTATGCGGGAGGGTGAGAAGCATGTTTATGGCACACAAGCACTGCTTTTCTCTTGTGGAAAAGGCTTTTCCTTGTTTTGCCCGTCTGGACAAGCGGCTGCTCAATGGCCATGTACCACCTAAGAAAGAACAACTGTTTTCATCCAGCTAGAAACTGTTAGGTCACAAATGTCTACTCTTTATTCATTCCATTGTAAGCCACCAAATCTCTATGTGACATTACCATTAGCTTCAATAGTTTATATTCAGCTGTAATGGAAGTTTTCTAAGCTAAGAAGGACCATGCTGGTTTTAGTGCTCTGGTCAGTGACTTTGAGAAGGCCACAGCTATTTGTGAACAAAGCTGGTCTTGGGGATGAAGAGTCAGTCAGTGTATGCGTGGCTTTTGGTGTGGGAGTTGTGGGCACTACTGGAGGAGGTTAAATTATCTGTTAAATATTGCATCAGCGTCCTAATGTAGCATTAGGAGATACTGACTACTCGATGATTTGTCTTTTGGAAGCAATGCCTAATAGTGACACCAAATATTTGTATTTATTAAAGATACCACAGGAGTTTATAGCTGTGCAGGCTGTTCCTCATTGTGGTATTTTATGATTAGAGGTTGGAGCATTTCAGTGACGAATGAAGGAATTTCACCTGTCTGAGGAGGGACTAGATTTCATCAGTCAGTGTTTTGCAACTTAGTATTTAACTTTGGGTCTGAAAATCTGAAGTGTTGATGTATGTTACTAGTAAATATGCTAATAAGTACTTTAGTGGGAAGAGCTGTAGGTATGGCAGTTTTCAAAATAGAAAACTTTTGCACATGTCTAAAGAAAAAAAGGATCATTTCTAGTAAGCTTACACCTGCAATCTTTTATTCAGACGTTAGGACAGGAACAAGGGGACACTGAGTTCCATTAGGAACAAACTGCTAATTTCAGAGGGAGGTTTGCTTTATATGCCAGAAATGAGAATGAAGCTAGTGGGAGCGTGAGCTCGCCAATGAAGATAAGATGGTGATAGTTTCTATTTACGTGCACCAAAGCTTAATATATAGCACGTTGCAGAAAGGATCATGCAAACAGATGCTAGCTTTGTTTTTTAATATACTTTTCTGCATGTAAAAGTTTAGTAAAAATAAAGTTCCTTTTTTCATACACTAAAAATTAGATAGAATTTGCATATTTTCACATGGAACAGCCAATAATTCCCTTGAGATCCTCATGGAATTGTTACAATTGCTGCTGAAGCCTGGTGTCAAGTTTGTTTAGCCTAGAAATAGTTGGCCTGAGGTAAAGAACCATTGGAGGTTTTCACATTTGCAGTCATAATTTAGTAATTTATGTTTGCATGATGTATGACAAATTGACTAATGACTGCACTAAAAAGAAATGCCAGCCTGGCGTTTCATATGCAGAAATCTTATGGTGATATCAGGTGGGCTGTCTACCCTACAGGGCCGAAATAACTCTGCTACTCATTCTTAAATTTTATATTTTAGTTAGGTACAGTTCCTTGTGTAGTCTTTTTTTCCAGGAGCTGCTTTTAAATGGGGTTCTGCATTACGACAGAAGCTTGACATTCTGCCAGAAAGCTTGGAAATGAAGGCAACTTAAAATAAATACTGGTGATATTTCTTTTTCTGTGTCCCTTTCTCCTTCTCTTTTTCTCTCTCTCTTTTTTAAGGAAAGGCATATGTTCTTATCCTAACTTGTCCCAATAGAGAGTCAATTACAACCAGTTGGCTGCAAGTCCAATCCAAGAAAAATACTGAGAACAGAAACTTCAGCAACAGGTACCAAGGGCCTCTAGTACAGTCAGTCATTCTCAGTACATATGAAATGTGAACATAAAGCCTATGGGTAAGATATTTTTAGGCCCTAAGTTTCCCATGATGGTCCAAAATGAATCAATAAATTAAAGCAGACATTTTTGTGTAGTTAGGTATTTTCCTGGATAACTCTTTAAACGTCCACAATAGTATGAGATTTTTTATGTGAATCGTGAGACTAGAACAATGTCTTATTTAGAAAAATATGCCTTGCCAAATGTTCATGTATAGGTATATACTCTGCAACTTGCTCTTGTAGGGTCAAGTAAACATTAACTGTAGAGCTAAATAAAAAACCAAACATGTATGCATAATAATAAACATGCATAGGAAAAATATACACGTCTGTTTTGCTGATGTCAGTCCTCACATCCTCACACACACTGTGTCTTAGGACTGTCTTGCGGTAGTGGAATTCAGCTCTGGTGAAGTAACTTTCTCCCAAATCAACTCAGGTAAGCATCAGTATATTGAATGTCAGAGCTCTGCCAGATTGGCACGGGAGCTTTGGCTGCTGCACAGATATAACGGTGTTGAGACCAAGGACAACGTTAGTATTTAGCAGTATCTTTGGGCAACTATATTTGAAGACCAGGCAAAGTTTAGATGTGAAGATACATAATTTATTCCACAGACAGACTGCAGAAGGAGAGGTAAATGTTACTCTCTTTTGATGGAAGCATTTAATTAAGTTGGCCTCTCTTCTGTACCTCAGTATTTATAGAATGAAGAGGGAATATGTGGCTGCTAACATTACTACTTATGCTGCATATTGATGAGATTGAGACAGAGAAGGCAGCAACACAGGTTTGAAATGGCACCTTAATCTTTATTCAGGAGACCTTTTGTCTCAGCCTTTGCATGCATTTCCTTTCTATGGTTTGTCACCTGTGTGCTTTCAGTATTTAGCTCACATTCTTAGCCCCTGAGGTCCTAGTGATGGACCAACACCCTGATCATTCCGTTGGTATTCAGGGAGTAGAACCAAAATTCCAAAACTCTAAGTATGAAATGAAGAGTCAGGGCTTCCCAGCCACAGAAACGAATCATTCACACCATCTTCAGGCTCTGTAACACATTCCAGCAGATTACATGAACTCATCTGTTTCCAGACTGACTAAAACTGGTTAAAATATTTTTAGTGGAACAGATTTCTTTATAAAAGATAAAAATGCAGTTTTAATGCAACAAAAAAGTTTTGTGGGAAAAGCTCATTTTGATAACATCTCAACAATAAGGATGCAAACTGTCCTTCAGTGTGACTCGTGATCCTCTTATTAGTAAGGTACATGCTGCACATGCTGAGCATGGGGGAACTGAAGGAAGAGCACAAAGAATTCGGGATCTGTGCTGAAGAATTACCTCCCAACTGCCACTGTCAACCAGAGAACCTGTCTGAAATATGGGGATCATACCTCATGCTGGAGAGCCTGATAAAGTATTTTTCAGTGGCATTTTCTCACATAAACTAACAGATGTTAAAAGAGTATGGGAAAAGTTCCTTACATAGAAATGAGGACTCTGGCTATGAAATTATTTTCTCTCTGTTAATTCAACACTGTGTTCCATCCTAACTGCTTAATGATCCATTTCCATGTGCCCCCATGAAAAACAGAGTTCTAAAACCAAGATTTCTTCTAAAAACAAGATTTTTCTTTTCCTTTCCCATTCTTCCGTTTTGTGGGGGTTCATTTGGTCAAAGAAGAAACTAGCTGGCAATCTTTGCTTTGATATATTTGTTACTGAAACATAGGGTCTCAGTTATAGTTTCTTTCTTTTCAAACTAGATGCTATAGATCAGACGCATACAGTGTAGGAGAATAGTTCATATTATTAAAATATTAGTCTTAATGTATACTACCCGGGAAGAAAATGAAGCGTAAAAAAATTTGTCGGTCATCCAGCACTCTTTCCTGTTGAATCATTAAGTCATTGCGGGCTTTGATTCGGATTGATTTGGCTTAACATAACTGCTGAGCATTTGGAAACCAAGATACCACTGAAAGTGACCACTGAGGGCCACCACAGAAGCTGTAGAAGGGAATTGTTTAATCTAAGAGAAACGTGTATTTGGCAAATGGTGTAGTAACCAGGGCTTAAAGAAAGGACAGCACGTAACCGATGAGATTAAATACAGGAGGAGAGCATGCTACATAATTCCCACTAGTAGAAAAACTGCTTTGGAGAATTTGAATTTTATTCTGTGTGCTGTTGACAAAAAAAGTCCACTGAAAGCTAGTTAGTTCCCCTCTGTGCAATACACAGCTACACAAATTGAATCGTAGTCCAGCCTATTGCTGAACAAGTGGGTCTGTTTTAGACTAATGCTCCTATATTGCTAACGGAAGTGAGGTAGAAGAGCTTGGATGCTTACATTTGTGTTATTAAGTCTGCAAAATATGAAAACATGTTGGAATTCTTGATGTATTTTGGCTAGAAATAGCTGCTGTTAGCACATTTATTTAAGAAAATCTATAATTTGAGAGGGTAGAAGCAGTCTACATGTTCACAACGATGTTAGCGTGTAGAAATTGTCAGTTTGCATGCTACTGTCATACAGGTAGGTATTATTTACTTGTATAAAAAAATGGATGCATCAACAGCTACTGAAGCTTATAGTCAGTCATGTTGATGCTTCACAGGCAGTATACATGCAATAAGAGTTATGGTTAAAGCCCTAAGACAGAGATTCAGGAAATCTGTCCTCAGTTCCTAGTACTTTCAAAGCCCTCCTATCTAACCTTGGGCAAAACTCCATTTTCCCTAAGCAAATGGAATAAGTTTTCATTATCTCAGGATCTTTTCTAATAATCCACTCGTTTATGAGGCATTCTTATGAAGCTGTCTCACTTGTTGAAAAGCTGTAAAGATGTGAGGATATATTCATTTCTTTGTTGGATAAATGTATTCTTCAAAAAGATTATTGCTCACAATCTTTTTTTATAAAACTAGGAAAGCTTTTGGTTAAGGATCAAGTTTTAGAATGGAATCATAGGATGGTTTAGGTTGGAAGGGACCTTCAAGATCATCTAGTTCCTATCCCTCTGCCATAGGCAGGGACACCTCCCACTAGACCAGGTTTCTCAAAGTCCCATCCAGCCCAGCCTTAAATACCTCCAGGGATGGGGCCTCAACAACTTCTCTGGGCAACCTGTTCCAGTGCTTTACCATCCTTAAAGTGAAAAACTTCTTCCTAATATTTAGTCTAAATCTCCCCTCTTCCAGTTTAAAGCCATTCCCCCTTGTCCTATCACTACATGCCCTTGTAAAAGGTCCTTCCCCAGCTCTCCTGTAGGCCCCCTTTAGGTACTGGAAGGCCGCAATAAGGTCTCCTTGGAGTCTTCTCCAGGCTGAACAACCCCAACTGTCTCAGCCTTTCCTCACAGGAAAGGTGCTCCAGCCCTCTGATCATCTTCGTGGCCCTCCTCTGGACCCACTCCAACAGGTCCATGTCTTTTCTGTGCTGAGAACTCCAGAGCTGGACGGAGTACTCCAGGTGGGGTCTCACGGGAGTGGAGTAGAGGGGCAGAATCACCTTCCTTGACCTGCTGGCCGCACTTCTTCTGATGCAGCCCAGGGTACGGCTGGCCTTCTCGGCTGCGATCGCACATTGCCGGCTCATGTTGACCTTCTCATCAATCAGCAATAACTAACTTCTGCTTACGTAGCAGGAGAATGCAGGATGTGTCTAGCGAAATGTTAACAGTGATTAGAAGAATTTTATTAAAATGAAATCATAAACACACAATGATACAGAAATTAAAATATATGCAGTCATTTCAGTAAACAGGACGCTATTTTCTTTGAGGATTCTTTTAGTTTAGGCATTGTTTGCAAAGATAGTGCTTAGTGAAAAGGAGAAGTCTGTTAGAGGCTTAGAGTTAAGTGGTATATGTGCTGACAAAAGGACAATGTCTCAATTAGCTTGATTTAATACATTTTAGTGTTTGTCCAAGCTACTTTGTGATACAATTTTGAATATCGAGTTGACTGAAATAAATCAAGATAACTTGTGAATGATTTGCAAACTGTAAGTAATTATTGATAACATTTACACCTCAATAGGCTGCTACAGTGAACCTGAGACTCAGTGCCCCTTATGTTACATGTCTGTACTGTACAATTCTGTGCAAAACATGCAAATCTGCAAACAGGAGAGCTATAGAAGCACAGCCTTGTGTTTGAGTTTGGCTGTGAACAACCATCATTCATCAATGGAGCCATATTTTTAATCAAGAGACTTTTGCAGAACAGCAAGATTTCCAAAATGCAAAAGACAGTAGAAATGGACAGCCATCAGGTTTTGGAAAAAGACTATCCTGGGGATATTACAGAGCAGTAACACTGCAGTTCACTATTCCAAAGAAGGTTGAAATTGCAGTGGGAGTCTAGCCTTGGACGACAAAAGTTGGGATATGGTAGACATGAATTCAGTAGGTTCAACCCACCTCTCTCTTGGCTACATCCATTTCATAAGCTTCAGTGTTTTGCAAAGTGCAGCAAGATGGGTTCAAAGACTGCTAATACACAATATTTTGGTGACTCAGGAGGCTGCTCATGGACCAGACAAATAAGATGGAGAAAAATGCTGAAAGGCCAAGCTAAATGTGTTGCAAGGACATGCAGGATGTGTTATGACAGACGATACCCATCCACTGTTCGCCGTGAATACATGGGACGAACAGTTGGGGGATTCTCAGTAGCTTTTGATTAGACTGCACTGATCCAGTATACCTCAAAAATTACCTAGAAGTCTAATGTGGGCATACACAAAATTTTCCTCCTCACCAACTATTTGCTAATTAAACTGCTCTAATAATGAAAGATTCATCATAGTTTGTAAACATTGTTTCAGATTTCTTCCTCAACACCGGCTTTTAAGCACTGCTGCAGAACCGTACTGTGTCCATGGAGAAAATCTCCTCTGCAAACACTCAGAAAGGAAGACAAAATCATTACGGAGACTGGATTTGTTCACAGCAATCTTGAGTTTGATGGTTCTGGCTGCAGACTCATACTCTGAATGTGTTCAACAGCCACAGCATTGTTCACGTGGAAAGAGTCTCCAAACAAATTCCCTACATAAAATCTACTTTGACAGTTTACCTCCATATCAGTTTTTTCAAAGTGAAACTTTGAGCATTCTGGATGTAGGGAAGATCATCCCCAGTTGCAGTTATGACTATTAGAAAAGACTAGAATTGAAAACTAAACTGATAGCATTCCAAATATTTTGGTGATATCATTTTCGGGTGTATGGAAATAAAGCTAACAAATACTGAGATTTTTGGACAAGGGAATAATGTTTTTCTGCTCTGAGAAAATTATTACTTACTTTGTTTCAGCAGGAATTTTCTTTGCAGATGTTATTGCTCCAAACTTTGGCATATAAATTACACATTAGATGGAAGTTATTGTCACCTTTCCTGAGGGCTGGAAAGCAAACACTGTATTTTATGAAAATGCATGCCATTTCAAAATCTCTCTTCTTTTTTTTTGTCTATCTTCTTTGACTCACTGTCATGGTTTAACCCCAGCTGTTAGCTAGGACCATGCAGCTGCTCACGCAGTTCTCCTCCTTCCTCCCAGAAGGGCAAGGAGAAAAGGAGAAGAAAGGGAAAGAGAAAAAAATACTTGTGGGTTGAGATAAAGACAGTTTAATAGAAAACCAACAGAAAAGGAAAATAACAATAATAATAATAATACAAGTCACTCTCACCACCTGGTGAATTGGTACCTTCCTGAGCATTGATCATGGATTGCCCCACCCCTGGCCAACCCCGGTTTATATAGTAAGCTGGATGTCTATGGTATGGAATATTCCACTGGCCATTCTGTTGTTCTGTTTATGCTCCTTCTCAGCTTCTATGGGAAGCTGAAAAGAGTCCTTGAAAAGTATAAACATTGCCTAGTAACAACTAAACCAATATGCATTATTGAGATTCCTTTCACAGCAATCACTAGAAAGAAAATTAACTCTTTCCTGGCTGAAACCAGGACACTGACAATTTAAGGTAAGACCAAACCTGAGACTGCACTACCTTGCAAAACAGGTATGAAGAGAATAAAGGGAAGAATACAGAAGAGAATTCAGCCACTGTTCCAATGCAAGATTACCTTTCCATTTATGAGGTTATTAAAACATTATCTTTTCCTGTCTTCTACAAAAAAGACGACCTTCAGTGTCTTCTGATGTTACTCTATATATCATGGTATAATAAAAGTACATCTGTGGGTGAGTTGCTTATTTTAGAAAAAGCAAAAGCTTCTTTCTGGAAACAAACAGTGCAGTCCCTCTTACATCTTAATTCTCAAAATGAATCATTACCTCATTTTCTTGTAAAATTAGGAAATAATGCCTCTGTGAATTTGTAAATGATAGACTTGCAGACAATCATTTAGATCTAATCAGCTTTGCTACATTAATAAACATCTATTTACAAACTGCTTTCTTTCAGATTATGAACTTCTATATCAATATTCCCCAGTGGCATCTGATCACTTCTTTCAAATCTTCATTTCTATCCTTGTTTTGTTAAGCTGCTTATTAGTACCAGCAGCAACTGCAAAACATTGTCAGAAGGAGGACAGGGAGAGGAAAAAATGGAAGAACTAATAACATCTTAGTTATTTCCAGGACAGTCTTTGTTTTGGAAAAGGTTCAAGAGAAGATAATGTCTTACTTACCCAACTTCAGCATACTTATCTTATCATTAAACGTCTGACTCAGCTCCTTAACCAGCAGCTTTTGTATGAAGCATATTTTCAAAAGGTTTGTACATCAAACCATTATTTTTTTTGCAATCAAAATTTTTAAGAAGAATATACGCTATTCAATTACAAAACCTGGAGAGGCAAAGTGTTATAATGCCAGATGTGACTCTTTACAAAGCTAGACACATTCATCATCTGCTCACAGTGCATTGGCTTCTTATTTGCTTTGTTGTCTCTCGCTTACTTGTAAGCCTGAGGAGCATGCTGTTTCACAAACATAAATTCTCTTGAATTTAAGGTTCTGGGTATGGTCCAGTATCCTCTGCCTCCTTTGGCAGCCTCCGAGGATAAGGAACAAAATAGACAGTATGTGGCCAATTTAATTTGAACTGAATTTATGATATTGCATTTCAGTGCCCAATGTATGATGAATTTCATGGTAAAATATTGCATAGAAATATGCAGCTTGGATCTGAAATCATAAGAACAGTCAATGATCTTGCATATCTTCTTTTTGTAGATACTAGTTGGGCTAGTATAAAGATATAAACTAGTGTTTTAAAATCATTGCTTTGCTTTTCTTTTCTTTGAATTATAAGTTAGTGAAGATAAAAATAATGCAGAAGAATAAGAATTCTCGTTAAAAACAATTTGAGAATAATTTTTCATTTGTAATTTAATTTTTTCTGTGTTTTCAAAAAGTTTAAAAAATCAATTTCCTGTTTAAGGTAGTGGGATATTACTAGAAAGAAAAAAATCAGCATTTGTTTTATTGATAAATCAACATTTTGTTTATTTCTACGGTTTGGGAGACTTTAATTTTAAAAAGCTTCTAAACTGAAAATATGGAATATTTACAAATAGAAAAGTTGTGGCTAAATCTAATAGCTGTTTGAATCAATTTAGGGGGCTCTAAATGTACGTTTGTAATGTTGTTATAGAGCTGGCAAGTGTTGTTGCACAACGGCAGGATCAAGCAAGCGACAGCACTAGTGTTCATTCTGGCTGCTCGCATTTCCTTCTGAAGCATTGACAGCTGCTTCACAGTTTGAGATTCCCAGCTGAGACCTCTAAGATTAATGAGTCCAGGGAAGAATTGAGCCTATGTAATAGTAATTCTTAGAGACAATAGGGATGGGCAGACAGAATATTTCACAAATACTGTGCAAATCAGCAAGATTTATCTGAATCTAAATCAACTTGTGTTCTGTTTCCAGTGATGCTTCCAGAGGCAAAGAAGGCATTAAGCCTTTTCCTCATCCTTTGTCACTATGTTTCCCCCCTGCATCCAATAAAGGATAGAGATTCACCTTAGTCATCCTTTTATCGCTAATGTATTTATAGACACATTTTTTATTCTCTTTTATGGCAGTAGCCAGGTTAAGTTCTAGCTGGGCTTTGGCCCTTCTAATTTTCTCCCTGCATAGCCTCACAAAATCTTTGTAGTCTTCTTGAGTGGTCTGCCCCTTCTTCCATGGACTATAAACTTTCCTTTTCTTCTTGAGTTCCAGCCAAAGCTCTTGGTTTAGCCAGGACAGTCTTCTTCCCTGCCAGCTTGTCTTAGGGCACATGGGGATGGCTAACTCCTGCCCCTTAAAGATTTCCTTCTTGAAGAATTTCCAGCCTTCCTGGACTCCTTTGCCCTTCAGGACTGCCTCCCAAGGGAGTCTGTCAACCAGGCTCCTAAACAGCCTACAGTCTGTCCTCTGGGCTTTGCCAAGAATTGAAAACTCAATATGTTTAATTATAGTAAAAGGTATAGCTATATGAATGTGTCAGAACAACCTGTTGTTGTAGTCTTGGTATAGTTTTGTTAATAGATCATATAATGCATGGGTATGTGTAAGCAATTGTGTAATACAATACAAAATATACTGTTAAGCTGTGGTCATTCACAGAAATAATACTGCACTTTTTTATTGTCTGAAAATCTAGTTGAAATTACAGAAAACAAAAAGTATTGTGTGCATTTGTTAAGTTCTTTCGTACCCGTAATTTCCTAATAAAATATTACATTTAGGCATTATACTTGTGGTGAATTTAAAGATCTGGTTTTGCCCATGAATTACTTCTTATTTCTGAAAAAATAGATTGGCACAATTCGACAGAATAGTTTTTAATCATTGAAAAGCATTCATTTAGATGGCAGATACAGTATTTTTTAGCATGTTGGTGTCTCAGAGGATATTACCAGTTGTTGTTGTTGAGATTTTTTACCTGGTTTTGGATACTGATTACTGAACATGTGAAATTTGAAAAATTGGCCCTAAAATATTTCTAAGCTAACTGTTGTTTCTTGCTGCCTCTAATCAATCCATTCATTTCTGATCTGTGGGTGATGATTCAACCTTCAGCTAAGATTTAGGAAGGAGCTTGTGTTTTCAGCTGCCAGAGGACCAGGCTCTGGATATATAAACAAGAAGTTCTCACTTTCTCACAAATGTTTATCATGGCCTACTGTAATTCTGATTCATTTTTCTTTGTATCACTAGAAGGAGGAGGAATAGAGAATAGAAAGAAAAGAGAGAAAGAGCAAGCAGGAGAATAAGGGAAAAAGATACCAAAAGGCATTGGCAGAAAGAAGAAATGTTCGTGTGATAAATCAGTATATATTATTTTTTATTTATCATATTGGCTAGATACCTGTGGGCACATATTGCTCTGCCTTCTATTGTAATTTGAAGCACTGGCTTACATATCTGTGTCTGGTCTTTGAGAAACTCACAGGTGGTAGCCATCTGAAACGTAGCTGGGCCAAAATAATTTCCAGACTTCTCAAAGTCACTTTTGTGTTTTCTGTACCTTAAAATGACTATGTTTTCTTCTGCAAAGTTCAAATCCAGATTCAAGTGTCTCTAAGATCGGAACTACATGTGATGTTTTCATACTGAACTACATAGCTGACAATGCTAATGTAGCTGTAGTGCCACTTCTCAGTTGTTTATAAGACCAATACAAGCATTAGGGCACAAACTGCAAATTGCTAAATAGGAAAACTATATTTTAAAAACTGCGAAAAGCTTATGCTTTTCTTAACAACTCAAAGGGATTGTGAGGTTCTAAAGATAGTTCACCCCCATAGAAATTTTGTGGGATATCATTAAGGGGAGAATTCTCAGATAATAGTTCTTGCCAACAATACTATTTTCTTTTTTATTAAAGAGAAGTGGTCAAAGAAGAGGTAATCTTGACATACATCTGCTATTCAGTCTTACTTTAGGTCAGTCATTACTCAATCACTTCAAGAGATTAGAAAAAGAACAGTATGCGTAAGGATTACAGTCCACTTGAATGACCCTATAAAAACTCAGAATAGATGGGTTAAAGTACCCAAGAAGTTCAGAGTATCTGTACAAGATGTAGTCTGTTAAATCCTTCTGAGAATGGTTAATCTGGGCTGATGGAAGAACTCTTTCAGAACAAATCTAAGGCATTTTCTAATTGGACCATTTGCATCAGAAGGCTAATGGTATCCTGGGCTGCATCAGGGGGAGTGTTGCCAGCAGGTCAAGGGAGGTGATTCTTGCCCTGTACTCAGCACTGGTGAGGCCGCATCAGGAGCGCTGGGTCCAGTTCTGGGCTCCTCAGTGCAAGAGAGACATGGACATAATGCAGAGAGTCCAGCAAAGGGCCAACAAGATGATGAAGGGACTGGAGCATCTTTCATATGAGGAAAGGCTGAAAGAGCTGGGACTGCTCTGCCTGGAGAAGAGAAGGCTTGGGAGGTTCTTATCAATGTTTGTAAATATCTGAAGGGAGGGTGCAAAGAAGATGGTGCCAGGCTCTTTTCAGTGGTGCCCACTGACAGGACACAATGGGCACAAACTGAAACACTGGAGGTTCCCTCTGAACATCAGGAAACACTTTTTCACCGTGAGGGTGATCGAGTAGTGGCACAGGTTGCCCAGAGAGGTTGTGAAGTCTCCCTCCTTGGGGATATTTATAAGCTATCTGGATGTGGTCCTAGATAATCAGTGTTAGGTGGCCCTGCTTGAGCAGGGGGTTAGGCCAGATGATCTTCACAGTTCCCGTCCAACTTCAACTATTCTGTGATTCTGTCATCATAAAGTATTGAAAGATAACAATGTAACAGCATTTCACCCCTTCTATACTTTCTTGTTGCATAAGGCCTGTCTTGTTTTCCTCCTGAAGTCTTGCATACTAGATAGAGTATTTTGAAGATCATCCTAAAAAGGGCTGTCCTATATTGACTGTCCTATAGAGTACGGAAAAAAAATTTAGTTTCCCAAATCCAGTCCTTTTATTGGTGCCAGTTCACCCAGGTTTCATCTCATACATTTCAGTCCACTACGTCCCTCCTTCCATTTGTCTGATCTAGCTCGGTCAGGCTCATTCTTTGTAAGTTTCTGTAGTTTTGTGCACTTTTTTGTAGATAGTTTAATTTAGACTAGCTGTAGTTAAGTACCAGCATCTCCCATATCGGGGCGGTGGGTGGGTATTCAGTTTACTGTTTGGAATGGAAGCATTCAGCATGCAGGTCCTTCAGTCATTTTAGGATTTTTCTCTTTCTTGGGATAATGTTACCTTGCATACTTGGTATTTTCTCCAGTGCAGTAGGGAAAAGGAAGACTTTTGCATAACTTGCACAAGAGGTCTCCCAGGCCATGATAGGAAGAGAAGTTCAATCTGGCATTTCTTGTGGCATTTCCTCACATCCAGTGTTTGACTTTGCCCCAGGGATGCAGTAGTGGGTTCTTGGAATCTTAAAAGGCTGTGCCGTGAAACACGGGCTGGTAGGTCTCCAGTCTAAGATGACCAGAGCCGTCTATCCCTGTTCAAGATGCAGAATAGCTAAATGGCTAACCATCTTGATGGTGAAATCAAGCAATCCTGATGGCTGCCATTTCAAATTAAAAAATGAAGGAAGTCTTTGTTTTTAACAAGTATATATCCACACTGTTACTTTAATAACTTAAGGGATCTGTCAGTGATGATACACATTAAGAAGTGGACCAGCAGAAAAAGAGTTTGTTTCTTCAGATGTTTTGCAATGATGCTTATCATCCACCCTCATACTTCTTTCAGAACTTTCATAGACTCATAGAATCGTCTAGGTTGGAAGGGACCTTTAAGTTTATCAAGTCCAACCGTTAACCTAATGCTGCCAAACCCACCGCTAAAACATGTACCTAAGCACATCTACCCGTCTTTTAAATACCTCCAGGGATGGTGATTCAACCACTTCCCTGGGCAGCCTGTTACAAAGTTTGATAACCCTTTCTGTGAAGAAATTTTTCCTAATATCCAATCTAAACCTCCCGTGGCATAACTTGAGGCCATTTCCTCTTGTCCTAACAATTGTTACTTGGGAGAAGAGACCAACCCCCACCTCTCTACAACCTCCTTTCAGGTAGTTGTAGAGAGCGATAAGGTCTCACCTCAGCCTCCTTTTCTCCAGACTAAACAACCCCAGTTCCTTCAGCTGCTCCTCATAAGCCCTTCTCTGAACACACTCCAGAACTTCAATGTCTTTCTTGTAGTGAGGGGCCCAAAACTGAACACAGTATTCGAGGTGAGGCCTCACCAGTGCTGAGTACAGGGTGACAATCGCTTCCTTAGTCCTGCTGGCCACACTATTCCTGATTCAAGCCAGGATGCTATTGTCATAGTGTATCATTTCTTCACTAAATTCACATGCTGTGCAAATCTATCAGTCCTTTTAAAGTGTTCTGCTATGAATTTTTTTAAAATTCAGGCAAACTGATTCTCTAATCTCACAACTGTCTAGAATGTCTTTTGTTATTATATGTATTTTTAAGTTAGTCTCTTTGTTGGTAGTATATTTTGCAATCATCTCTAAAAGTACTGTAGGAGTGGTAGATGTGCCCCCTTTAAGACTTCCAGGATATGCGTAAGAGTGCCCCTTGTATCTTCTTTCTGTCTGTCTCCTATAGTACTTAGATGGTACCATAACAGCTCGGTGCCTCTGATCGCACTGTACTTGTCTTGTTGAAAGTTTTGTCGGGATACATAGAAGGTTCCATATAAATTGTTGAAGATTTCACAGTTTTGAAATAAAAGCAGTTTTAGAAACATGGAAAGAACATAATTTCTTTATCCATAATGATAAATACACTACCGTGGTTTTATTGTGGTAGGTGGGATATAAACCCCATAGCAAGGGAGGGGAAGGAGTAAGTCATTCTTGTGCCTTGCCGTACAGGTTCTTTAGCACATTCTTTGTGGTGTTTGGCTTAACTACACATGCAGAGTGTCTTGCCTGACATAGGTCCGATGGGTGAGAAATCTGGCTTCCTCCTGCTGAGTAACGAAAGGAAAGACAACCAGTGAGTGGTTATACATATGTATACATATGGAGGTTATGCCACGCAATGGGGTGCCTGTCTCTGACCTAGTCTTAGACGTGCTTGAATTGCTCCAGCCTTTTCTCTCCTCCTCTCTTGGCTTTCCTGTGCTTCACTACTGGTGGTCTGCTGTATACCATGCAGATGTTTTCCCCATGTTATTTCATGGTTATTTTTCAAGTGGTTTCTTAGTAGAAGGGATGGAGGGTCCACACATGGGAACATCTGCTCTTACAATTTTTCAAAGCAAACAGCAGATGGCATTGCTGCTTCCTTTTGATCTTGCAAGAAAAATCCCATACCAATGGTGTTGGTTTAAGTTTCAGGCTGATTGGTAATGGTGTTCATGAGCATTTGCTTCTCCCTTTTCTCTCAACAGTAGCACTACTTGCAGATGTTTTCTCTGCAACTTTCTATTTTAGGTTATTTTTCTTTTTGTGACCCTAACTCCTACTAGGTGTCACAATCTTTGGGTTTTTTCTCTGCCCCCCTCATGGCACTTTATAATTAGCGCCATATCATCATTACCAATTCTCTTTATTCATATGCAAATTGTAGGGAAATAGAAAGCTCAGGCTACTCATCAGCTTTGATTTTTCTGTGGTTCAGCCTCTGTATATAGTGAGTCAGGAACTTTATATACATCTCCTTTGGCACTTTTTTTTTTTGAAGAAAGCTTTATTTCTCAAGGCAATTTCTTGGTTTCTAATTAGGGTTCTTCCTTTTTACTTAAATTTTGACATTCAGACAATTCATGCACTTAAGCGTCTATGAATTTGAAATGTTTAAGTAAGTAGGCTCTTTTTTGTCATTTTATTTAGCATTAATTGAGTTTTTAACTGAACCCCTTTGCAACACACACATTTATGTTTTATTACCCTGATACATTTATATAAATTTCTTAGGTATTCTAATCAAGTCTTATTGTACCGAGTGATCAGGTTGCTGTTGTTAATGAGGAACAGTGTGAGCAATTAAATTTGTGTTCAGGAGGTGAAAATATGACATAAATATAAGCTCAGTTTGTAAAGAAGGGAGGCTGCAGTAAAATTTGTGTGATACGGGTAAGACAGTAATCGGAGTAGAAGCACAGTAACAGAAATAGGAGCAGTCTCTGGGGGCAGTTCAGTCGAGTTTATTGTCAGTGTGATGTGGGAGTTAGGAACGTCACTCCTCTTAACAGCCCTGGAATCTTAAGGTGGAGCCTCTGAGCACTCAGTCCCTTCAGAGTTGGAAGGCTGTTAACGGAAAGTAGAGTATGGGTGATTTTATCTTGTTTCGAAATTATGCTAATTTATATTTGGTAATTTTAGGTAGAGGCCAGCAGGAGTCCTGTATTGAAAACTGTGGTGCATTTGCACAGGATCCTATTTTCAGCTCTTCTAAACTCACTAAGTTTAATTGTACCTCATCCTTCAGGCTCCGCTTATTTATGCTTTACTGACATAATTTTTGTTATTTTATTTCAGTTTAATCCTGAATTTTCATAAGCAGTGCATGCAAATAAATTTCTTACAAAGATCTTGTCTCCAATTTTTTATATTCTTTAATATTTAGTTTTATATAATACCATATTTCAGTAATGTTAATTTCTGTTCTAAATATTACGTTGGTTACTGATTTCTGTGTATTCCTTAGAACTTCAGGATCAATTTGTCGCGGGTTTTTTTTTGTTTTTTTTTCAAAAATTAATTTTAAACCTCTAAAAGAAACAATCTATGTAAATGATAAAATGCACAAAACATTGGCCTGTGTTTTTTAATGGAACTTGACATTCTATATTAAAGATCTTGTATAACTTGACATTATAGTTGAAACCAAGAAATAAGAAAAGGAAAACATGTTTTCTACACACAGTTGCAAATGGCTTTGGTATCTTTCTGTTCTCCAGAAACTGGCAACTTTATTTTTTTATAATAGGTTGATTTCCCTATTGAGATAAATTTACAGATGGACATGAAATAGATACAGTTCATTTGTGCCTCATTTAATTGAATAATAAACACCATTAAAAAAATAAAACTGGGGATTAAAAAAAAAAAATGCCATTTTATCCACAACCTAAAATTGTTGGAAAATTGGAAGGTATCAAGAAAGGAAACTTGCATTACCCATGTAAAAACTACTCAAGAAGAACACTCCAGAAAGATGTGAATTAGCTGAATGTATTTTTATTTGGTGCCATGAAAAACAGGTCCATACTACCAAAGTTAATTGGCTAGTTAAAAATCTAATTTCAAATCTGTTTGCAGCCTTTGCTATATAATTTTTATAATCCACGACCTTTCATTTTTGTTGGACAAAGAGGTCTTGCAACCTGTTCTGGAATACTTAGCTGCTGTCTGGCAGTAGTGAACTGGCCTTCGTAGAGAGCTGTTCTATGGCTTTTTCCTATTAGTACCATAGGAAGAAAGGTTTGGTGACTGTGTCCACTGAGGCACATGGCCTAAAGACCTATGTGAAAGGCGGAATTGTTAGTGCACTTAAGTTGTTTTTTGGTTTGTTTGCTTTTAGACAATGGTCTAGAATTTGCTGCTAAATAAATGGTTTTGCTCACAGCTGTGCGTTCCTCCCTTCCTGCCACCTCCATTCCTGGAACAAGAAGGAGTGTTTGTCTGGATTCACTCCAGACTTGCATCAGAGGATGCAACCAGGTTAAAACTACCCAGGCCAAAAAAACAGGAGGACTGAAGTAGTGCATGGAGCTAAGGATATCACACTGGTTGGAAGATTTATAATAACATAGTTTATTATTTATTTTATGGTAGGTTTCAGAGCTGCTGTGACAAAATGGTGTTAACCAAAAATTGTAGGCTCTTATATTATTCTTTGATTCTCACCAAAAGGGACTTTACTTATATCTGCGAGCTACAAGCAAGATGTGATTCTTGTACCAGTCCTCAAAATGCCATTTGCAGCTTGATGAGAAGCAAATTATAATTCCTGAAGTTCCTATACTGCAATTTCAGCATTACTGGAGTTTTTGGATTTGTTTTCTCCATAGGATCTCCATATGTCAGATTCACCTCATTTCACTCTGGACGCTAGACGTTTTAAAAGGTAAAGCAAAAAAAATAATAGAAAGGATTTCAACAAAAGAGGGGATTATATTTTCAACTTTAAAATGGGAATCAAAGTTACAAAACAGAGAATAATATAAAATGTGTTTTTACTTGCCAGTGTTTTGCTAGTTTCTGCTTATGATTTCTCCGAAGTGTGTCTTAACTGAAGGAGCCAAAGATTTGATTGAGTGATATTCAGACTTCTTAGTATTGTAATTCAAAACTAATCTTGCTTTTTTACTCAAACCACACTTGGTGAGAACTGCATGAGCTGATCAATAGCGCTTCACCCCTTGAATCTGATTTCAAAATTGATTTCTAAAGTTAATCTTTACTTTGCAAATTAGGATTGTTCCATTCTGGGAAGCCATGTATTCTGAGTTCATATATTCTCTCTTCACCCAGATGGAGACCTCCTTCTTCAATTATTTTCCTTAAGAATTCTCTTTTTGGTTCTTTTATTAGAAAGGAAATTTAAGGATCCATAGGTCTCCTCAAAGTTTGACTGTGATGACACACATTCTCCCCCCATGGCTCAATGAAGTTGTGTTTTTTCTTCTTCCCCCTTTTACTGTAAATTAAGCTTTTAGTGCTTGGGTTAGTGGCCATTGAAAGCAAATTAAGTATTCAAGGATTCTTTGATCCAAGTAACAAGACTGTTATAATAATTTGCAAATTATATGACTTCGGAAGCATTCCTTCAGCTCAGAAATCTCTTAATAAATCCCACGCGATCTATATATTTGTAATATAGACAACAAAGTAAGTACTGCAAAGTGCTTTTTTTCCAGATTAACTCCTTCCAGAGTTTTAGAGTTGCATGCCATCACACAATTTGATAGTTTTAGAGTTGCATGCCATCACACAATCTTTGTGATTGGGGCTGCGTTATGCCAATGTGCAAACGTTCTGTTGTGTAGTTTGGTGGTAGAGTATAACAAGTCTGCACTAAACTCACAGTTGATTGCACTGAAATAAAAATATTGTTAAGCTAGTCATAATATAAAATTCTTAAGTACTTTGTCATACTAACTGCAACACGGTAAATCCTACCATGAGTTCATCACCCAAGTTTATACCTCATTTCTTCAATGAGGTTTTGTAATTTGCCCTGAGTTCTATATGGCCACAGTTAAAAAGTAACAAAAAAAAAAAGTACAAAAACATAGCCAATAACAAGGCTAGCTAGTTTGTGCATGTCTTTCTTGATTTCTCCATATACTCGTATTTTTGCACTATTTTTCTCAATATTTACTGAAGATATTATTGCTGTTTCTTTGGGCAACCCAATGCAATTCCAAGACTTCATGCATTTATAGGTTTTTCCAGTTGTGATTTACAAAGAACAACAAAATTAGGGGTTTTTTTTTCCTTTTTAGGAACCTTGTGAAATCTTAAGTTCAAAGCATAACGGGTAGGCTAATGTTGTCTGGCTTTCAGGCTATTTGAAAACACACGCGGTATTCACTTGCTGGAATTTCATGAAGTATATCCTTAAAAATAATTCTACCAGGTTTTATCTTGTTTAATCATTGTCTCCTACTCATTCACAATTCTTCTAAAAGAGAAAACAGATGATGACATTTTCTCATGAAGCAATTCTTTGTTTATTCAGGAATCGTTACATGATGTTGTGCATAAGAGACAACATTGACTTGCATGGTCTCACAAACAGATGAAGTAATGAATTTTGATTCCATGTCACAATTTTTTCTTTTTTGGTCAGGTTTGTTTCTACTCTGTATTGGTAGCAATGTAATCTCATTTTGTATTAGTTTTCTAATAATGCAGGCATATTTCCACAAAAGGCAAATACTCTTCTGCTATCCCACCCACTTGTTATTTGGGGACAGATGATTTTGGAATGAATATTCTTTCTGCCATTATGTGACCCACTGCCATGTTTTATTCATATAAGGAACTAAAAGGACATTCACAATCCATTTATTATGTAGAAGTGTAAAGGACAAGTGGTGATCGTGCCATAGTATTTTAGTGTGCTAATGTTCTATTTTTGGTGTTTAACACAAATCTAGCAGTGTTCAGTACAGAAGACCTAACCTTGAACGTTAACAGTGTAGCTGGTGCTCCAACACTAACATAAGCATGCCAAGCATTTATATCAGGCTAGATTACTCACCACCGTTGAAGCTAAATGAAACTTTATTCTCTAGATAGTCCACTTGAAAAATGAGTAAGAAATCAGAGGTACAGGAAAATCGGAAAAGTTACTAATATCCTAGTTTTCAAAATTCACAGAAAAGAAGTGGACCTTCTTAAAAATCCTCAATCTTTTCATTTTGTTGTGATTTATTAATTCTAGAAGGAAGGACTGTGGTACTGTGAAAGATATATGCTTATATAGTAGTAGTATGGCAGGCACAGAACCTGTAGCAGAATGCTACTGGGAGGGGAAGGCATAAGAGGATGGGAACATATGAGCAGCATTGGGAAAAGTAAGAAGAGCAGGGCAATCCAAAGGAAACAGATAAGGAGCGGGAAGAAGAAAGGTGACACCTGGTGTCAGCGGGGACGGGAGGAGACGATGATAGGATTTATTTGAAGGAGAGTAGTATAATGTCTTCTGTTTCACAAACTCTGGTGAGAAGGAATAGTTTAAGAAGGAAGTTAGGCAAAACAAGTAATTTGGTGTCACTGAGCCCGCAGATGTTGGAACAAAAAATGCAGGAGTGCATTTTCTTAGCAGGGCATGAATAAATAAGTATTATAAGGCTTAATTAATTGACGCCTGTAGGACACTGTTAGGATGTTGTGCTCTGCTGTTCTCCATAATTTTGTGTTAATATTTAACTTAATTTAATAATTATTATTATTTTGCACTTCGGTGCAAACAGCAGATTTAAGCAATTAAATGTTTAAGATTTAATGAATAAGATATGGCACTTGGTATCACAATAGATTGCTAATTCTTGTGCCAGGAATCTAACATTTTGTTTATCTTACATTCTGTAATAGTGGACATGTGCCTAGTGTAATGCCATCCTCTAAAATAGTCCCTGTCTCAGAGGGAGAAAAGTTTCTCTGTTGGTAAATGTAATGGCATCAGGTCTCTCTGCTGGTGCTGTATGGAAAAGACAACATCCCTGAAAGCTTTACATTCTCACATTGTTGGAGCTTCTAAGTTTTGTCAGGTGCTAGTGACTTGGACCTAACACTGAGTTGTAACTCAGGAGACAAAACAGTTGGAAAACTTGGAGAAAGGCTCTAAGGGTCAGTGAAATTTACTGTGGGCAGCTGCTGCTTCAAAGCAACTCGCTACGCAGAAGCCTATTAAGAAGTAGTAGGTTACTTTCCTGCCGTTTCCCCAGCATGATGAATGACGTTCTGAAAAGTGAAAGGACTTCCTGTGCCACAGAGGTTTTCCCCGTGACTTCTTACCCAGACCCAGTTGCTTTCATCACACTGATTACACTTCTATCTAAATAGTGTTATGAATCTCTATAAAGAGTTTTCCGAACATGATGCTAAAAGGAATTTGTTTTCATCTGTGATAGGTGTTTGAACGCCATTATTTACAGATGGTACTATTTATATTATAAATCTCCATTTACAATTCAAAACAGCGATAAATTCTTACTAGAAATAAGTTCAAGCTGCAGAGCTCAGAACTGGAAATCCATTTTTCCAAAGTTTTGGTGTGCTTAGATTTTGAAACAACTTCTTACTATACTGTGAGTCAACAGCAGAGCTTAGAACGGTTTTGATTTTCATAGTATTCATCTGTAAAAGTCTATGTTTGCATATGTCATAGTATCTAATTTTAACATATTAAATCAGAGTACACCTAATTTAGGATAGGACAAATTCATTGCTTTTTAATAGCAATATTCTTTAGCAAGATAAATGCTTTTCAAAAAATATGTGAAACTGTAGCAAAAATCTACATGAGATCAGCTAAGATAACACATCTTATGAGCCAAACTACTTGATGACCCCAATTAAGATACTTATCTTCTCTTCCATACTTAAAATAGGAAATGTAAATATTGATGTATCAGCGAAGACATTGTAATTGTGTGGGTTTGGGATCTTTAATTTTGTATATATCACAGGAAACAGAACATACTGCTAAAAGAGAAAAATGCTTTCCATGTGATTTTTATCATTAAATCCAAATATGCTTGAAGACAATGAAAAATGCCCTTTTAAGTTCTAAATGTTTCAAGATAAAAACCGTGGCCAAGTCTTCAGCAGAAGCTTTTGCTGGAATTGTTTAGGAATGTGAAAAAAGGAGGGTCATGTAGTCCTGCTGTGTGTGTCTCGCTGCCTTTTGCTCCCTCCCCTTTATAACTTTTTCACTCTTTTACCAATCTTAACCAGATCTAGCAGAGGGATGGAAGCCTCAGAACTGTTCAGCTTCAATAAATTCTGTGAGAACAGGATGAGATAGGAATGCATGCACTGGCTCAGAGCAAACGTCCAGTGAGCTCCCTCTGGCAATGGCTATGAGTAAATGGTTAGGAAAATCATATCAGAAGAGAGCAAGTAAAGACTTATACTTCTTCCAGTATATTTTCCCAGCTTCTGCCTATCATGTTGTGGGCTTCCTGCACCCCATCTCTGTCTATCAGTTTAAGCTCATTTACTTGCTGACTGACAGCAGGCATTATATGAGGTAGCCGTGTGAGATATAACTTCCCTCTATGAAAGCCATGTTGACTCCTCCTTTTATAGAATTAGTAGCACATGGACAGACATTATATTCTTTACTATTAACTTCTAAGGTTGTGCCTGGCACAGAAGTTAGACATTTTGGGGTTGTTTTTTTCCCAGTTCTGCATATCCTCCCTACGGTCCACATATGGTATCTTATTTGTTGCTTCTCAGTATAATTCCTTCAGCTTCTCTCTGCATTTTTCCAATATGTTGTTGGCAGGAAGAAAAATTGCCGTTTGTGTCGCCCTTTCCTCCTCACTTGTGTTAGCACAGCAATTTGTACAGCCTCACCAGTGAGAACAGAAACTGCTAAATCTGAAACCCCAGGATCACAAAACACCCTTTTGTGTTCAGCACTACTTTGTTGCTTTCTTCATGAGATTTTCTGGGGGTTTTGCCACTACTTTTATTGGTGGCCAAACATCTCTACCCACGTTTGTTTGTATGTGCTTGTGTCTGGGGTGAAGACTGCTTTCATTTAATCTGTCTAGTTACTTAAAAGAACTTAATGAGTCCCTTTACATTTATGGTGAATAACTAGTGACTGTTACAAAAATCCACCTCAGTAGCATCTATCCCAACCCATAAAAGTAGTTTTGCAAGTAGAACTGAGGTTTAGACTGAACTGTAATTTGCATTCAGTTATGCCACTTTGAGATATTTTTGCTGTTTGCGTGAGGTTCTCCATCGCACAGACTTGCTACGTGGCAGCTCACCTGTACATTCCCCAGTGCTCTTTGCTGAAAATCAGCCAAGTTACTTAAACAATTTATACAGTATTGGGCCTCAGCTGAAAAGGATGGTCTTGTTCCTTTTCCTTCCTTAGATATATTATCTGTTCTTTAGCTGTAGAGCTTACTCAGCTCACAGAGAGGGGACCCACAGGGTTCCATTGTGAGCCAGTTCAGGGAGAAAAATCAGAACAACACTGTTCCGTTGGTTTGTAAGACGAATTTTTCCTGACACTTTTTTAAAACGATTTCAGGAAATATCCAGGGAACTATGAAGGAAGGAATTTGGCATCTGTGCTATGCAGATTAGCAGGAACTAGAATCAAGTGTAGAATTAGTAAGCATGTGGGCAGAGTCAAACTGGCCATAGCAAAGGGAAGTCAAATTATGGGAGTTCAGAGGGAGTCAAAAGAAATGTGTACAAAGAATGTAGTCTAGTTGGATTTTCAAGAGACTTTTGATGAGGGTCCTCTCCAAAGGTTGTTTAAGAAACTGACAGGGAATAAGGAAAATATTATTGGCATTGGATAAATAACTGAATAAAAGGAAACAGAAACTAAGAGTAAATGGTCAATTTTCACAGCAAATGGAGATCACCAGTGAGTCTTCTCAAAAAAATGGAGGAATAGGGAGGTGATAGTCTGTGAATGATACTGTTACAGAAGGAAATTAAAACAAGAGGCAACTATAGAGAACTGCAAATGGAGTTTACAGAGTCTGTTGAATGGCTTTGTGATAGAATTTCAGATAAAATCAGTGTAGGTTAGTGTAAATTAATTGGTGAGGGAGGGGGGGAAATCCTAGCTTTGCATATGAGAAGACAGACCTTGAGACGTCTGTTATCACTCAGTAGTTAGATCTTGGGCTTATAATAGACATGTTTCTAAACAGAAGTAGAAAT
Source organism: Ibidorhyncha struthersii (assembly GCA_013398815.1). Lineage (NCBI taxonomy): Eukaryota > Metazoa > Chordata > Aves > Charadriiformes > Charadriidae > Ibidorhyncha > Ibidorhyncha struthersii. Next base: position 371,285 of record VZSZ01001709.1, on the reverse strand, counting down.
ATTTGTATTATATTCCTTTAGCAAAAGAGACAAATAGAAATAATAGTCCTGCAAAAAGATTAGCTTAGTATCAATCAAAAGAAAACAACTCCAATGTTAGTAATTATTTGGAAGGGAACAGAGAACAAAACAAAGACCAAAATTTATGTTTCTTTGTGTAGCTGTTGTGTTACCGTATTCTGAAGACCATATGCAGTTACAGTCATCTTCTGTCTCTATAAAGATACGTTAGAGCTTGGCCAGATTCTGGTAGTGGTGGTGGCAAGGCTCACCATGAAGCAGTTTTCATACAGGGAACATTTAAACAAGTCAGGACTCTTTAAGTTTGTAAAGAAATCCCGAGGAATATGAAATACAGAAGGAACTACCTCTGGTGTGGGGAATCCCTCAGCTGTAAATTACTGAAGTCTATTGCGGGGGGGAAGGGTATAACTCTGCTCACTCTGTTCTTAAACCCCTCAAACATCTGCTGTTAGGTACTGGGCTAGATGGAGCTTTGATCTGACCCAGCAGAGCCATTCTTATAATCGTATAGTTTAACAACCTGAATTAGCCCACGATGTGGTAAGGTTATGCAAATGGAGAAGGAGGAGTGACAAATGCTGTCCTCAGCCTTATTTCATGCACCGACCCTCAGCAAGTTTACTGCCTTTATTCTAGTGTGTGCAGTTGCAGACTAAGGCTGTGTATAACTGAATTTAAAGAACAGAGTGTATCGGTGGTTTGAAACTTTTGCAGTCATTCCTTAAAACGTGCATTGAAACTCAAGAAGTTCAAATGATGCTTAAATTGGAGGGAAATCCAAATAGATTACAACATGGAAGGCTCAATTAGGGGGCCCAAACAATGCTTCTTTTTGTGGTGACGTGATAATATAACCATCCACATGTCATTACTGCAAAATCATAAATGCATTTCACATACAAAATTGCTTTTAAGAGGCATATTCTCTTTTTTTCACCTACCACTTTTCTTCCCTTTCCTGCTGTCATATAAGAGCAGAAACAGCAACTCTGCATGCTTTTTGTGCTCATCTCTTATGCTCCGTGCTCAGGCCTGAACAGAAGCAGAATTCTGGCCAGATTTATAGATTTGCAGCACTGGTATATGTAATTGATAAAATATAATCTTTTTAAAGAATACTGGTTGTAGTGGCTGTATGTGCTGAATCATTTTTAGATCTAACACCTAAACTCCATCCTAATTCTGGCTTTGTGCCAGCATTCATGCTTCATGGAAGCATACACAAGACTTCTTCTGCATTCCCAGATGTGCTTTGTGTGCTTTCCTACCCATAGAGGCTTGGTGCCTTCCAAATTAGTAGAGAATCTGCAACACATATGCTTCCAGAAACTGTGTCAAAATATGGTGATTTAATACAGCATTCTTTTCTGATTAGGAAAACTACTTCCAATGAACTATCAGCTTAAAGATTTTTATCAAACATTCAAACTACTGATTCTGCTTTTAAAATGCAGCTTTTCTTGGCTATGTGTTACCTCATTCAGACATCTCATACAAGGAGGTTAATTTTCAGCTTGTAGAACACTGATTTAAAAGCATTCCACCCTTTTATATTAAGCAGAGAGAACAGCTCATAAATTAACACTTACTTTGTACTGTTATCACTGTTCGCAGTGCCTCGAAGGCTTTGAGCTGCCTTGATACAAATTAACCATATTAAGTATCAGTCAAGCACATAGACATAAAGGATATGTGATGATCAGTGTTTTATACAGTGGGAGTACACAAAAGCTACTACAGTTCAAACACATTAAACAAAAGTGTAAAATAACTAAGAAAAACAGAAACATAAGACAAAAGGATTAATTCAAAGAACTTTACTTTGACAGTGCAGATGGTGAATTTTTTCAGTGGTGATCCCAGGCTTCTGGGCCGTCAGCAGTAAAGTTTTGCTCCTTATCCTCTTTTCATTTGAAGATATCCTTTACCCTTTCCATTCCAGAGAAGCCGATCTCCAACAGTGTAAGAGTGCAGAACACAGACCTTGCTCTCCCCTGACTCATAGCAAATGCTAGGTGTAACATTAGTTTCACAGGCAAAGGTCTTGGTTTGTTTTTATTACCATGTTCTACAAAACATCCAGTGTACAGGTAGTTTTCAAAAGCAGGCTCCCATAGATCACCTTATGATAATTTGGTCTGAATATTAACTGGTTGAATGAGCTACTGCAGTGAAAAGCTTTCACTACAGAAAAGAAAATGAGTTTTAAAAATTTTAAATGAGTCCCATCCCTTGAATTAAAACCTTTTGGAGAGGTAGAAACGCTTCAATTTGGGAACCGCTTATTTCTTCTCCCCTAGTGAAGAAGAGGGAGGAGGTTTCCACAGACATTTTGATTTTTTAATAGTTATGTCCTTCTTCAACTTCCTTGATTGTTGCTGTTCACAACTTTCTTCCCCAACCTCATCAAGATTTTCATACGCATTTTCTCAGAAATCTTCACATTCACCCTTCTTCTGTAATATTGTGCGTAATCAGCAACAAAGGTATAGGCATTGCAGTCACACCAGGGAGAGGACATGAGATGATTCACCCTTGGATTAACACCAGCCCCTTCAATGCAAGGTGATGAGTTTCAATCACTTACATTAATTTCTCAGCCACTTTTGTAGAAATGCTAGAAGCCAGCACAGCATGTGAGTAATGCAATATAGAACTCTGCTAGTATAAGTGATAGCTTAGCTCTAGAGTTAGTGAACAAATGATTTGCTAGTGTAATCTAATACCTCCTGTCTAATTTGATGCTGTGAGAGGCTAGAGGATGAAAGGAGGCACAAATGCAAGATGTAAATTTCTGTTCAATGCAGTGTTTGATAGCCACAGATTGCTACACTTGTAGACAAAGCTGAGGAAAAAGAAATAATAACTTTATGGAGTGGAGACATTTTGCAGGGTTTTTACTGCCCCAAAAAAGAAAAATCAGGATGCAGGCCAGAGCAAAGAAGTGAAGTGGGAAGCGTGGAAGAAATGCACAAATTATTTGTATCAAATAACTTAATTGTAGCTTAATTCAGATCTGATGCTTTAAAGAATCTTAGTCTGTGCTTATGAAGGTTGTGACCATTTGCAGTCTTCTTTCTATAGCCAACCATCTGGATTCATCCTGAAATGCTGTAATGGTTTATTTTACTTTTTTTAAAGAGTAACACTGTGAATCTACAGGACTTCAGCTTAGTGGTTAATTCCCAACCTCTTCAGAACATAAATTCAGAGTCACGCTCCTTGAGTGAAGTTATCCAAGTCACCAGTTGGTGATTTCTCTGTTACTGGCCTTTTTAAATGGCTTGGTATGGGGTCTGTTTAGCATTTGCCATCTTACTTTCCAGATCCAGAAGCTTTTGGGGTTTTTTGACTTTCCTGGAGTAAAACGAGAGCAGGAAAACTCTCCTATTCCTCCTGCTTATAGTCAGATCCGCAAGGGACTCAAAGACTGTGGAGCTCTGTGAATTACATCCTTGTATGCATAGGCAAGGCGTCCTGGGGCTGCCTAGCATTCATTCGTTAGTGATTACGGGGATTAATCTTTTAATGTAAAGGTGCTAAAAATCCAAGAGATGACCAAATGCTTAAATCTGTAAGTGAACAAAGAAATATTGGTTCCTTTCCAAACCTTCTGAATCAAACTGCAGGGGTTCGTTTTGTGAACTGAACCCTGCAGGATTCACACAGCTGTAGAGAGAAATCTAACACCTAGTCCAAGTGAAACAATTCCAGGATCCAGCAAAGAATTCCTAAACCACACAAGCCATAAAACTTGCTTTGCAAAAGTCTTGTTTTCTGGTTTTAATATTTATGTAATGTATCCAGTTATTGTCTGTGTCCTTACTACCAGTAAGTGACTATTCTTTACTTCAGGACAAATCATAAACTACAGTAAGGTTTTCTTTTGGCAAACTATCCTTACGTCTATAGAAGCTGGAATTTTGCTCAAGTGAAATCTGAATGAGGGTCACATGTTATGACCTTTAATGACTTTCACTGAGTTTTTAGTAAAACATTTACAGATATTTAAATAAAATTAGTAGAACTGTGACCTGTGTCACCATTCATTTCTTCAGGATTCTGCTTTCTTCATAATGAGGGCCTTTTACATTACAAAGCGAGGACTCAGAAATTGTAGATGGTTAAAGTGTGCCAGAGTAGATTATTGAATTAGTGATGTAAGGGAAAACATAAATAGAAAATCTAGCTAGATTACAGGAAATCAAACACAGTTAATTGATGCACTTGGAGAATGCATTTTTTACATTGTGTATGTGAAGAGGAAGTTGAGAAGTACAGTTTTTGTTTCAGGAAGTCAGATGAATATACCAAAATGTATAATTTCTGAAGAATATTGTAAAATCTTTAGAGATTAAGTCCCGTGCCTCCCTCTATTTATGTAGTGGACAGACTGAAGTCAAGAGGATAGCTCTCAAAATCATGCATGTGCTTATATATGCTGTTTGAAGTTGAAGTATAAATGGAAAATAGCCTCTTTTCTTTGAAACACCATTGCCTATCCCATCCTGAAACTTGTATCCTTCTTACCGCATGGTAACTAAGTGATAGCGTGTTCCTATTGTAGTATGTTACAGCTCGCTCTCGAGTTCATAAGCAGTAAACTGAATATAAATTGAATTATTCCAAATTAGGAAAGCACTATTTTGTGGTAGGGCTCTCTGATGTAACAAGCACTGCATGTCTTCCCTTACTTAGCTCTGTATTTTTTTTTAAAAAAGCATATATCCTAGTGACAGGGGATCCACAAGCACTTACGAAATTGTTCTAAAGGCTAACTAATATTGCTGTTAAGAAGTATGTTATTTCTAGTTTTAATTTGTCTAGCTTTGATTTCCAGTTTTTTGATTATTTTATACCTTTATCCGCTATGAAGAAGAGTCCTCTTTTGTCAAACACACCATCCTATGGAACATGAAACACAACCAAGTTCTAACATCCCATTATAAACGATGTGTGTAGTGCAATAGGTTTTTTGTCTCTTTGTCATACTATTAGTAAAAACTTTTTTGTTTTCTTTGTTTTAATTTGGAGCATCTTATAGGTGGACCTTGTTGCTAACAATTTTTCAACAAACTTTGTACAAATAAATTTCTATACTTGTTACCATGTTATAACAAAATAAATGAGACACGTACTGTGCAGTTCCGCCAGACCTGGAGCAGACATGGAAAAGATATAAATGTGTCAGTATTACAGGAGGGAAAATACATAAATGCACATGGCGACTCTCTTAAGTCTTGGACTCAGTGTGATACTAATTCATTTTGGTGACATTTCGAAAACTTCTCCCAACATTAATAATAGGTTTATAGTGGGGGGTAATTCTGACAGACACAGTGTTGAAATAAAAACTTAGAAGAATGTCCATCAGATTTTACAGGTGCATAGAACATGCATTTGCAGTTGATTGATGATCTTTTTGTTAAAGGTTGACATAATGTTGAATGGAATGTTTTGTTTATATATGGTGGTCTAGTTTATTGACCAGTACCAAAATGTATGACCGATCTGGGACTTTGTACAGTGTCTCTTTTTTTCTTTTTTTTTTTTTTCCCCTGGAAAAAATTTCTGTATTTATCTTCTCTTCTGATCATCAGCACATGGATGCTCTTTGATTATTTTATAAATATTAATTTGTTGAACTAATTTTTCCTTTTAAAATATTTACTTGAACTGAAAATTCCTAGAATTTTAAGCAATATTTAGAAAAAGGATTCTGGCATCGACCTTCTGGGCAAATGTTACAGAACTTCGTTTTCCTGCAGTTTTCTACTGAAAACCAAAATAACAGTTGGCATGTAATTTGAATAGATCTGTCTTCTATTTGGAAGACTATTTCTGTTGAATTTCACCTAAAGAAAAAAAATCTGAAAAAAAAAAAGATCTGAACATGTCTACACCTAATGATTGGAAGTGGAAGAAGTGGAAAGATGGTGCCACTATTTATTAAAGAAGTGGATTTGTCTCATTATAAGATCAGATCGGTGGAAGAAAGGATGTCTTTAACCTCACTTCCAGTTCAGAATCTTACACTTTCAACTACAGCAGCTAGTTATCTAAATACTGAATTGGTTTTAAAATTATGAAGATGTGTCTACTCAAAACCATTCTTGAAATTCATGTAAAACTTAATCTTCCATCTTAATAACAACATAAAAGTTGCTCTTAGTTGTAGTAAGTGTGAAATGAGAACCTTTACAGTTCTTCAGTCAATTTTATTACCTAAAGTTGGAGTCTCTAAATATCTTTCAGTCAAAAGTGACATTGACTCCAAAAGGCTTTTTCAAAAGTCAAAACAGAACTAGCTAAAGGATCCCAATACCACCTTTGTCCAAGAAGGTCAAGCTATGATGTTGTCTTCCTTGAGACTGCACATTTGTATTTGCACTCAGGAATTCATTCTTCTAACAAGACAATCTTATAAATAGTGTTTATTAAGGAAGAAAAGAAAAAATATCTGTGAGTATGTTGGAGATGTGTTGGTAGTTTATTGGTCTCCTTTCATCTGCTTTGTCTCAGAATATGGGGATCTGTATATGTGCAATCTCAGTGTACTTGTTCTGACAGAGAATTGAGTAGGACAAAAAGGGAGATACTTCTTAAAAACATCTTCCCCTTCATTAATTGTGCCACCAAAAGCTAGAATCCAAAACTGTTCTGCCTGTCCTGAAGGATATGGATTGGGATATAGTCAAGAAAATTATCTGGTTGTAATCCAGCCAGTTCTGGAGGTAATCTAACAACTAATATTAAAAAGTAAATAACTAAAAGACCTGTGTGTATCTAGGTTTCAGATAGGACAATGTAACAGTGAATGCAAAAACACGGGCTCAAGTTCTCTTCTTATTCTTCATATAGACAGAATATTTTGTACATTGTTTGTTTTTCACCAGACCTTAATAAAAACAAAGTCAGGGAAGTTAATAGCACCCAAATGGATCAGGTAGTCTTGGCTCATGTGGTCTTCATCCAACTCTTTTCACCCTCAGACTGAGTTTGACTTGTGAAAAGTCTTGGAAAATACCAAGGCTCTCCAAATGTCTCATTTCGTTATGTCTTATCTCTATGGGAAGAGAGTTTCCTTTGTCTGTTAGTTTGAGTGACAGTTTCTGTCTGATGTTCATTATATAGACTCCTGAGCAGGACTCAGAGTAATCATCAGGCTAATCAACTAAAACACGTTATTTAAAAAGTTAGAATGTTGTAATTTTTGGATTTTCCACAGATACAGTATGAAAGTGACAGTTCTGTAAGTGTCCTATTCAGGCTTTAGGCCACCAAGACTTAACCGGTCCAAGGATTGTTCTCGCTAATTGGGAACTATGTGAAAGAATTTAGCTAAATTATAACTGCTCTATACACCCAATTTTAATTCTGAAGGAAATTGATCCAGAATCTTTTCCAGTCATGTTCTGATGATTTCCATGTTCTTACAATAAAGGTGAAGCCTTTTTAACCCAGGTAGTATTCCCCCTTTCTGTTTTCTGAATCCAAATCTGTAAAGGTGTGATCCTGATGCGCTGTATAGCCTCTCAGTACCCTTAGGGTGCTGTAATTTTTGTTTTCCGTCTTACCTCTGTAGTGAATGTATGTAAGTAGCAGTATAGAGAGTGACAACACACTCTTTTCTACTAAGACCAAAGACATCCTCTTCCTCATAAGAAGGAAACTAAAGTAATTATAAGAATAATAGATACATGAACTGAGGGTGTAAAAAGGGAGGACTAAGTAAAGGAAAATAAGCTTTATAAAGCAGAGTGGAGGGTATTTTCAGTGTCCAATAAAATTTGGAAATGACAATTCTGTGAGAGTTGAGGCAAATAAACTTCAGTAAAACTGTAAGAATATTGGAGTGCGGATCTTTGTTGAAAGAATTTTCAGAGTAAAGCTCAGATAGCGATTAGTGATTTGACTTATTTAAAAAACACCTTATCTCAGCATTTATCAGTGTTTAGTGTATGCTTCCTTTGCATACTGGATGTTATAGGCAATGCTTTCAATCTTTCTAGAGTGTCCTAGAAAGTGATAAATATTTTGCTTAGTTCTGCATAGAATTTACCAGCATTGATTTATTAGAAACTGAGTGAAAAGGCATTTTGTTGTTCATTCTTTTGTCTTTTTAACAGATTCAAATTTGTTGTGTGTGCAGGACTCAGAGTAATCATCAGGCTAATCAACTAAAACACATTATTTAAAAAGTTAGATAATTCTACATATTTAAACTGAATTTCAGAGGGACCACACTTAGTGAAGAGGCACTTTTGTATTATTGTAGTTTTATGTATTCTAACATAGTTGCATTAGTGTTTTGATCCTTTCCCTTACAGATCAAAGACTGCTTATCAATGTTGGTTAGCTTTTTCTAATTGTTAATTCTAAGTAATTGATTAATTACAATATTTTAATATTGGTTTTAGTGGTTTTTTGACTGTGTTTTTGACTGTTTTTTGGACACTTAAAACTACGTAAACTGCAGGCTCTTTAAAACTAAAAGGAGGTGCTGGCTTCCAGTGCAGTAGGAAAATTAGTTTTTATCTGCAAAACCAGGTAAACTTCAAAGAACAGCATGGCTATCAAATTGACAACCGTTAAGTGTTCCCAGTGAATTACCGTGGGTTTGTGATATTCCTCCAGTGAATCCTTTGATTTTAATTAGGACTTTGTGACTTTGGAAAAGCTTAGTTTGGCATATAGCTCCCAAGTTCAGGAATAATTGTCTGGAGTTTCTACTATTTATCACAAGGCAGTGCAGATAAATGCTTCAGCAGTTGCACCGATTTGAGTATAAAAACCATCATTGCTATCTTACTTTTCTGTTATTGCACAAGTGTAAATCCAGTCTTGTATAAACTTTGTATATCATGGAACTTGAAAATAAGGAAAGTGATATTTTAGGACCAAAACAAACTCCTGCGCTATACTGAAGTCAGAATGCTGGCAGGGAAATAAGTCTTTATCTGACGTGAAATTACTGATGAAAAATATTTCTGCATTGTAATGTTGTTTTAAATAATATGCCACCTAAGAATGTCTTCTGTATATAATAACTTTAAGAAAAAGTACATGCAGGTAGCTATTCAGGCCTTTCTGTGCTAGGAAGTTTAAACATACATCAGGTGTGTATGTGTCAGAGCCTGCTGGAAAACTCTATGTCATGCAATTCAGAGCAGACCTGGTAAATCTATTCATCATGAGCTGCAGACCACCACTGTGTGTGCTGCGCAAAAAGCTAGCCTTTCTTTTCGGGATAATAAATGATCACAGAACTGGAAATGAGTCAGACCTTTCAGACCAGCCAAAGACAAACTATCTTTGATTCCAGTCCTCTTGATTCACCTGTACATATTCCATGTATTACTCAGGTGCTAAGCAGAAGTGCTTTTTGTCTTCGAGGCTGAATGGCCCTTTAGTTTAAATTAGGGACGCTCACTGGTCTTCCCTGAGAAAGTAAAATAAATTTGCTAGTGGTTACTAGTTGTAAAAAGCTGTTAAAATACACAAGTTCTGCCTCATTTCCAGTGAAATGCTGTGACTTAAGAACACTCGTTTATTGTTACACAGTATGCTGCCAGACAGTCCAGGTAGATGAAACCTGATTCTCTCTCTTATTGCTTTAAGCATTTCATTATCACTTGTGGCTTGTTTCAAAAGACAAGGAAAATATGAAACTCCTTGGAGTGAAGTAGTAACTTGCAGCTGAGATTTTTTGGTGGATTGTTGGGGTTTTTTTGCAATAAATTGACTGCATTTGACCTTTGACTCAGGAGGACCGCATGGTTTTTTATTACTGAAGAAGTAAGTTTCCATAATGACAGTGCTATCAGAGGTGAGATGCGTAAAAGAAGCTGTTATGTAATGAAACATGAAGAGACACACATGAAATATTAAAAGCTTGACTGGGCAAGTCAGCCTGTGTCAATGGTAATGCTGAGAACATCTATCATAGCAGAAGCTGTGCCCAGTCTGTGATACCCTGACTGCAAGCTAGGTATGTAGTCAGATTGCTGAAGTGGAGCCCTTCCTCACTGACCTGTTACAATGATGTGGAGTGTTAAATGTATTTGTAGATAAGCTGTCTGTTTGCTGTATCTAGACAGCAAACTGTTGTTGATTGATTCCTGCCTTTGCTTTCCCCGAGTACTTTTAGTGATTTCCTATGAACGCTTGTATTAATTGTATACCTTTGAATTTTAGCCCTTGTGCTTTTTTTTGTCCTTCTAATGATGATATTAATACTTAGGCATTAACAATGGTGGGAAATTGCAGAAATCACAACTGTTTCTTCATATTAAAATGCAGTTAAATAACTTTGTCGTGGTCTTTTAATTCATAGGAAGTTATGTCCATATGGGAACAGACCATAGAAGAGTTCAATTCATTCTTAATTGCATTCGCTTGGTATTCATGCCTGTCATATCCTAAAGTGATGATGCTTCCATTTCCCAGGTTGCAACTGCTTTTAGGAAAGAGTAGAAAGCCTTGTGGACATCTGCCATTTACTAGATTGCTGATTCTCTTTTAAAGCTCTTAACACTAGTCTTTGATCACTTTGTATGTTAGAAAAAGAAGGTACAAAAGGCAAGTGCCTTTGAATAAATGTCACAGTTCATTGTTAAAATTAGTATAGGTTAATTCTGGAATTAACCTAGCTGAAAAAAGTAATTTTGCATTTACAGCTGTCCAGGTCTCTGTGTTAGTGGTTTATATAATGATCAGCTTGTTAACAAGTTGTTGGAGATTTCTTTCCTTTTTTTTTTTTTTCATTTTTTTGAAGATGAAATAGGAGAATTTTAAAATTGCTTGTATCATAAGTCCTTCCATTTTCAACATCCGGTTTTCTATTTTAAAATGTATTATATTCTGCAGCACTTACACAATTTCTGGTTTGGAATCTACTTAAACTTTTTCACCACATTAAGACAAAAGCAAATAAATATTAATTTTATCCTCATAAGATCCCTTTGAGACAGAGAAATACTACCTTTATTATACAGCCAAGGAACTATAACGTCAGATAGATTGAATGGCAAGTACAGGTCACACAGGAGGCCTGTGGTTGGGCTGAGGATTGAAACAAGGTCTCTTGAGTCTCAGTCTGGTCGCATCTTTTGTTTACGGCTATACACAAAACCATTTGTTATTTTAATTCTCATTTAGTGATTATGATAGTCTGGGATTCTTTTAATGTAAATAAAACTTTCTATAAAGCTTTAGAGTAATCCCCAATCTTCACTGAAAATGAAACCTAGACCAAAGCTGTGTTTTTCTGTTAGAATTTTTTTCTTAAATTATTTTCAGATTTCTTTTTAATTTTTTTCTTTGTTTTGCCTTTGTGTCTATGAACTTCCTGCTTTAGCTGAGACAGGAGGTGAAAGAAGAAACTGCAATATCTTCAGCCTTACAGAACTCAGGACTAGCAGGAAACTCTTGCCTTACAATATTTTCAACCATGATCCTTTTTAGTCAGGTATGAAAGGAAAGACAGGCACAAGAAGTGAAATGATCCCATGAAGCTTGGGGGATGGGTGCATCCATTTTTAGGTTTGGATGTCAGTAATGCGTCCAGCCCTGCCACAACCACCCTGCCTTAATAAGAAAGTCAGGGAAGCAGAGGACCAGCAGTGCAAAAGCCCACTAACCAAATGTCTCTGTCCTCCAAAGACAATTTTAACGTAACCTTCTCCTTTGCTTCAGCCACTTTATAAAGTAGTTCCACAGCTTTTGCACTGTCCTCAGCCGTAACATGGATGATTAGGGCGTACGCGTTTATAACTTGGTTGAACTGCCATCACATGTTCAGGCAAAAAAAAAGTTTCCTCAAATCAACATGTCCTCACAGTGTGCATCTCAGAGAGCTTTTAAGGTCTGTGCAAAGAACGTCCCCAGAAGCCGATTCAGCCTAAACCGTGACAGAACTAAAGGTTGCAGATATTCCGCTTTTATATATTGTATAAAATCTAGGAAAACATAGCACAAAAGGCACAGTTTTCATTTGTTCTATTAACATTTATCCTATAGTTCAGTCTATTTGCTTTGACACCAAACAGATCTAGTTCTGCTGACAGAGGGATTTTTTTTTCTTTCTTTCTTTCTTCTGCTTATTTCCAGGTCTTGTACTTTTGCCAGTTTTTAAAAATTCCTACATCATCTGTATTTTCTAAAGTATTTCACAAAATACAGTAAGGGTAAAGAATAAGTCTGTACTGAACTTTTAATACTCCAGCTTTCGGAAACAATTAGTTAGAGTAACTTCTGAAGTGTTCTGTCCTTGTTTAATATCAAATGTCTTGTAAAGAAGATGCAGAGGATGCAAATAGATTACCCACCCCCATAGCTGTGAAACTAATAACTGTCTTGTTTCACTAGATGACACAAATTATTAGATCCTAAGTAGCTCTTGAATTTAAATTATTTATTATTTATCTGTCATTGGAGACATGGTATAATTTAAAGTTTGGTAAAGTCCATTTAGAGTATCATTCAATATTGCAAATACTGTAATATTGTTTAAAGTGTGTTTTCTATAAAATCTAGGTTAAAAGGTTTTCTAGGAAAGAAAAAAAAAACCTTCCTTCTATTCTAGGAAGGAATTTGTAAATGTTTTTCCAAACCTTTTTTTAAAAAAAACTTTGATTGATCATGCCCTCTGATGTTTGCTTTCCAGCTCTGAATACTCTAGCAAACACGTTTACTTGTAAGAACGTTGACTGAAAGCACAAGCTGCAAGCACATGTTGCTGACTGCTTACAGAATGTGAATTATGAATATGTGTTGCAAGCAGTTCTACTAAACAGTGAGTTTAGTATAAAAGGAAAGAGACTGAGGAAAAAGTCTTACACACCAAGGACAAAGGAGTACATCATATTATTTGCCACTCTTGTTTTTAAATTGCAGGTAGTCACACTGAACTCGCTTTTCACCTCTACCTGTGGTCAGTACTTGAACTCAGTAAGAATTTGCTCAGTGCAGAAAGTTTACTTGGTTCTGTTTTAAGCTGTGTATTTGCAGTTTGTAACTAGGAAGCCCACCATATAAGGGATGTGCAAGAAAAAACGATGTACTTTTCACTAGGAAAAAACACATATTGTAGCTCATGTGTCTATGACACCTACAAATGTTTAATAATTTCCTCTGCAGATACGGTGATAACATTCTTTTAGTAAACATGTTACAATGCATATGGAAATAAACCTTTTTCTTAAAATACTCAGTGTCAAAACAGAGACCAAAAAATGACTGAATTGCTACAAATTTGGGTGAATTGAAATCCTGAACAAAATTTTGCAGTTTTAGAATCATTTCTCATTTCCACAGCATCTCAATTTGCAGGAGTTTGTTGGTTCACTACTTATTTGTTTAAAACATTTCAAGATAGATTGTATGTGTATTAACTAGAAAGAGAGAGAATATTGTTGCTGGTATTTTTCAATTCTTCTAGTACTAGAAAGCCATAGACTTACAATTTTAAGTCTTCTGAAAAGTGTAATATAAGGTAGGATATTATCTGTGTTTTTTTCTTTCCCCCTAATGTGAACCTTAGTTGAATGAATCAGTCTTCAGACTGGAGCATTAAGAACAAGTAAATCTGTTTGCTTCACTGAAGGCAAACAAGGGTGAAATGATTTAATGTCAGGTAATACAACACCATGAAGGCGTCTCATAGAAGTTCCTGTGCATATTCCTTGTTTCTTATGATAATAATGGTTTGTGGTAATGTGCTCTAATGCATGTTCCCACAGAATTTTATAATTGTTGCAAAACTAATAGCAGTTGCTCTGTGCTGAAAAAAAGACGACTTCATAAAAATGGCCATCCAAAAGAAATCTATACTTGCTACATTTTTCTATAATTCCTCGATCCGTGGACATGGATGAGGTGGTTATAAAGAGCTTCAGCCAGTGTTTCAAATGCTGGAATAGAATAGAGAATTTTCTTGAGTATGACTATCGAATGAATGAAAGTAGAAGATAATACCTTGAGTTGTTTCAGTAAGAGGTATTACTTTTCCATCCTTAAAAGCCCATTCCAGTAGTCACTAAACAAATGACCATTCCCCAAATCTTTTTCCTCTCCTGCCATATTAGACTATGTGGAGGCCAGTCCCATCATATGTTTACAATTGGTACAACTCTTCACCATGTTTCTGCCGCACAACAAGGGTTGGGGAGAGTGGCAGCATTGGTTTGGTTCAAGTTTTCACACCAGAGTCCTGAAGCACAGCTTTTTCTTCAGTCCTAAGTCACAGGCTCAAATATACCAAAAAGTTTTGGCAAAATTTCAATTAAATATCTGCCTGCTCCTATGTTAAAAAGTTCTTTGAAAAAATATATTTATATTTGGAAACTGTGTAAGTGAGGGGTCTAATCCATGCATATATTTAGACTGAATTTTTGAATGAACTCAGTGGCTTAAACTTTTTAGTGTAGATGCTTTCTAGTGCCTGAGAAACATCACACGTGTAGTGTTTCTTTGTTAGACTTTTCTTCAAGACATCCTGGAGTATAAAAACAGGATGGTGTGTTCAGAGCAGAAGGGGAAAGAAAGGTCGGTTACACAGCATTTTTGGGATTTATTCTTTGTGTTGTCTACATTGCCAGTCAGCCTCTCAATCTGAGGCTTTTCTGCTGCATCCCAAGCTCTTAAAAATGCAATGTTTACATTCAGATTTAGAATGTAATACCCAACATTACAATGAATCAATTAAAAGATATATTCAGAGCCAAAGGCTCTGTAAGTCTGTCTTTAAAGTACTTAGAGGACCTATGACAGCAATAGGTCCAATTCTTGATGTGTATTTGTCTCTTTCGGGAATATAAAACCTGAGGTATATTTTAATGTTGTTAAAACTGTAAGTAGCTTAAAATGTAATCCTAGGTGTACTCTTCTACTACCTTTATCCACTAGGTGACAGTACAGCTCTTTTACCTTTTTTTTTATTATTATTATCCATAGGTGTTTTTTAAAAAAGCAGTTCGGTACAAACTTCTAAGAATGTGTTCTTTCCAACTGAAAAGTATGTGCCGTGCATGATTTTTTAATGAGAAAAAGGATTTATATGGTAAGGAAATTTTTCTCAGTATAGTTACCTTAGTTAATGCAAATAAAATTCCTTATCATTGAGCAGAGTTGTTTGGTTTTAACTGTGAGAGATAATACAGAGTGGCTTAATTGATAAATAGCTATGGAAAAGCAAACCCCGGAAGTAACTGGAAAAAAAAGCAGTTTTCAACCACAAGGTAAGATATGCAGAACAATTACACTTTTAATTGAAGTCTTGGTCTTTAAGAAAAGAACTTTAATAAAGCTTCCTCTTAAATAAATAGTACATTGTGCAGTGTAGTTAACCCTTGTTCATATGACTCATTACAGTGATATAATTAGAGATAAATTACTCACTTTCAGTACTGTATTTTATAATGCAGTTGTCTTTTATTTCAGCACTTAGTTACTTCTTACTTTCTGTAAATATTTGAGAAGCCCAAGCACTGTAAAGAAAGCAAAAGATAAAACTTATGAAATTGTATTTCCATGCAAAATTGCATGCATTTTGGAAACTGGTCCTGGCTAGCTCTATACTTGGGTAAAGTTATGTCTCCAAGTTTCTGTAGACGAATTCTGTCAGCCATTGTCCCTGCGCAAGATTAAACTTACTGTAAAAATTAACTTCATGACATACATTATAGATCATGTAATTACATAATTAATTAAAATGATCATTTGTCAGATACAGGGACTTTAAATATTTCTGAAAGCCAAGTGAAAATATTAAAAAGCCCGAGGGACCCATTTAGTGTTTATAATAAACATTTTTATACATTTGATAATAGTATGTGGTTTTGATGAGATTATTTTATGTTACACTGTTACTTTGCATATTTTTTACAGCATCTATAATTGCATGTTCATACTAAATTGTCCTGATTCTTAATAAAGAAAAAGACTTTTTTACATAGTAGAACTATTTGTTTTTATCATTCTTCTGTTGCATTCTGAGAATAAGTCTTTAAAACAAATGCCTAAATGTATACAGTAGGCAAATTACATAAATAAAATGAATAGTGCACATTAATAATAAAACATGCTAGTCAATAAGTAAAATGAAATAACTTCACTGATTTGATGGGTTGTCTTACCAAGCACCTTCAAAATAAACCTTATAGAAAGGTCGATTTTGAATATTTAGGAAAAAAGAGACTTGTAATAACTCACTCATGAAACGTCATTCCTGCAAAAAAAATTCAGTGTGATTTACAGTACTGATTGCCAGCTGAAATTTTGACAAGATTTATGCTCTGGTTACTAACCTTCTTCCCCAACATGGTGCAAGTCTGAATAGAATTTGGCCCATTTATGTTTAATGGCTGAGGACCATGTAAGGCTTACACATTTGAAATTTATGATTGAGCATTACAAAGGATTGCTTTGTACATTGAGTTAGGATTTCTAGCAAACATTAGAGGCTGGTTTATTTCAGCTCTTCTAGTAAAATGCTGTGGTTCACCTTTGAGACATCTTTTTATATACATTTTGTATATAACTTATTTTTTTCTTATTACAACATGGAGTATGAGTGAGTATTTCATTTTAAAGAAAGAGTTCCTTCCTAAGTTCCGTCACTTTCCTGTTTCTTCTCAGACAGTAAAGATCAAATACATTTTGCTACATAGTCAATTGCATGCCCATTATAATAGTTTTTCCTGTTTCTTTTACAAAGACATCAAAATAATACATCCTCTGGCTGTACTGCATAAGCTTCTATACAGTTTAATTTCTATACAGTTTAACTGTAAAACAGTTAAATAAGAAAGCTTGCATACATGATTTTAAGGAATTGTGTAGATATTAAACAATAACAACCAAAAAAGTTATTGAGTTCTTAACTGAGAGATAAGAGATTGCAAGCAAAATGTACTTACAAAAATGTTGCATTTTTCTACAATTAATTTAGGAATCAGAGTGGCAACTCCATTCATAACTTTATGGTTAAGAATGTGTAACTTCCACAATAAACTTGTGTTTTGGGGCATTTATGACTGAACTCAGCCATTTATAAATAAAATAGAGAAGCTGTGAGGTCTTTTTTTGGCAGTGATTTTTTAAATATGTATTTGAAAAAAATAGCTCTGCTTTCTCGGGGTGTACATAAATAGAAGTTAGTGGTTTTCAGACACATTTTTGTAAACTTGTAAACCAAAGAATGTTTTACTTTACGAGATGCAATTTAAGGAACCCGTAGTTCTTAAAATTATCAGTCCTAACAAAATAGAATCTCAATTTTTGAAAATAGTTAGCTGCCCTCTGTGAACGCTTTTCCCAAAGCAAACTTTCCTGAGCTGTATCAGGCCATTAGTTTCTAAGAACAGAAGTTAACTAGAAATTCCTTTTCAAGGGAGTCTGGTACAATATGGCTTCGTGTACCTTCACCCTCGGCTTGTTTTTTGCCTTTGTCATATTACACTAATGACTTCAGTTAAGTTGCTTGTGATTTATAGCAGTGCAAGAGAAACATCAGATCAGTCATGCTTTTAGCAGCTCCTTTTACAAAATAGGATATGAAACAATGCCTTTGCTACTAAGGTCTGGTCATCTCTATTCCATGTTTCACAGGAAAAATTGATGGCTTGATTCTGAACTTGCTGAAATCTGTAAAAGCAAGGCTTTTTTGTCAACTTCAGCAGGTGTTGCGTCAGGCCCTTTGTTCTTGTCCTGTAAGGATTTATGTGCATACTCCTGTATATCCATTAATTTCACGTAAGCAAAGTCATTGCTGAGTTAAGGCCCCTGAATTGTAGCATTATTTGTATTTTTACTTACTATGGTTATGGTTCCATTATAAGTTGTAGTTGCATCATTCACCGTCAATGTTTAAAAGCTATTTTTCATTCTTTGCAATTTAGTGTTTATTTCTTGTTTGCAAAAATATGGATGAATTTGGAAATATGCAAAAGAAAATTTTCTTAGGATGAGAAAAAGTATGGATAGATGGAGGCTGAGGGGTAAACGTATCATCATTCATAGGGTATAAGAAGTGAAATATTAAGATTAGCACAAAATGTAGTAGGTGGAAGGATAGCAGATGCCTGCAGTGTTTTCAGCGGCAACACTTACCTCTCCTGTTGTTAGAATGGCTGAGAACTTCACAATATTGAATGTGTTTATCCTCCTGGCATCCCTGGGAGGGCAAGAAATATCATCGCCCCCATTTTGCAGCAGATTGCTGGGGCACAGAATCTACATGCAAAGTTATCTGCATTGTTCCAGAGACTTCCAAGATTGTATGAGCCTCTGCTCTATACGTAAGCCGTCGCACCATCTGTCATCCCTGGGCTGAACTGCTTCTTGCTAACAGGTAATGTTATGATACCGCAATCTTTTTTTGTGGCACAGGCAAGAAGGCAAGATTTTTCTCCCATTTTAAGTAGCAAAAGCAAATATAGAAGTGGCGTATATTTTTATTAGTCTCATTTGAAGTAATTTATAGTAACATATACAGAATTTAAAGTACATTAGTTAGCTGAACAACAGATTCTTCAATCCTTTCTTCTTCATGCCTTGAGGTGCTCTGTCTGTGCTTCCTGAGTTCCTTCCTAATACCATCCTGTAATCTTGCTAGCTTTTACCCGTGTGCTCTTACAGTTGGGCAAAAGCAGTATGAGCTGTGGCTAGTTTGGTGCAATGGTTATATAAATAGACTAGTAAAATACACCTGCAACTAGTTATGTGGCTGTTGCCAAACACAATTCCTAATCATGTTTCACTTTTAATAAAAGCTGATAAGACTAATAGACTAAAAAAGTATCTAGCTTAGCTTCCCAGCAGCTGATTTAAAAAAAAAAAAAATTAAAAAATAGAAGAATCCTGTATATTTAAGATATATATTTATCTGATAAATGTAATTGAAATTGGCCAACGTGTTCAAGGTGTTCAGAATAGCTGAGGTTGGAAAGTGATTCTAGAGACTGTCTAGTCCAACCTCCTGCTTAAAGCAGGGTCAGCTAGAATAGATTGCTCAGGGCTATGCCCAGTTGGGTTTTGAATATTTCCAAGGACGGTAACTCTACAAGCTCTCTGGGCAACCGGCTCAGTCTCACCCTTAGAGGATACTCTTATGTGAAACCGAAGTTCCTGTATTTCAGTTTGTCTCCCTTGCCTCTTGTCCTGTCAGCTGGGCACCACTGAGAAAGGGCAACCTCCTGCCCCATGAAGTGTTTATACACATTGATAAGATCCCCCTGAGTCTTCTCTTCACCAAGCTAAACAGAGCCAGTTCTCCCAGCCTCTTCTGGTATATACAGCAGAAGCTCCAGTCCCTCAATAACCTTCAGGGCCCTTTGTTGTACTGACTCCAGTTTGTCCATTTCTCTCCTGTACTGTTCACGTACAAGACTGCACATGTTTTCTGTAACTGTTCTTACAGTTCAGTACTGTTGAATGTATGTTAGCTTTACTTAGCAAGCAGTAGAGATAATTATTGGCTCTGTACATCAGCCCAAGAATGATCAGGCAATGTGACTCAAAAGTATATTTGATTTGATTTTTACCTGTTCATAAAATATTAGGATGTGCAGACGCTAGAGGAAGGAATACTAGCCAACACCGTAAGCGGAACACTTCGCTGGTTATGCAAAGGAACAGCATCTTTTCTGTCAATAACAGCGCTATTCATTGTTCAGCATATGTGATTTGGGATAAAGGAAATGACTATGTTGAAGAAAAATAATGTTGGAATCCAGTCTTCTGATTGTAGCTGAATTTTTAATGAGGTTTATGCAGGCTGCTGACTTCCCTTTCACAGAGAAGTGCCACGACAGTGTGGCATTTCAAACTTTCTGAACGTATAACTTCACTGTGTTTGAGAGTGCAAAAATAGGAGAATATAAATAATACATATGACCATACAAAATATAGTTATAACTTTGCATATTATATATAAAAAAACTGCAAATCATATATACTTACATAAATATATAACTGATCTGTAAAAATGTTTAAATCCTCCCCTTTTGATTCCATTGTGCTCTCAGACATAACTTGTTTCCAAAGATGCCGCTTTATTCCTTAGCTGAGCACTGTGCCATCCTGGAAATTGTTCTGTAACATGGGCATAACATCCTTTATAATGATTTGAGTGGTTTAGATTTGAAGGACAAATAGAATGCCTATGAATTGTGCCCATTTTTAGATTTTTCTGTTGTAGAATAGGTTCCAGTAACAGTTACATGCACTTGCACCTTATCAAATTTGATTTTTTTACATCAGTGTTTGTATTCCACCTTTGAGTTACCTGTCACTTCATTAAAGAAACATAGTATATTCAAATACAGAAGTGACAACTAGGAGAAAAGGCATAGCAAAGTCAGGGAGACATATGGGAAAGAGAACAATTTTAAGCTACCAAGAAAATTGCTTGTGAGGATTTCTTCAGTTATGTCTCATTCCATAAATATTTTAATTTTCAAATTTTACAGTGGTCACCAACCGGTGTTGCAAAACAGCTTCTGAATCCGCAAGTGCTGTCTGGCTATAGTTTATTTCGATAAATGGTGCAATTTATTTATGGAATAGCATTTTTACCGCCTACAGTAATCATAATGAACTGTGCCCTAAATGGCATTTTATTTTAAATTCCTCTCAGAAATAGATATTATTTAAAAAAAAAAAAGGTCAAAAAAGTTGTGTTCTCTAAGATACTTTCTGTCACGATTCTTGCTGATCATAATACACTTTGATATGCAAATCGTGATGGAAGAATTCTTTTCAGTCAGAAACATTTTTAGTGAACCTGCAATTAGTGACCTAAACTAAAAAGTGTAATGCTGAACTTTAATTAATATTTAGCTAATTTAATTGAAGAAAAGACAAATACTAATTCTCTAATTACTTACCAATTCTCTAATTTAAAAGTGAAAATAGGAAATAATTTATTTTAAAATTATATATGTCTGTGTGTATGTACATATTCATATGTCTTTTTTCAATTATTTTTGTAGTGTATCAAATATCTTCCTCACCCCTATAGATTTCAGCATTTTCCTGAAAACTTTTTATTCATTTGTTTTCTGGGTATGCACAAAAACTTTAATGTCCAGGTATTTAGGAAAACTGAGCGCCTGGAGTTGGGTCGGGTTTTCAGGAGATCAGTGCCTGAGAGTACACACAGATGTAGTTCACCAAATAAGGGCTGCTTTCATCTGATCTCCTTTGTCCCTGGCTTCTCAATTAATATAAGCAATTAACACACAGCAAATGGATTTACAGACTTTATTCAAGTGCTGATACTGAGTACCACTAATAGTTTAAAGACAGTACCTGCCATTAATGGACTCAGAAACAGTAAGAAAGGAAACATCAGGGCAAGACAAACTTAGGGGAGTAATCAGTGGAGAACTGATAGAAAAGTTTTCAGTAGAAAATAATTTTACACCATTTTGTTACTTTACAAATCCCAGTGAGGTAATTATTCATTAAGTCAAGGCTTTAGTTTCCCTCCCTCCTTTTTTAGGGGGTTCATGAGTAGTAGCAAAAAAAAATTATTTGGTGAAGGACCATGGGAGATGACAAATGTCTGTGGTTCAGTTTGGTAAAGCAGGTGTAGATTAACTTGTGCCATTCGGGGTCTACTAGTATTGCTTCCCATTGATGTGTCTGATTTTTCAGTCATGATTCATGGGTTGTGAATTGAGAAGATGCAGAACACTGACGGATACTGGTGAAGCTCATGCAGATAAAAACTCGGTATCAAGAAGCTGTTAGGATTTTCTCAAGCTAAAATTGCAGGTGATCGTGGTTCCTTAACTAAATAAAAATTTTCGCATAGTAATGTTGAAGTGCTTTAGCTAAATCAAAGTAATTCTCATGATCAGCTTTCCACACACACAGTCTAAGGATTTAGTTGGGCAATATATATTGAAGTGAATAGTTTTTACATAAATATGTGAAAACTAAGTAAACAATGTATGGTTTTGTTAGTTTTACAGATAGATGATGCTATTCCCGGTTCAGTATTTCCCGCTTTGTGTCAGAGTCAATTTTGATGCATTCGTATGTTGGAGGAAAACTATTGTGATTCTGTCTGCACAAAGGGCCTCTCTTACTGTGTTACTTCTCAGTTTCTTAAGTTGAGAGAGAGATGAGTGCTACCAGGCATTTGTCAGAGCTATGATTTTTGTCCAGCAGTATACACAGGGCTGGATTGAAAAACCTTGTTCTTCATGCATTTATTTTTTACGTTTCTAGATAAGTTTAATGGATCCGTTCCATTAAAAATATGGCTACAGAACGTCTACACGTCAGGGAGATTTCATATAGCTCTTGTTGCACCTGAAAAAATAGTTTCATTTTCAGCACTAAATAGGGAGAGAACAGCATCAATGTTCATGGTTGTACATTTTAACGTACCAGGTGAGAGAGCTACTCTTCAGAATGGTTGTCATGCTAGTTTCAAAAAAATACACAAACATTTGGGCTTTCTGGAGTTGAACAGTCCATGCTGGCTGAGTGCCAGTGTAAGTAAAATGTGTAGAAATGTAATGGCCCAGAGCAAGCTAATAAATGACAGTGTCGCATGAGATCTTCAGGGAACAATAAGAATATGCATGTCTTAAATATTTATTTGTGCTTTTGGAGAATATGCAATGTATTTTCTAATGCATTTGAGGGAAAAAATGCCTTCAACTGAAAACAAATATGATTTAAGTTAAAAGAAAACAGTAAGGCATAAGATATAAATTGGAAAATACTGTTTATTCAGAAGTAGCAGCATTAGTAAATCAAGGCTTCTGTGAGTTATTATGCTTCCCACTGCTAGGCTGTGCATGTACGGATACGGTCTGATTTATTGTTCACAAAAATGGCAAGAGACAACAGGTGGATGGCAGTGATAAACTGAGATGTAAAGAAAGCAGAAAGAGTAAGCAATTATAATGCAGTGATGGTGCCATATGTGCAAAGGTTGAGTACAGCTGTACCCATCTGAATTCTGTAGTCATCATGGGTTAAACTCTCGTTACTTAAGTTTTACCTTTTTTGTTGCTATTGTATAATACATGCATTGCCAGATTCCTTGGATATCTGCCGGTGTGACTTCATCTGATGTTCACTCAGGAGTACTGTTTTGATTAATATTTATGTTGTCCGCACACGTCTGTGATACAGCACAGATTCAACATTGATCTACAGAGATGCAGACCTTATCAGATGGACTTTGATTCTGAAACATGATGATGTCCATGGCAAATCAGTATTCAAAAACTATTTAATGAGAAAATGTCCTGATGGTTTAGTTTGCAAGAGGGGGAAAAAAAAAATCTATGTAGTTGTGGTAGCACTTGAGTATGTTGAACATTGGAAAATACACCGTACTTAAGTTAGAAGAAAAGTTGTGGTTCCTAATAATTTAAACTTCTTTACTGCTTCAAAATTCATATTATTTTTTTAAGTGATAGCAGAGACTTGTTTGTTTTTCTAAAAAGGAATACTTTAATACTAAATTAAGTGGATGAATGCTATTGTTTAAAACAAACTGTGACAGTTCAAAAAGCTGTGTCACTTTCCTCAGCACAGTTATCCATTTCACAAAAAAAAAAGGGTTTTTTTCCCCTACATTTTTAGTCAGAAATGGAGTGCTTTCCAATACAGGCTTGTACAATGATTATAAATAGTCAGGTGTACAGGCACCAGCCATTATTTTTGAAGAAAACTGAAGTTTTTTTCATTGGGTCTCATGGTAATAAACCAAATAAAAGTTGCAATCTAACCATTTAGGAATTAATGACCCTGCAACATGTACACAGTTTTTATTCGTGTACCTATGCATATACCATAAAAGTGGTGGTAATTAGCTACACAGGTGATATCCTCTGCAATCTAAGTATCAAGTTTCAGTGATGTCCTGCAACTCAGTAGTGCAGGACTGCTTTCTCACAGGCTCCTGCTGGAATGGTTCCAGAGTGCAGGGCTCCTGGAGGTGGTCATCTTCTAAAGGACTTTTATGTTTTCTGCAAGAATGAATTCTCAGAATTAACTCTGAATGAACAGACGAATTTTATACTGATGGGCTATCCAAGATGGGAACGTGTAACCTACAAATTAAATATGTTGTTACTTACATTATCTGCAGCATTAAGTTCCAAGCGTGGAATATAAGGAATATCAAAACAATTAGATATTAGAAACTGAGTGTTCTCTCTGGCTGCTAATGCCAAGGTTTCCAACTAGGATTTCCAGGTTTTTCAAGTCTCACAGTATTTTCATGCCTTTTGTGACCTGATGTTTCTCTTTACCTGAATCTGCCATGCCATACACAGACAAAAATGGAGGCTGAAGAATGCTGAACACAGATTGCATACACTGAAAAGACGAATTTGGGAACTAAAACCAAAAGGGACTCATAGCTTTAAATTATGTGTTTGCCCTAATTAAAATGTAAGATTTGCTCTGTTATAGTGAGGATGTTAAAAGTGGAGTTTTTTAAGTGAGTTATGACACTGAGGTTGATAAAAGAGCCTATGTATGCCAATATTACACTAATTACATTTCCCTAAATGACTCTTCAGTTGATTTTAATGAGTACTTTAAATAATATCTAAGTTTTAGAACCAAAATCACATATAAAACAAGAATAGTAGCAAACATATTAAAGGCCTGATTTTATTTATGCAAGTAAGAGTAAGACTGTTCCCACTAATAGGATTGTGGCTGTTCTCAAAGTAATTTACATAACTCTTGTCTAAGTCTTTGGTCTCACAGTTTTTACATTACTTAGTCATACATTAATTAATCATCCTATAATGAGATACCTTGCTCTGTAGACAAAGGATAGGGCAGTGGATGTTGTATACCTCGACTTTAGTAAGGTGTTTAACACAATCACCTGTAGACTTGTCACCATACTGGTGAGATGTGAGGCAGAGAAGTGGTCAATAAGGTAGGTGGAAAATTGGCTGGACTGCTGGGCTTAAGGAGTTGTGATCAGTGATGCAAAGTCCAGCTGGCAGCCTGTAACCAGTGGTGTGGCTCAGGGGTCGATACTGGGAGCAGTAGTGTTCAAACTGGATGATGGGATGGAGGCCATTCCCAGCAAGTCTGTGGGTAGCACCAAACTGGGTGAAGCAGACCAGGGTTTTCTAGTGTCAGATTAAATGAGCTCTGGAGGTGCCTTCTAAACTAAATTATGCTATGATTTCATGTGTAACGGAGATAACTGGTGTAGTGGTGTAAAAAAGCACACGTTCAAGAACAGAGCATAACAACTTAAAATTTATATCACTGCTAGTTGTCATCAGCAGTTGCAGTAAGAATGTTACAGACTACATTTTCAGTCTTCACATCTGTGCTGAAGGACAGGCAATGAACAAACATCTGTTTAAGGTGTTTCCTAAGGTTGCTGCCCTGACAGCGTCTTCATCAGTAGAAAGCTCCCAGTTCCCATATAGCTGAATGTGAAGTTGATACTGGGAGTCCCTCTTGGTGTTTGCCCCAGTTCACTATATTCAGCTTTATATGTGGATTTTGACCAAATCTGAACCACTGGTTTCTGCGTAAGACCTCCTGTGTAATTTCATATGCAAACACTACCTGACGTTACTGAATTCCATTTTCTTTCTGCCAGTCCCAGAGTTTTCCCATGCCTTCCTCCAATTATAAGCTTTTACTGAGATAAACTAGCTTTTCCTCCCACCATTCCATGTAAAGGGTGGCCAACCTATGGACTTCCAAATCTACATACTGCCAATGCCTTATGTGGTTGAGTGCCAGAAGGTGCAGAGAACTGTGGAAACAAGGAACTCTGAGAAAATTTCAGAAATAGGAGATAACAGTGGCTTCCTGACATAGCATAACTCCACTAAATTATGGAACTAGGCTCTAATCAGACATTAATATCTCACAGCAGCCCATCCTGAATCCACAGTGCTGTCCTACTGCCAGTGAAGTGATGTAACACCAGTAGATGAGCTGCACCATAGCTCAAAAGCCAGATTGCTGCTTCTTTTTCTCTGATGTCACATCAAAACTGACCAGAGAATTAGCTCTAAAGCAAAGCAGGGTATGTTCACTCGCAGTTTGGGAAAATAAATAAATGTATTTTTCTTTGTTTCACAAAAAACTCTTTCCCCTACATTTTCAGTGAACCAAAACTGGCTGCTCTGCTGTCAGTTCACCAAGCACTCTCCAAACCTTAACAAGGAAAAAGGGTCCAAACCAAACCAGAGGATAAGACAAAAGCTGGTTTTAAGTAAGAATGTATGTAATGTAGGTGTTTTGGGGCCTCGGCATTAATAGCTTAATCTTGTCACTCGTTTCTGTTGTGCTTAATTAGTTGCAAGGAACTTTGCAACTTTGCAGGAAATTTTTGCTTCTTTCCTGTTGCAGCATAGAAGCAGCATATGTCATCGTCTGCCTCCTGCAAACACTCAAGCTGATTCTGATTTTGCAGGTCTACCTGTTCCTAACTTTCACAGCTTGAGAGAAGGACAATACTTGAACCTGCCAGTATACAGGAACTCTTATTTTCCTGGGTTTTTTTTAATGATTATGTGGAGAGGATGGATTGTACTGTCCAGCTCAAGATGATGTGGAGAGATTTGGACAATGAAGGATTGACTTTGCAGTGCTGGTTTCAGGATATCCCCTGTTTAGATGCCAAAAACTTGGATCTGTAAAATACTTTTCAGATGCTGATTGCATTGCATGACCTGGCTCTGATACACATATTTTTGCAGGGAAAGGACGGACTTGACTAAGGGATAGAGAGCTTTCCGATTAGCATCAACAGTAGTGTGGCCCACTATGCCATGGCAGAGGCATTCTCTACAGGTGATGAAGTCCCTCTAAAAATACTGTAGCTTCATTGAGACTTAGTTATCCTTTTTTTACTTGACGTGTAACTGACCACCTGTCAGTGATTAGAGCTTGTATTTAAAGAAATAAACAAGGGGATTATAGAATCCTTACTTGTTTTGTGGATTCATTTTGTTCTGAAAAAAAATCATGTTTTATAAAACTTAGTGGAGGAAATGCATCTTCTGTGAGAATTCATAGTTACTTTCAGCATATCAGAACAAGGGGATTTGCTGAAAAAATACCTGGCCAGGTATTTTCTCAAAGGAAGAAGTTGAAAGTATCTATCAATACAGTCGGTGGTGGTAAGTCCTCATACTTCCAGTGGAAAATTATTCCTTCTTAACTGGTGGTATTTATGTTTTTAAGACATAAATAAGTCTCTTTTAAGTCTCTTGGCAAGCTCAGCATTACCAGCCTCTGTGCCTCTGTTGGAGGATTATTGCTCTATCTTTGTGTTAAATACAGCTACACCTTTTCCCCTTCTTTTTCTCCTTTGGTGTTTTGTTGTGTTTTTTTTTAATGCTGGCAAGCTGCTGATGTAATTAAGTTTTGGAAAGAAGAGAGGGTGTGGGTGCCTGAAGAAGTTAAAGACAGGTTAATTCTAGACACGGCTTTGCATGTTGACATTTCCCAGTTAACACACAGCTTCATAGTAGATTTCTCTTGAAACTTTGCCATGATATACTGCCAGCAAATGGGAGTGGTGAAAAATACTGGGAAGACGAGTGACTGCTAAAATAACACAAAATAGTGGTGCTGTCATCACCTGTTGCCACAACATAGAATTCAACAAAAAACGCATGCAGTAGAAGACCCTAGAATATTTGACAGTATTGCATATACAGATCACGTTCAAGAAAATACTTTATCTTCTTTTATTCTATCCACAGATACTTGATAATCAGTCGTGTTTTAGTAGCCTCGACACCAAGACTCTAGTTCCTTACCAGTGTACATTAGCAGACTTCTCTGAAACGCTAGGAAGCTGCTTCCATTGTAATAAGCAGGGAATTGGGTCCTGAATATCTTTTTATAAAAAGCACTTGTTTTAGGCCTCATCTTGCATCATGGTTTAATGCCAACCGGCAGCTAGGACCACACAGCCACTTGCACAGTTCTTCCCCTTGCCTCCAGAAGGGCAGGGAGAAGAGGGAGAAAAGAAGGGGAAAGGATAGGAAAAAAACTCGTGGGCTGAGATACAGGCAGTTTAATAGAACAATAATAGAAAAGGAAAATAGCAATATTAACAACAGCAATAATAATAATGAAGATGCAAGTCACTCTTCACCCGGTGAATTAGTACCTTCCTGAACAGTGATCGCAAATTTCTCCCCCCCCGGCCAACCCCCATTTATACACTGAGCATGACATCTATGGTACAGAATATTCTACTGGCCATTCTGTTTTTTTTTGTCTATGCTCCTTCTCAGCTTCTACGGGAAGCTGAAAAGAGTCCTTGAAAAGTATAAGTATCACCTAGCAGTTACTAAAACAATATGCATTATTGACATTCCTGTCACAGCAATCACTAGAAAAAAATTAACTCCTTGCGGACTGAAACCAGGACATCTTGTAATTGGGATTAATATTGGTATTTTTATCCTACAGTAAGTGTCGTTAATATTGGTGGGATAATGGAGAAGAAAAAGAAAGGTGCCTATAGTTTTAGATCTCATTGCAGAACTATGCCTACTGCAATACTACTTTGCTTTGATACACAAAGGTTGAATATATTCTTCCTGAGACATCATTTGGAATTTGATCCTGCCTCCGTGGTAGAAAAAGAATGTTTACCAAGGTTCAGTGGAAATTCTAGACAGCAACAAATCAAGGATGAGATTATAATTTTTTTTGTTACTGCAAAATTATTCAATTTCTAGTTACTTTTGTAAAGTACTATGAAATTGATGAGCACTGCCTGCAAATGAAAAGTACAAAATTTTTAACGAAAACCCAAATCTTAAAATGGCAGTAGATCAACCTAATTTTAACAGTAATGTATTCTTTTGTCATCGTGTAATGTTATAACTACTGGTACATGCAAAAAAACCCGAACAAACAGTGTATTTGAAACTCTCAGGAATACT
Organism: Ibidorhyncha struthersii; assembly: GCA_013398815.1. NCBI lineage: Eukaryota > Metazoa > Chordata > Aves > Charadriiformes > Charadriidae > Ibidorhyncha > Ibidorhyncha struthersii. Next base: position 342,330 of record VZSZ01001709.1, on the reverse strand, counting down.
CAAACACTGGATGAAAATCTAAACCTCTACAACCTTAACATTTGGGTGTTTTTTAATTAAGTGAAATATTTACAGCAAGGAGCCGCATTTGTGAAACAGCTAATTTTGGCTGTGTAAAAGATGAAGATTTTCTGTTGTGAAACTAGGTTTGGTACAGTTATACTTAATATTTTTGTCACTGTTTTTACCAGTAAAGTGGAAAAATCCCATTAAATTCAATCTTTGATATTAAAGATTAAGAGGAATGAAGAAAATGTAATTTGAGTCTAAAGTATAGCAACTGAAAAGGGAAAAAACATCGTCTTAAGTATGCCTTTAAGTGGTATTCATTGTGAAACAGTAAAAAGAGCCTGTTTTATGAAGATCTTTCAGTAACCATCTGGAATGGACTTATGACATTTGTACAACAGTAGTTTCCCTATACTATTGGATTGTATTATAAATATGTTTTCACTAGTCGGGGGACTAAAGATAGTTTAGGTTTTCATAAAAATTTTATAAAACCTTGTCATCCACAGAGTTATTTCATAGCCAATGGAAAAAGCAGGGATTGTTTAGTTTACATTGCAGCAACTATTGGAGAGGTTGGAAGAAAACTGTTCCAGCTATCTTGATGGGAACCACAACTTTTTCTGAAAAGTCACTGAAATACAGATTAGCAAAGACAGTGCTAGAAAGCCACTTTGCAAAGTTAAAATGGACACAATTTGACATGCTAAGGTGCAGCAATTGTTCAAAACCACATCTCATTATAAGCTAATTCCGAAATTTTTGCTTTTATTTGTTGTCATTTTTCTCACTCTCCAGGCAATGACCATCCAATACTGAGCTTTCCCCTCATGGCAAATTAGCTATTATTTTTGCCAAGTTTCACGTATTTCCGTGTACTACATGTGGGGTACCATCACTGATTTGAAAGATGAGTTCATAGTTATAAGTAGTGTTTTACAGCACATACACTTTATTTTGGGGTATATTTTGTATAAAATATTACTCATAGATTGTGAACAAAAGATGCAAACAGGAATTACTCTTTGATGTTTCTGAAATGTTTCTGATCATACAAGCATGAAATTGAAGCTGTTGAAATTTAGTGAGGAAAATGAGGGAGAGCTGACCCTAGGATAGCTGGTCACTTTGTGACTGGATGGTTCATCCCAGAGTAAGAGACTTCACAATATGTTTTTGCACTTGTATTTTTTCATAGCTTTGTTGAGTTCAGCAGCTGTTCCAAAGGAGGCTGCTCTAATGGTTGCAAGCACTAGTTGTTCTGTGTCTTGCATGTATATTTCTGACAAAATTTTTATGTGTTTTTATTTCACTATTCAGTGTATTTTTACCCAGAAGAATGATTTCAGTTCATTGATTCAGAAGAAAAATAAGGTTTTCCTCTACATTTTATAAATGCTTTGTAATGGCAGTCTTTTAGGAACATTTCCATTCCTGCTGTTAGGTTTGTCTTTGGGCAAGCTTTTTTTTGACCTTTAATACTTTCTGTACAGAGTTCTAGTTTTTGGGCCCCAGCATTGTCCCAGTCAAAGGTGACATATTTTCAGTGTAACATGTAGTAATGCATAGAAAATTACCATTATCTATATTATATATTCCGCATTACTATGCCTGTTTCTGTTTGCTTTCTTTACCTGAGCTGGAACAGGTACTGTCATTTCCTTATTCATACATCTAGATACTTCAATGTGTGTTTATATTGATGGTACAAAAGATGGAAAAAATCCGTATCTCATTAATAACTACTCGATTATTTTTAACTTTAGGAAATATGTGACAAAAGTAAGTATGTTGAATTGGTTTTAGAATCCCCTTATTTTTATTTTATTTATGCATGTTTCTCCTTTGATTACATATGGAAGTAGATTTGATTCCTGTTTTAAGTCAAATGTCTTAAATGAAAGGTGAAAGGTGCATGCCTCTTGAAATAAGTGATGAATAAGTCTAGCCTTCAACTGTACAGTTTGGGTCAAGTACTCTGTATGATACTAGAAAAGAACTTTGTGAAAAGCAAAGTTGAGATGTAACAATAATCCCTCAACGTTCATAGTCTGGGAGAAAGTTACTTCTGCATGCTGCTCACAGTATAGACTTTTCTTGAAGAATAAAGTTTGGCTTCTAACCACACCTGCTTGCTAGCTACTGTACATATATCGAGGCAGACTACTTGACTGTTTATGTATCTCACCACGACTGTCTTTGAAGGCATGCTAACTTGTTTGGAGATGTGAGTAATTAAAACTTTCTTAGGGAAGACTAAATAGTTGACGTTTTGGAAAAAAAAAGGTTACAAATTGCTACTAGGTACACAGAAGGAGATCAAGGGATAGCTTAGACTGCAGAATCAGTTTTTGAAACCTGTCTGCTTTGTATATATATCTTTTGTATAGTTTTCGCTGTTGTTAACTAATCCTTTGTGAAAGGACCTAGCCCAAAATCCAGAGAATTTGAAGAGGTGCTCTCCGTCCACCTCAGTGGCTTTATGTAATGACCTGTATGATCAAGTACCAATAACGTGAGTCATTCAGCATACACTCTAGTTGCTGTGTTGAACAGCTTTTTTATTCCACAATGATGATACAAGCATTTAGTGCAGCCCTGACTGTGGGGCTCCAGCTTGCAAGAACTTACAAGAACTGCTTAGTGATCCTGCAGCAATGACAGGACTTTCTCCTTAGTCAAAATCCTACTGGAAATTGGTGTACACTCTGTGCCAAGTAATGGGATCTATGTAAAAAAGGGTACTGGGACGGCAGGCACGTGACTTTCTTTACAAAGAGTGCCACAGCTCCTGGAAGTGCAGCATACTGTGCTAGCCAAAGAGGTGCTTGCTTGCCTTTGAGTTTTCTTTAGGATTCCTTGTTGTGTGATATTTACTCATTGCAATGTTGAGTAGCACACAAAGAACCGTAAATAACTAAATCTAAGCTCAGGAACCATTCCATTTAGACTCTTCAAATACTGAGCGATTTATAGCTTTTGCAGATAAATGCAAAATAATGTTGTCTCAGGTAGTATTTCCATAGTGAGACCAAAGATTTTTTCCAAGTCCTGTATTTAATATTTTAAATTTGCATTTTGTTGAAACTCTTGTAACGGTACAGTCCTTAAGGACAGGTCAGAAGGCTTATAGACTGTTGAATGTGTGACAAAGAGGCCATAAAGAATCTGGTCAGATGTAGCTAATTAAAGGTAAATGAAGGACAGCTGCTTTTTATGTTTCCAGCACATCTTTGATCTGCTCTACCCCTCAGACCTCTGTGGACAAGGTAGTTAAATACAAACTAGGAGGCCTATTTTAAAGACATTAAAGCCCTCCGGGGCAATCGAGTGACAGTCCAAGCAGCCATAAGCTGTTCGCTTTATTCATTAGAGAACTTTAAATGTGTCAAGAAATAGAATAATGTCCATGCTCTTAGATCAGCATTAGCAGTGAAGATTACAACAGCTCTGGGACATATGAATGGGCAAACTTCTTATGAAAACAAGGTTATTGAGAAGCATTTTACTATAACGGCAAAGAAAATATAGGTTACACATTTTCATTGCAGGAATATTGATTCAATATGCATTGAAATATCTAAAGCTGTAGTGACACAAACATCATGTAACCCAGTGCTGACCTCAGTGGTCCCTTCAGTCATGTTTTAAAAAACTTCCTTTTCAGACACACATGATGGAAAGAATATGTCATATGTGAGTGACATAATAGCACGTAATACTTGCTGAAGAATTTATGGAGAATTTACACAATATATAGCCTTTCACTTGTGTCTAGAGACTCAGATACTTAAGTTTGTAAATTGCAAGTGTTTATTTTATAAGTCAAACCTTTAATGTCAATACATCAGTAAAGGATGTAGAAAGACTAAGAAAAAAAAACAGTTAGCTATATAAACAACTCTTTATTGCTAGTCATTTTGGAAAAAGTGACTTTGCCCAGAAATATTTGTGAGTCCAACTCAGTATATTTTTTGAGAAGTGTTTGATACCTTAATTTTTTTATTATTATTTTGTAAATAGGAATTGAAACGGAAATTAAGGTGAAGCAAATTCCTGTAACATCCTAAATGGTAAATTCTGGAGATACATGCCATATTGCCTCAATAATATTTAAGAACTTGGAGAAAATATTTGCTTTTTTTTATGTTGTGTGCTGTCTTTTGCTCCATTGTCTTTTGTGTCAGTACCTAAATGTTGCATTGTTTGACTGCATAATCAAACTCTCCATAGTATTCAGCCCCACTGGAACAGCTTTCGTATTTTAAAATCAAGTAAAGGTCTGAAAAGTCTGGAATTTTGAAATGGTCGTGTGGACTGCCTTTTGACTATATCGTAAACACAAATTTCATAGGTCTTACCATTCAAAGAACATTTCTACATGGCATTTTACCTCAAAAAGGCTCTATGTGAGTAGTGCAGTTGGAATTGCTTGCCTATGAAAGTGCTGTACTCTGTTGGAGTCTGGAAGAACCTTTCTTCCAAAGCAATGTAGGTGTAGTACAAGATCCTCTGTGACTAGCCACTGATTTTTCCTGGGTGTTGACATTTCCGTCTAGTCTTACTATAGATATATTTACTATACATACTTTAAAACTAACATGATCCTCCAAATTGTCATAGATTTGTTTAATGGCAGCTATAGTGTTTCTGCAATCAAGTCATAGACATGAGGTTCATCAAGTTGGTAGGTCTGTGAACCACGGACTTAATTTTTTCATTTTAAAATAAGCAGCAGATAAAAAAAATCTAATTAAACTTGAAGATGGCCTGTTTGCCTACTTGGCAAACAATACTCAGAGAATGTAAATAAGCATTGAGCAGTTTAAGTTGAAGCACATTAGAAGGTTCAGTGAGCTGTATTCTAGGCAGCAGTAAGTATAAAGATGTGGTTACTGCTGGCAGTATGAGCATAATATACTGATTTGTCTGATTGTGCCAAAAACATTGTGAAAAGCAAATAATGAATAAATTTGTGCTAAATTTAGATTACTTTGCATACATACTTTAAACTTTAAAGCTAGATATTTTTCATGCAGAGGCAAGAAATACATTGGTAAATTATTACAGAATTCCAGTAAATATAAGATAGGTACATATTGTGGGTTGAGGACCCATGGTTTTGTCTGGCATACTTAAACCTGTTCCACTCTCATTGAATCTACATGTATCAGCTTGGCTGTGTGTTAGGCTGGAAAAAAAAAGCCCATACTATGGCAGAACTACCATGAAAGGGAAATACAATAGCTTGATAGGACCATTTATCTTCAATTTAACGATCCAATAAAAATAAATCAAAAAGGGAACTAAAATATTAGAATAATCTTAGGTTTTTTAACAGCCTTTATTTTTTCATTTTTTTAACAAAGTACTTGGGACATCAAGACAAACATTAAGACCCTCACAATATGTTCCTTATTGACAAACGCTGCATTGCAAATGTTAGTTTATTACTACAGTAACCTCTCAGTACTTGTATGCGCATGGATTACCACAAGGTGAAATTTGCCCTTTCAAAAGTATGTGTGCCCAAGTATAATCACAACTTAGGTTTCAGTATCTTGTATTCATGGCATGACTATTTAAGAAGATCCATACCATTTTCTGTCCTTATCCACTTAACTGTTGTAACTCAATTTTCAAGCTCAGCAAAAATAATAGACTATAATTACTTTTCTCTTATATTAGCAATAGAACTGAACAGTTTAACATCTGGTGGTAATAATAATAATAATAATAATATAATGCTTTCTTTAGCTGGGCAGGGAGCAGTGAAATCATACAGATCCTAGGTAAGCATTGTCAGCACCAAAGATGAGCAGTTTGAACTATCTGATGTGAGTATTGAGCCTGAGCACATTTCTAGCTCGGTCTGTGGACTGGGACTTAGGAAGCTGAAGGGGATTGACAGCTGAGCAAGAGTCGGTCTAGATGACATGCTGTCTGAAACACTCCTCTCCAGGTCCTGTCTTCTACACATCTAGGATGTGATTCTTCAGCACTTTAGTAACCTTTACTTGAAATCTTGAAGATTAAAATGCTAGTTTGCTGTACAGCGAAGGAGCCATTATGAATTCAACACAGGTTGAATTGCTTTCATGGAGAGAGCTCCAAGAACACTGACCACTTTCAGCACAAATGCTACAGGCCAGACATCAGAAATTTCCATCTGCTGCTGAAGTCCTGGAGTTTTTTGAAAGCTAGGTAATCACTGTTCCCAACCCTGTTATTTCTCAGTTTCCAGATAGTAATGCTACAGTGACAGGTTGCATCTGTTAAGGAACACGGTTACCTAACAAGACATTGAGCATGACCCAACTCCTCCTATAGGCATGCAAAAGCCTTCTTCTAAAATGCGTTAGGTAACGATGGTAAACCACGTGCTCCTCCTGGGGTTAATTGTGATCAGCTAACACATTTTTAAACACAGACATCCTTGTCCACACCAAGGGAAAAATCATACTCAACATCTTGTTTAATTAACATGTTTTCTAGTATATTTTCTCAGTGTAGACAAGGTCTCTAAGGAAGAATGACTCATGAATGCAGCACTGCCATTATGGAGTACTTTTTGGAGTAACTTTCTATTGCTCCACATTTTCTAAGGAAAGCATTGATTTGGCTCATTACCTAACAGGTTAATTAATGTCTGTGAGGAGCTCCAGGGTACCATTAGTTAATCCCATACCAAGTCGCTAAATAGAATCCTGGGCAAGAGTTAAAATAAGTGTCACTTTCTTAAGTGAAGACTAATACGTAGATCTTTTCCAGCGTAGTCCACACATACTGCTGTATAGTTTTCCTTGGAGCCTACTTGACACATACTACAATTGAGATGGGCACAATATGTGACTGCCTCCCTAGGAAAGGAGTGGGCCTTGACTGCCACACATATCACAGTGAATCTATCATTTTGTGGGCTTTTCTGAGGGAGGTATACCCTTACAGAACAGGTAAAGGCTTTATGTGTCTGTGAAGGTGGAGTGGGACAGCAGGCTAATAGAAATTAGCCTGTGTAGAATTGACTGCAGGGATACTTTTTTCCAGGCATTGATTATTCTTCAAATAATGCTGTTACAATCCGGAAGAGGTCCATGCTTCATCTTGTCAAATAAAGTGTTTTAGCCAACAGACAAGCAGATTTAAGAGGAATTTGTCATTGTTTTTATTAGGATACAAAGTTCAACACAAGATTCTTTCTGTCAGACATATATTCTCAGAAGGAAATGCATAATACGCATAAAATATTTATGATCATTTCTTACATTGTAACTATATCTATGTACAAGCCAAAATAAATACCAACTGTTCCAGCTATACAACATACAGTGCCTGATGTGTTTATTGCCACATTTTCTCTGACCAGTCTCCTCTCTGTTGTGTTTCTCCAGTGACTGTGTTATTCCAGGGAAATGAATAACACAAGGGGAGGAGGGTGCATAATGACTTCTACACTGTATGGGGTTGTCTGAACTAACACATGGATCATGCTCTTGAATCTGTGCTGGAATCTGTGTATTCACAGGCTGTATTATGCAGAAAACATAGAATCATAGAATCATAGAATTGTTAAGGTTGGAAGGGACATTTAAGATCATCGAGTCCAACCATTAACCTAACCTGACAAAACCACTTCTAAACCATATCCCCAGGTACCACGTCTACCCTTTTTTTAAACACCTCCAGGGATGGTGAATCCACCACCTCCCTGGGCAGCCTATTCCAATGTTGCATAACCCTTTCAGTGAAAAAATTTTTCCTAATATCCGACCTAAACCTCGCCTGGCTTAACTTGAACCCATGTAGAGGGTGAGCTATTCGGGTTTCTTTGAAATACAAATCAGTGTGTATCACAGGCACGTCACATTTTTCAGTTCATAGCTATGAGAATCAAAGAAGAGAGGAAGACAAGAATCTGTCTCCTAAGGAGGACCAAAGCCATAATAATTCTATTTTTATCTGTGCTATTTAGCAAGTACTGTTAGCTAGATTTCATTCTCTTTCTCCATATTTAGTGAATAGACAAAGTATGGAAACACTTGGGGAGATGAGGAGAGCTATAATCCTGTGCTGCTGAAAACTTTTAACTTTTTGCCAGATGGATAATTAGGGTACATATTAAACAGAGTCGTAGTATTCTCAGGCCATGTTGTATGCTTATTAATGCAAGATTTATGTGTGTGAGGGAATAGAGGAACAAAGAGTCAAGGAACTCAAAATACCCGCCAGTCACCAAAATGTTTGCATTGAAGAGATGTGTATGAAGATTGCCAGCTTGAAATTTTAAGTGTGAATCTTGTAGAGGGAAATGTAACATAATCCATAATGGGAAACAATTTAAAAACAGAAGATATTAGTTGGAAAAGGGGGAATGCTCTACTGAGGAGGGTCGGTTTGGGGGTCAGTATTTTCTGTCATTATATTCCCTCCATGGGCTCAGTTAATGAGCAGAATGTATTACATAATAGAATTCTGGACTCCCTTCTTGGTTGTTGATATTCCACTTGTGTACGCTCAGAGGATGTCAATGGTGACAGCTGGTTATTTTTTCAACACATGGATTTTGATTACGTCTTGTTTTATGGTTAGTATTCAGTTTTCACAAGGAATGTTTTCCCACCCAGAAGACAACAAATGTTGGACTGACCTAGTAATTGTTCTTTCCTTTATTTCCTTTGGGCTCTTGTTCAGCTAGTTGGATCTGAGTTGTTTTAAACATAATTAGTCCATCATAAATCACTCTGGGTTAGTTCATATGTGACATCACCAAAGAGACCCAATGGGACAATTAGAATATGTTTTTGGATAATCTGCAGCTATGTTAACTACTTTATCATGAAAATAAAGTTTGTAAACAGTAGTCTTTACAGTGTGACAAGTTAAAATATATTGCAGCCTGATATAGCTGTTCAGCAAATTAGATTTTCATAGTGCTAATTGAATTTGTCACAAAGCTGATGAACATTAGCTAAAGAAAGACCAATATATTTTATTTTATTGAGCACATCTCGGAGTTCTTGTAATTTATTAGGGCCACCACACTTTCTGGGCAGGCTATCAAGTAAGATGTTGTAATGATTTGCATGACTACTATAGTAGATGGAAAAATGTAGCTTGTGTTTGTAGCTGTTCCATTCGTGTCTTACACAGCGTGCGCTCCTTTGGTGCTCTTCAGAGAGCTGTGTCATAATCCCAGCATCTTTTGAAGAGTTCTGTCTGGTGAAATCAAATAACTATACACTGTTTAAAACCTAATGTGTAATTAAATGATGGGACAAAGGAAAGGCTGAGAAAGGCGGATAACCAATAGAATCCTGAAGTTATCAAAACAGAGTTCTTGCCAAGGACCGTGGAATTCATCTGATTCAGTTGCTGGAAAAATGCCTGAATTAAAAATTATCCTATGAGGACCAAGAAAATAGAACCAAATTCTGGCACTGTACGGTTTTCTCCCAAAATGGACATTAATCCTGCAAAAACAGAATAGGGTGAACAACCCCTGGCCCCATGCTTGGCCCCCTACTGTAGGCTCTATCTGCCAAAACAAGATGGAATAGAAGATCAAAAATGATGGCAGGGGAGAAGGGGGAGAGGGAAGAAGTTGGAAAAGGAGGGTGATTGGAAAGGAAACAACTCGTAGGCTATGCCCCCTGCCAGCACTGCAACACTCGGCTGCAGCTCCACTTGCAAAGCACCTGTTGGCAGCTATTGGAGTACTCCATAGGTTTTGGGACAGAATTGGAATAGAAAACTTACAGTCTGTGTTCCCTTACGCGACATGTGATTTGGCCTTGTTTTATTAAAATGGGTGTCGTTCCTGGGCAATAATTACAGCAATAAATATATCTGTTCAGAAATAACAATGACAGCTTTTGCTTTCTAGAAAAAATAAAACAAATATTAAATTGCATGATTTTTAATGACTATCCTTACTACTAATATTAATATTCTTTAGCTGATACCACCTGTGTTGTCTTCCTTTTATCCAGAACTGAAAAACAAAACAACGTTGCATGGAATGTAAAGAAAATAAAAGAAAACAAAACAGCGGTCATAAATAATAACTTAGTACCATCATTCAAACACAGTGGCAGGAAGCTAGGGGTAAGGGGTTATCTGGCCAGTTTTATGTTTTGCAAGCTTTATGCATTAGAGTGGAATGATAGAAAAGTAGGAAAATTGTATATGTTAGAACTCTGGGCAAGTATTTTATGTCAAGAATTCAGTTTAAACGTTTTAGCATCTTCACAAATGTCCATGTAAACTCATGTTCAAATACATTTAGTTGAGAATTTTAGCATTACAGTTTATGCCCTCCTTCTGTTACTAACTCCAAAAATTACTTGTGTACAAGAACTTTTGCAGTCCTTTGTTGTTACAGAAATAGATTATTCTTCCCTAAAAGAAATATATAACAATTATCAATAATATATGTATTTCATATGTAAAGTATATCAAGCAGAAAACAAACGGTTATTTGCTGAGCTAAGAACTCTATTGCTGTTATTGGCTAACTCTTCTTTGACTATAATGAGAATCTTCCCTCTTCTAATGCTTTGGTTCAGTGTAAAAGGTTTATTTAGGTAAGTACCTGTATTACTCAGAAAGTTTGGATAAAGTTGGAATAGAAAGTAGATAATATTTTGGAATTTAATCCTTTCTTATATAAAGTTTAAAAAACCCACAGTTTTCTTGTTGTACTTGAAACACTAAACTTATTAGTTCTAAAATAATTGAAATTTTAAGCCTTCCTTTGGTTCCTATTCAGTAATGAAAAAAAAAGAACTCAAGTTTCTGATGCTGCAGTGTACGCTACCCAAGCAGAGCCTGGTTCCTGCATGAAGCCCACTAAGAGTTTTTCTCCATCAAGTCTGCCAAAGAATAGGGCCAAAATGCAAATTCCATTAGTTCGGTAGTTTGTGTATGGAACATTTCAAAATGAGATTTTCACTTTGTCTTGGAGTAATTTCTTTTCCTTGCTTAGAAAGAAAAAACAGTTGAGCCGCCTAGCGTGTAATAAATTGTCTTGGGTATTAGAGACTGTTACTCTTAGTGACACCTGAGCTCAGCCATATTCTGTGCCATTCAAATAAGAGGGCTGGATCTGGACCTTATGACAGTGATATCTGAACAAGGAGGGCATCTGGGGGAACATAAGCTTAATTTCAGTGGGGCTGTATGGTATGCATAAAGAAAGGAATTTGCAGGTATTTTAACTTAAATAAGAAAGCTTTCCTGAATGAAGATTTTTAGAAGTTTAGTCGTGAATAACCACAAGACGAATTCTGTGTTACAAAAGGTTTCTAATTATTTTTGCTATAATAATAGATTAAATAGATGCATTCAGACATTATAGTAAGTATAGTCTTCACAAACTGTTTTTGCATGTTCTAGCATTAAATTTATTACTGTGGATAAAAAGACACTGTGGATGCTTAAGAGTGTTAATAAAAAACAGGGCACAGAAAGTTCAAAAACATGATAATCTAGTTTCTTGGACATACACATATGTATTTTTTCAGCATTTCAAAATCCTTTAAGATATGTGTAGTTGCTTTTATTATCTCTGCACACTGACAGATCTCAAAAATACACTTTTACTGTGATCCTGATAAATACATCTTTTTATTGTACGTTTGCTGTTTGGAATGAGGGTGATATAAGAAATGGACAGAGGAGTAGACAAGCCTAGAAAATTTAAGCAAATATAGAGAAGCTCTGAAAGTTCTCCCTTGGCTACATATGCTGGGGAGCATGGGCAAAATGTGGGTGGTAAACTTCTGGATTTTTCATGAGGTGTCACGTGGGTGGAAAAAATAACAGAACCGACTTTGAAGCCAGTGGTGGTAGGTGCGTTCAGGATCTTCCAGATCTCTTTTTCTTTGGCCTTCCCCCCTTGCTATTCACACCCCCTCTGTTCTTGGACATGGGAAGTCCCCAGCATGTGAATTTAAGTGTTCATGATAAGCAGTGGAGCAGGAAGAGGAAAAGCCAGGACTACGCGTCAGCGTCAGCACAGAGCAGGACAGGGTGAAGAACCAGTAATGCTGCAGCTCGGATAGCCAGCTCAGGAATCAGCTGTCATCTTAACATCAAGTTTGTCTGAGCCCCCAGCACTGTTTTGCCTATCAGTGTCCTTAGGGATTAGTCTTATATGACAAAGAAGCCAGTGCCAGCCTGAACTCCCTTCCTTCACTACTTTCAGCAAGACAATGTATTTATTTATGGTGCCAGTCAAATGTTCCCGCTGTTCTTAAGTCAGAAAACTGAGCAAAAACTATGATTAAATTGATCACATAGCTTAAGTTCTCAGTTTCCCCACTATAATGAACGACTAGCATTGTTTACTGTCTAAAATCCCTGACGGTTCCAATATCCTACAGAAGAATACGTTTAATATATGAGGTATATAAGTACTGTATCATCAACGATACATTTAGGCTTTTGCTTTACTTTTCAAACTTCGACAACTATTGGAGTCAATGAAAATTAATCTACTATTTGTACAAATGTTTATGAGGCCTTTTTTTTATTATTATTTTATAGGTCTTGTAGAAATTTGCCTGATGCATCCCCTTGATGTAGTGAAAACAAGGTAAGATTCTGCTTGAACAGGTTTTGTTGACACTGGAAGATATCCAGTTTAGGAACTGTCAAAAAATAAAATGCTAGAACTTCCCCAAGTAAGATAACTTGTGCCTTTAATGGCATTATATTTACTTACCTGTATCTACAGCATTTGACAGATGGAATTTGAATAGCATGACACATTTCTGATTAGAGGTCATCTAAAGGTGTTAAATCTATTCTATGACATATATTTTTAATTTTGTAACAAAATCCTGTAACATGAAGAGGTCTATAGTTAAATACACTTACTATATGTATCATAGAATCATAGAATGGTTTGGATTGGAAAAGACCTTCAAGATCATCTAGTTCCAAGCCCCCTGCCAGGGGCAATGACACCTTCCACTGCAGTAACTCTTTTATGTGTAATTGGGAAATACCATATTGCTTCCAAAATAATTTTCACAGATTTTTGAGACCTGATTAAATAATAAAATAAGGTGTTCTATATTCTCTCTGTAAGCTAAGTAGCTTCATGCTTTTATCTTTTTATCTGTCCCTATTTTCTTTTCTGAATATTTGTGCTTATGTAAGTATAAAAGATTAAGTGACCTGTAAAATTTGGTCAAATGAGTTTTTTTTAATGTTGATATTGAGTTGGAAAAAGAATAGTTGTGTTTCTCATTTCTTGAATATCTGTTTGGTTTTCTATGCTTTTTAGTTTTCATATCAATTCATAAGTGAGTGTTACTATACGTGAAAAGCAAACCAGAATGCAGAAGCATACAATAAGAAGGAGAAAACCTTTCATGCCATGTGTGTTACACACAATGCCAATAATTACCATTTACTGCTCCTGGAGCTTTATCCTAGGTCTCAGTCATGTAGGCAGAAAAGCTGCACTGTGAGATAAATCAGCCCCGAGCAAATGATGAGGACAGCTGTGGTCTCTGGAATATGCTTGAAGCAGTCAGTTATGACTTGAGAGTCTAGTCCCAGTTAGCCAACGTATGAGCTCGTTACAGATGTATTTTTAGCTTCTGTTTAAATCACATTCCAGGCTTTGCCTAAGACCTTGAGATAAACTTTTCTGCAGTTTGTATTTTGCAGAAGGAGACCATCTGTCTGTGGTCATTGCCCAACACCAGAGGACGGTAATGCAGGCTTCATCCATGTTAACTGCTGGTGAGGTGCTGTAGGTACTCCTCAGGGCTTGGAGTCTGCAGAGGCAATTCTTCTGTATGCCTTCATAATATGGAATACATTGATTCATGTAGAGACTATACACCTGGTAGTTTTAAGGGTCCTCTCTGCCCTTCCAAGTACCACTGAGACCTTGCTATTAAAACAAGATTTACATTAAAAGATTGAAATTAAAGACTCGGAAACAACAGGGTGCAAGCCAAACAAATACAAGACCAAATTTAAAAGAAAAAAATCTGTCTTGCTTTGCTGTCATGTGGTCCTCATGAGATGTGCTTTAGTGACTTCATTTTAGTAGGTTGTGCTGTAACTCATCTACAGCTCTCAAGCTTTTGGTTTTACCTCTTCCTGTTTTCCTCTTTGTACTAAACCAGGAGTCGTGTTCTTCTGTAGCATAAATGCACATCAGTAATTTACTTCTCATGTCTTTGGTGCCTTTGAGGTTGGCATCCTACACATCCTTGTGCCTCCAGTCTTGGTTGAAAGAACTTAATATATATCCTTAGAATCATTCATGTTTTAGGACACACGACATAGCATGTATCATAAAAAGCATTAACTGCGCATCTGTTCTGATAACCTGGCAATCGACGGATGTACTTTCAACTTACACATAGGAACCACGCATACAGAATACAGAGACAGATTTCCCCATTTATACTCCAGATTTTACTGGTTTTGTCATACTTTTAGTAATGAAAATGCTAATCAGATCTGAGGTCCAGAAATGGAAAGTATTAGAGTGTAAGGAGATGTTTGTGAAGCTGTATCAATATTTAAAAAAAAAAAAAGATAAAAATTGCAAACTCTTTAAATGTGAAAAGTGAGTCAATAAACAGTGGAATTAAAGAAGAAAGCAGGAAAAAATGAAGGAACAATAGATGTGCAGGAGAAATCAGATTATGGGTTGTGGTGAAACCAAGGGGCTGAATCAGGTAAAAAAGCTATTAAGCAAATTTCTTCATTTGAAGAAGCTTCAAGTGAAGCTGAGGTAACTCAACTCTTCCACTGAGCTACCTGCAACTCTTAGCAGAAGTGGGCAGCATGCAAGTGATATTTTTTTCTGTGCTTTGTTGATGCAGATGTATTCACCGATACTACATGGATTTTGCAGTAATTTTTCGGCTGATCTTAGCCGATGTTAGTACTTGAAAATACTTACATTTTGATAGCCAATGACAAAACCAAGGATAGAATATACTTTGATCTCATACATCATTCCATTCTATGTTCCTAACATCATGCCACTGCCTTTCATTTTGCAATGGTCCAAATTTGCTATAGCAGATTAATTCTTTGATGGCCTTGGAGAAGTTCAAATGAAACATTGTTTTTCATTCTGAACTTTGGATTTAGAATGTTTTCTAATACATTTTCATTTACTTTATTCCCTTGTTGCAGTGTCGCTAAGTACTGCAGTGCACTTACTGTTTTCCAACACGGTATTGATAATCTGTCATTTCCTAATCACTTCCAGCTATTACAGCTTTGGTGGTTTGTTTGGGGTTTTTATTTTCCTTATGGTTAGGTGAAAGGATGTATAAAAGCACCATTTGTTGCTTAATTTTTATGATGTCTTGCATTTCCTGCCTTTTTTCTATAAAGCGTTTGTTTGGTAGAAAGAGTCCCGTGGCCTTTTCAAATTAGTGGAATCTTATTTGATCTAAGTTAGCATTCTGAAGGAGTTTAGGGAAGATGCCAAAGGCTCACATCTACTAGACTGGTGGCTTAGCATCTTTGCTTCATTGATTTTTTTGTGTGTGTATGTTTTTAATAAAAAATTGGAGAAAAGAAAGTTCCTGTCAGAGATTATTTTGAAACTCTGCAAAATGGTTTGGCTCTTTTGTGACAACATTTTGCAATATCTTTTCTGTGTTTAGTAATTTTCTATTATTCTACAGTAACAATGCTAGACTTGTTTATCTCCTCACATCGAGGGAGGAACAATATATATCTAAAAATACATGTTTATAAACTGTAGACAAGCCAAATGCTTAATGGAGTGTATTTTGCTAAATGTACATTTGAAAATAATTTTATTACCAAAGATCATTCTTTTAAGACATCAATGTGAGCAAACTATTTAAACTATTTAAATGGAGATAACTATGATCCAGTGTTTTAGCTCTGTGAATCCTGCTTATTCTTTGAAATAAAGTTGTTCTCTCAATTACAAGCTATATTGGTATGATTTCTGATAAGAAACTATTAAAAAAATTGTGCTGAACATTTAAGGTCTTAGTATAACAGAGAGACTGTTAGCTGTTTTATTTATCAATTACCCTTATGATTAATTGAGCCATCTGTAGATTAAATAAAGTACTGAATCTCTGTGCTTGTCTAAATACAAGTTTTACAGAATTTGGTAAGGGTTTATGTGTGTGCCTATGTATGAGCAGGGAGAGCAGTAGCAAGTAAGAGTTTTCTGGTACAGATACAGTTAAGACATGGAAGGTCTACTTTTTAATTAAGAAAGCTAGATGAACTTTCTTTGCTGAAAGGTGAGGAGAAAAGTGTCGTAGTCTGGATAAAGAGTTGGTTTTGCTTATCTCGGACCTTTTTTTGAGTCTCAAGTGTAATGCAGGCTGTAATGTCATTTTCATCCATCAGACTTACCAAGGGATGACAAAAAGGTATGTTAGCTCATGATACATAGGACAAGATATTGGCATATGTATTACTTCAAAATTAAAAATAGTAAAGTGCTTTTCCAGCTAGAGTTTATTCTTTGTGTCCTAGTGGCATATGTTTTGGCTTAAGCAAATGTACAACATTCAGAACTTAATAATGTTTTATTGTTGGAAAATTAATACTTGTGCGACAACTCACAGGTGTAGTTGGTGAGCGAAATGGGAGAATTACAGGGAGTTGTCTGAAGTCAAGGGAAAGCTAATGTTTGAGGGACCAGTCAAGCAAGCCTGACTGATAACTGGAAGATGTTACTGTGGTCTGTCTGATGGCTCCAGGTTATGTTCTGATGTAGTCCTATAGCCTTGAACAGCGTGCATTTTCAGAAAAAAAGCTTGTTCTTTTTTTTTTAATTTACCTACTGCTGGGTTGCTGGCATAAAACTGACATCTTCAGGAGCCTGACAACTTCTGAACTACATGCCCAAACATGCCCAATTTTCCTTGCTATTACATTTTAACACCTCAAAAAAATGCATGGAATCAACAGGGATATGGCAAAATTAGAACTATGACTATAAATAAAAATTTGACTAATATTTCCTCAGGTTTATAAGTTTATTACCTTTACATGTGCTTTCTCTTTTTCGTTGATTATCACCAATATATATACAGCTGAATTTCAGTGACTCCACTGTTCTTGAAAACAAATTTCAGCGTTGCCTGTGCAAGTATTCATACAAACTGTGAAACATGTATTGAAGTAGCAATAGTCATTTCAGATGTGACTTGGTATTGTGTAGTTAGGAAATGGAAACCATGCTTTGTAACTTTTTTAACAATTGTCTACATGACAGAATTTAATAGAAAACACATATGAAGAAATGTGTGCAAATTAAGCGCTTTCAAATAATAGAGATAAAATAACAAGACATCACCAAAAGCTTTCAAATACATAACACATCTGAAAAGATTTGTGTCTGAAAGTCCTGTGAACAGGAAAAACTGTTATGTGGATTAGATGAATCATTTACTTATCTCTCTCATTTTGGCAGTAATTTGACATTGCAATACATTTTGAGACAAATATTTGAAAGAAAGATGGTTTCTCTCATGTCAGACTAATACAAAATTGTGCTCCAGTTCGGTGTTGACTTCAGTGGAGACAGACAAGTTCATACCACTTGAGGATTAAGGTTTTTTTACTTCCAGACAATGTATTGGAAGAGTGGTAAATGTTATCATAAGCCAACGACCATCTGAAGGACTTGGAGAAAGTCTAGTTTATTGTTTTATCAGGAGAATCATCAGGGTAACTTGTGTCCTAACAAATTAAACATATATTCGATGGGCAGTGTTTTAATACTTCTCTGGTTAATTCAAATAATGACAGTTTGAATTAACTATCATTTCTTTTTTTCTTTTCAACTACTTTTAAGTAATTTTGAACTAAGAAAGAAGTTTTGGGTTGAAAGTGTAGAGAACAGCTGATTTTAAATTTTGTTGCTTTTTATTTAAACAATCTCTTCTATTTTCAGACATAACTGTGTCTTCATCACACAGCCTCACATTGGGATGAGTGTGCGATTTGGAAAGCAATGCCTAAGAGAGATGCGGGAGGCATTCTTTCAAAAGCATTTACTTCAATTTATCAGGAGAAGTTGTTAATAAATATAGCTTGTTTTCCTGATCAACATATTCAACCTCTCTGCTTTTTTTTTCTTAAAGCTGGTTCTCACCTTTGGCAGAATCTGGGAAAGATGCTGCTTATACTTTAACACCTTTTTACACAGTACAGCATTAGATCGGAATATTCATGAACTAATTTTCCATCTTCTGTGTGATCCAGGATATCAGCATTTAAAAAATGAGGGAAATAATTCACCTTAGAAACTTTGGGGAAAGTTTTCATCTAGTCATGATAGAGATTTTACGGTTTGCCACTCTCTCTGCAAAAATCTGCACCAACATCTTGGATCTAAAGCCCCAAATTTAGGAAATAATTTAGGATCTAAGTCCAGATTTGGACTCTGCATTACAGACCCATTTCTAGTTAGCAACTGTTCTGCTGATTTGTGTGCGTGTTTATCCATTTTGTTCCTTTGTTCCAATTCTGTCATTTTGGTCTTATTAAAAAGTTCAGCTTACTACATGTGTTTCCGATCTCATTCCATCTGTTGTTTTGCAAGAGCTACTTCCTTTATATCATTAATTCCTCTTTGATTTCTGGTCTTTTTTGTTTGAGTGAGCAGTAGTGGAGCCTGTTTCTGAAAAACGTTGGTTTAAGGAAGAGTTCGTTGTCCTTATACAATGTTACCATTTCCAAATGACCATCGCTCACTTGGTTTACATCAGGCCACGTTAAGTTCATGTTGCTTGATGCAAACTGCTCTAGTTAGTTTCATAACAGTTTTAAGCAGAAAATAGTCTTCCTGTCCTGGGAAAATTATCAGGATACCAAAAAAAATCTCTATTGGAATGAACAGTTGAACTCTCAGAAGACTGTTAGGAAAACAATGAGTTTTGGCCAATGAAACTCTTCATTTAATTAATTTTGAATTTTGGAAGTTTTCACTTCCATTTCTTTTTTTCTTTTCAACTACTTTTAAGTAATTTTGAACTAAGAAAGCAGAAGGTTTGGGTTGAAACTGTAGAGAACAACATCCATTGTCATCTAAAAGTGGATAAAAACATATTGAAACTGATTGTTTCCTGATAAATGTTTTTTTCATTTTGAGGGAAAAAAAAACTAGTAAAAATAATCCCTGACCAACTCAACTTAATGTCCTTATTTCAACCAAATGTCAAGGCTTTTCTCTGGGATTAGTTTTACTTGATTTATCAGTGGCCTTTGACACAATTGTTCATAGGATTTGTGTGCATATTGTAGCTTATACTCTGTTTTTGGTGTTTGAAGGCCAGCATTGAAATACTTTGAATATTTCCTTACAGATCCAAGTTTTGTATAATAAGAACTTATCTCAAGTTTACAATAATTTGGATGTGGATGTGGTGCAGGGCTCTGTAACTTGTCCTTTGTTTTCCTTGCATGTACAATCTGTTAGGAATTAAAAAGGGCACACGGGCTAATAATTCCTGCTAGATATACTATTCCAATTTAAATCCTTCCCTAAATTAAAGAGCAATATTGATGTGCACTGTTAAACAGATGCTCTGATTTGCAGTGCTGGTCAAAGTGATTTCTGTTCTTATATGTTTTTTTTGTATTCGTAGGCATACCATATGTATATTCTGTAAAGAGTGTCAAGATCTTTTGGGATAAAAGGAGCTGTGTAAATGCAGCTTCATCATCTCCTCATGTGATACTGTGTTATTTGTGATCGAATGGCAGAACTGCTTAATAATATCCCTATTTCAAATCAGTATAGATTTTTGTAAAAAGTATAACATATATTGTTTCTTGATTTTAGAATAATCATGTCCCTTCATTGATAGAAACTGAATGTGTACATCATCAGATGAGACTGCCAGAGATCTCTTTTCTTAAGCTTTTCCTTAATTTTGATTAAGTATTCTGCCATTTACTCTGTTTTTTTAATGAATAGTAGGTGCTTTCTTAAACAACTGGAATACCATAAATTAATAATTTCCATTTGACAGCATGGCATGATGATACCATGCGTTGGGTTACATGTTATCTGTGCCATTTCACTGGCCCTACCAAAACTACCCTCAGTTTCTTGAGTCGCTCAAGTGCTGTAACAACCTGGAATCTCTAACACCCACCAAATAAGCCATGCCCACCTTCAACCTGCTCAAGATTGAGCAATAATCTCTATTTCACTTTAAAAGAATCCTTTACTTGTTTCTGAAGTTGTTAGGTGAATATAATGACATAAATGAAAACTCTAGATGCCTAATTAGCTATCTACAGGCTGTATGGGTGCAGCTGGCTGGTCCCTTACACTGGAAGGAAGAGAAATGGCTCTTTGTGCAGGAGGCAAGTGTTGAGACCATCATAGGAGAACGGAGGAGAGAGGCAGTAGTAGATGAGAGGATGAGCTTTTCAGGAGAGGAAGCAAGTGGACAGTCTCCCACAGATAACAAAAGAAAAAGAATGCCTGAGCCATAACCAGGATGGACAAGAGGGAACATGTGATGGTTTTCTTTCATATTTTCTTCTAAGCCCAGTAGATGCTGAAGGTGTGTTTTGGGTTTCTGGAAAGAAGCTGGATCAAAGCTGACTTGGAGGGGCCTTAATCCTCTTCAAAATGCAGCATATAATATTGTTTGAGATTTTTGTTTTGATGCATCTTTCCACATGTCCTTTTACATACCCCAAGCACAGCTCTGTCTTGTAGGACCTTTACAGATGATTCGTTGTGCAGCTGATCTGAGGAATAAATGGAAATCATGCTAAAAGACATATTGAATATTATCCATCCTGCCTAGTGACAATCCTTTTCCTTATGGACACTGCAAAATGTAAATATGCATTTGTTCTTTTAATAATTTTGTGCTTGTTATTTTGTTTTTCCTTCAATTTTGACAATGAGCTAAAATAACTAATTTCAGGTCCCTTTAATTTACGTTTTGCTTTAGTTCTAATGCCCCAGCACAGTATTCATTCGGTGTTTGGATTTCCAGTATTTACAAAGTTCACGTAAACATTTCCTGGCAACTACATGGGCAGAACTTGTAATATGACAAGAACCTAAGGGTTACTCTTCTATAATCTGCATCTACATATTGACATGTTTTAGAGATAAATGTACACAGACATATTTGGTTTTACTGGTACAGCATCTCCCTTGGTAGAGAAAGTGAAGCTTCTTCATGTTTAAGTTCTTTAGCAGCGGAAAAACCTGCAGTTGATTAGCTGCGTCCTCATGATGCAGTTGCAAGAGGGTGGTGTAGACTGCATTTTGTGATTTCATGGGCTTGCACATTGTATAGTTGCAGTTTAAATCCAAGAAAGCGCTGAATTTTTTCTTCCTTTTGTTTTTCTCTTAATTTTATGAAAATATTTCCTTTCATAATATAAGTCTACAAATAACCCTCTTCTAGACAGAATAGGCAAATGTGACAAAAGAGGTCCAAAATTGCAATTATGGGGAAGAACTATGCCATGGGTTACAGGTATGACAGAATAATTCTTTTTTCATTGCACTGTCTGATGGAGAAAGGAAGAAAAGGGAGAGAGCCTAGGACTAAATGCCCTCTAAAATATGCTCATTGTTGGCTGCTTCTCTCATTAGAACCTAACAAAGAAATGAGAGACAGTGTAGAAACACCTGGATTCTCTTTATAGTATCTCAGGATTTCTACAGATAATGAGGACGTTTACATGAGTCAGAAACCATGACCAAATCTTCATGACAAAAATGAAATTCAGTTTGAAACATTTTGGATATGTGGGTCAGCTGACCAATCTGGAAAAAGATAGCCGTATTTGTACAGAAAATACCCTATAGTATTACAGTGTGTGTCATGGTTTGTGTTACACGCAATAGATGTATTTAATTATTTTATTTGTTTAGATTCCCGCAGCCTCAGGATATGCCATTGTATTGAGGCCAAAAAAAAAAAATTACTATAACTTATGCTAATGTACCTTTATTGAGTTATGTAAATTGCCTCAGTACCCCTTATACTCTAACAGTGAGAAAGAAATAACATTAAGAGCCTTAGTGCTCAATGTGATGTGGACTATCCTGTACATCATTTATGAATATGTTTTATTTATTTTGGACATGGGGGATCTATTCTTCTATTCATCTGCTAGTTCATGGCAATGAGGAATGGTACCAGAACTGCTAGAATTTCATCCAGGACTGTACTGGAGGCAGTTTAGACCATTTCAGTAGAGCCAGCACTTAAAATCACAGCCAGTTCCTAAATGAGGTGTTACAGCCTGTGTCCATCATGTCGTGCCTCCTGCCACTGCTGTACCAGCACTCAGAAATCCCCATTCTGGTGCTGAGTGTAGCAGCATCTCCTCTCTGCTCCACTCTGCTCCACTCTGCTCCTCTCCTTAATCCCTACTTCTGCTAGCTGCTTGGCCCCAAACCACAGCTTTTGCCCAGCCGATTTTAAAGCATGCCAGGTGACAATCTCCCTCTAACTCCCTTGGGAGGCTCCTGCATAGCCTACTGCTTCCCACAGCCAGGAAGTATTTTCTAATGTTCCAATATTTCCATTATGCAGTTCATCCCTAACAACTACCTACACCCCCTTTATTGTACATTGTTCCCCTTTCCCTTTGTTTACTCTCTTTAGACACAGTTGATGCATGGCATGCCCCCATTTTCTTTTTCCCAAGCCTAAATTAGTGTGAGATAATCAAAGAAGTTCTTTAAATAATCTTTTCTCTGTGTCAGTCCTGTATTTAAAATATACTGAGTCAAGTGAAACCATAAGGGATAGAGTGGAATGAGAGCAAGAGCGGAAAGCAGAAAGTGGAGGGCTAGGAGGTGAGAAAGTACGTGGGATTCTATTTACAAGAAAAATACATGCTGAAAATAAGTATTTAAGATGGGAATTGGGGAGTGGAAATGAACAGATGTTAGCAGAGTTACAAAAGTAGTCTGGAGACAAAGAAATGGGATGGTTTTAAACATATATGCATTTTAAAGTAATATTTTAAATAAGCATTAAGCAGCTGGGGAAGGTTGCATAGGCTACAAGTTGGAGACATCTATGGTGTACATAAGATTTTTAAAACAATCTAACAAAGCAGCTGGGTGAGTTATTAACAGATGTTAATGATTTGTCAGTGGTATAAAACATTAAGATCGCATTCAGGGGTAGACCGTGGTCATGCCTGATTTCTCCATGGACAAAAATTTTGCATTAGACCACTGTCATGCCTGATTTCTAACCATGGATGGAACATGCCTAAAATAAAACAAGCAAGGAACCACTTTGTTTAAAAAAAATAATAAAGTAAAAGGCAAAAAACTGTTTACTTTCAATAGTATTTGGTCATGTAGTAAAATGAGTGGGAGATAGTTAAGTATGGAAAATCACTATTTAATGTCTTCATTTACAGTAAACAGAAATTTTCTACCTCTACATTTCTTTTTTTTCTTACTTGTATTTGAGCTAGCTTTTAGAAGCTATGGATACAAGAGAATAAAGCTGTATATGTTGGAAGCGCAATGTAACTGCAGCAATGCCAATAATTCTCTCAGAGAAGTTGGCCATTAATACTGTATTTAAGTATGTCCCTAAAATAACTGCATTAGGCCAGTAAGTGCCAAGTAAATCTATAAATAAATAAAAAGAGAGATAATATCTTTATGAACTATGCTTTTTGTATGTTTTTATGAGCAGATGCATCAGTGTGTATTCTAGGTCTAGAGGGGGTTTTGAGAAACAAGAGTCTTCATGTTGAGTAGGATGCAAGTAAAATACCATCTCCAAAATAATCTTGGCACAATAGAGCTGTCTTTTGAATTTATTTCTCAAGAGAGTAAGAAAAAAAAACCCAAAAAACTAAGGAAATATTTGCAAGTTTTTAGCTGCTGCAATGTTGTAGTAAGCTGATGACTCCCTGGTGAGAAGGCAGCGGGTTAGATTGTGCTTTTACAACCAGAGTTGAGCCAAGGGCAGAGCTCAGCGGCACCAGCTGAAGAGCAACACACAGAAGGGATTGTGCCTCAGAGGCGCTGTGACCTTTCCTGGTTTTCCCTTATCCCAGTAATGGATTGTTGATCCATAGCAGTACTCACTTCTCGTAACTACAGAAGTATTGCCATTCCTTATACCTTTTTATCCATTTCCCTAAATCTGGAGCAGGGGCAAAATAGTTCCTGAGCACCCCCTGTGTATACTGGCTGCCGTGCCTGCAGTGGAGTCGTTAGAAAGTGCTGCAAGTGCCCATCTGTACATGATGTAGTTCAGGGTCTGTAACAGAGAGAACGGAGATACACTTTTGAGCGCTACATGTGATACTCTCCATCTAGCATGTGCCCAGGTGTTGCAGCTTAGGTCAAGATGGTTTCTCCCAGGAGGTACATTGGATATTTCTTTCTTTAGTATGTTAGTGAGCTGAATCAACTCAACGCAAGAATCAGACAAGTGTCAGAGACAGTACAAGGAAGGAAGAAGGACAAGACAAATGGGAATTAGGTTGGGAAAAGTGCCTGTAGACAGCAGCAGGTCTTTAGAGTATTCTGCTGTCTCATGATACTTTTCCCTGACTGAGTCAGCTACAAACTGGAGGGATCAAGTTAAATAGTTCTGAGATTGCTAAACTGGAATACAAATTAGGAACGGAAAAGCAAAAAGGAAAAAACTTTTTTGACTTTTTTTATATCTTAGAAAGAAGCGAAGGAAGGCATATTTCATTTGAAAATGTGGTTCCACGACATTTTTAACTCAATTCTTTTGGAATTACATTTGTTCCTTGGACACTTACACTGCCATACAGTGGCAGTTCAGGGAGCTGGCACAGCAGAAAACTGATCAATTATCATTTTCTGGTTGGGTTTCTTTACCAGCTTGGTTACCTGAATTGGTTCCTCACACAATTGTGTAACAGGCACTACCAGGACAAAGAAGGGGGCAACCCAGACAGGTCATCAGTGGCAACCACCAAACTGTATGCTAAAGGTATGCATGAAAGGCATGTGTGTATACACTGTTATTATGATGTTATATTTAATCTAATGAAAGGGTGGTCCGACACTAAAAGAGTTAGTCCTGCTTCTGATCCCTCGCCACCCAACTCCCTTCTCTAGTGTATGCACTATGGTCCTGCCATTTCCGTTGTGTCAGATCTAGCAATTGCAAAACTGCAGAGAAAATTGATTCAGCTTGATGATAGATCAGAAAATTAAGCTATTAAAAAGTATTTGTTTTCTAGTGGCTGCATACTGTTAGATCGGCTCTGTTGTAATGCAAAACTGCATCCTAATAAAAGGCGTATACTTATTTATTTGCTATGCCTCCAAGTTAAATATGAACTTTTATTTGTATGATTGCCATTTTTTCTATCTCATCTGATAGAACATACTTCATAGTGCTATATATCTTGGTGCAGACAAAAATATTCTTCTGAAGGTAAAAGTTGAGTTACACCACGGGGGGAATAAAAATAATGCAAGAATGTTAGGTAGTTAAAAGACTTTCCTATTTTAGCCATTGAAAGGTGAATTTTTAAATGAATAGCAATGCATCCTTTCTTTTTTGTATCTCTTCTTTTTCTTTTTCTTGCCAAATTATTTTATTCTCTGAACAATTTGACATATCTAAGAAGTGAAACAGCTTACAATTCTATTGTTATACAGATAATGCATTGTAACAGTATATGGCATATGACTTAGGAAATTTAGAGTTATGATGAAATTTAGTTTTCAATTTCATGAGACAGGAAATTCCAATTTTGCAATTCATTGTTGCTAAAAGGACAAGATGTTTGTCTCCCTCATGTCAGCAACAGTCCTTACACAAGCTGTAGACCTTGTTGTAGTTTCCCATGGGCCTATACAACATATCATCCTAGGAGAAGACTAATTGGTACAGTTTCTGATGATTTTTTTAATTGAATCAGCTTATTAGAAGGGTTCAGTAAGCATCAGAACTGTCACAGAGAAAGGAGCAGGACCACACAGTGAAAAAGGAGTAGGAATAGGGGATGAGGAACTGAGGGTGAAACCTCCCTGTTTTGTTTTAGGTCAACTCTTACATCAGTTCAACTGATCATGGAACAGCTTAATTCAGAGGCATGAAACCATTTAAATCATGGGTAAATTAATTCCTGTTCTTCAGAGTACTCATTTATTAGCTCTACAATACTTAATTCATGTGTCTAAATACTTTGCCAAAATTGAATGAATAAAGGATTCCTGAAGTTGCCTGTTAATAAAATTGCACAATATTGCAAAAGTTGCTTGCTATTATTACCATGACAAATGATTGCACGTTACAAAAAGGTGTTGACTTTTCTGTGAAACATGTAATTAGGGTTGAAATTTCATATTACAACTTCAGCAGATACAATAATTCATGGCTACTAAAAGGAGCCTCACACTCCCTCATGCCAGCCCTGCATTCAGCAGATTCAGTTTTCTGACTTGGTCAAAAACTAATTCAAGAATAACAAGAAGAAAAAATAAAATAAATAAATAATAATTTTTAAAAACCCACAAAACTAAAAAACTGTCCAGTAAAGAGTAAGTGTAGTTGGAGAGGGAGGAATACAAAAGGAAGTCAACTGAGACCTCTCTCTCCAGGTGGTCGTGTGAGTTTTTCAGTCTGTTCTGCTGAGCAGCATGAGAAAAATGGAACGTGAAGCATTCTGCTGTAGCTAGAAAGTAAACCTGGGTATACAAATGAGTATGGGGCCATATATAAAATTTGTTCCCATAGTTAGATGCTCTCACATAGGAGAGAGCAAGGACATACTTAAAAAGAAGCTTGAGCTCCAGAGTCATGGAACCTGGAAATACAGAGGTTATATAATTGTCATCTTACCATACACTGATCTAATGATCGTCTATTGACCATTGGCAAGGACTAGATATTAGGATGGATGGCCTTCTGATCTTTTGTCTTCTTATACATAATATTTGGATAAAAATAACAATCTAAATTCACCTGAATATATTTAAGACCAGGAATTAGGTTTTAGGTATCTCAACAAGGTTGCAGAGCACCCTTCTAGAAGGTGCTGTGGAGGCAAAAAGCCTTGTAACTATTTTTATGGTAGAGCTCAGTCACTTTCTTGGGTCAAGTGACTTACAGAGGCATATATGACATAGTTGCCTATGATAACAGGGGCTGAATTCACTGACTCAGCCACCCACTTTCAGTCCACTATTTGTTGGCATGACAAATCGTCAGAAAAGAAATAAAAGAATGATGATGGGTGTATCATGCTCGCATGTGTTCTGAGTAACGTGAAAAGCATCTCATCCATTAGAAACAACATAATCCCAGAGAAAATCACACCTGTGGAACAAGGTTAATAGTACCAGATATCTTCAGCTGTCTCTGCTACAGCAGCTACTATGCATGAAACCTTTCCCTGATTAGCCAAACAATATTGTGAGATCAATTAGATGCATTAATGATGCCATTTCTACTTACTCACTTTGCAGCCTTTGTAGAAATGTATGCATCAGAAGTCTTTAGAGCTGTTGAAGAGGAAGGGCAAAGTCTTACTCTTGTCCTTTTATGCTATTCTGACAGCTCAAGGGACCTTGAGGGAGATTTTGGCACTGGAAATTTTTTCTTAATGGAACAGAAATCCTTAGGTGGTAGGTGGTATAGAGGTGAGTTAATGACAACTTCACCTGTTCCTCACAAACTCTTATATGGGAATAGGTAATTCTGGAAAGAAGTCAATGGTCAGAATGTCTTTTATAGTTCAGCTTTTTGTGGCTGCCAGGGCAGACCCTTGTGACTAATAGGAATTCAGCATCAATTAAAACAGCTCCCAGAGTTGTTATGTGTGCTGGGGCTACAACAGTTCCACTATTCTTGGCTAGCCTGAGTGCAGTGGAACTACACGAAACAGCTTTGAAAAGCTTGGCCCACAGTCCTTCCTCCCACTTAATCACATTTCTTAAGGATAATGTAAACATCAGTCTTGGGTGACAAATCATAAAACTGGTACAGCACAAGGCCAATTCACAGGTGCCTTTGAAAGACATAATTTATGCAGTTGCACCAAATTTCAATTGATGTGAATAAATAGCCAGAAGCCTTTGGAAAGAGGTTATTTTGCTATCTGCAGACAAGTTAGCTTCTAACCATACAGCTTTCTTGAGATACTGGTGTTTGAAAGCTTCAGTATTTGAAAAACAGACCAGGATTTTTATCCAGAGCATAATAAAACAGAATAAATAGACATTTGGTGAGCTGAAGTTTTGGTGAGTCGTATTTCAGAAAGCAGAGACAAATATGTTAGAAGAAAATATCTTTTGGAGATACATCAGTAGAATTTTCAGTAAACTTTTCAGATTTCAAAATGACAAAGCTACTGCTTTGGAAGCTAGTGTGAAACTGCAGAAGTGATGCAGATGCTGAACGCTCCTTGTACTTCATATATTCTGAACACTGTGCAAGCAGTCTTTGCAGCACTCCTAAGAACACCATGAAGGTTTTAATCCCATTGAACAGAAAAAAGAGAGGAATGATTGATGTGGATGACAGTCCAACTAGAACAGAGGAGTTGCCAGAACCAGAAAGCCTACCTCCTGTATAACGACCACCTCCATGAAGAAGAAAAGAAGAGTTATAGTTGTAGGCGTTATAGTTATAGGTCCCCTTCTGAGGGGAACAGAGGGTCTAACATGACGGGTGGACTCTCCTCTTAGGGAAGTCTGCTGCCTCCCTGGGGCCTTGTTAGGGACACCCAGTTCAAGAAGGACAGGGATCTGCTGGAGAGGGTCCAGCAAAGGGCTACAAAGATGATTAGGGGATTGGAACATCTTTCATATGAGGAGAGGCTGAGGTATTTGGGTCTCTTTAGTCTGGAGAAAAGAAGATTGAGGGGAGATCTTGTTAATGCTTTCAAATACTTGAAGGGAGGATGCCAGGGGGATGGGAGCAGTCTTTTTTCAGTGGTGCCCATTGATAGGACGAGGGGTAATGGGCACAAGCTTGAACATAGGAAGTTCCATCTTAACATGAGGAGGAACTTCTTTACTTTGAGGGTGGTGGAGCACTGGAACAGGCTGCCCAGAGAGGTTGTGGAGTCTCCCACTCTGGAGACATTCAAAACCCGCCTGGACGCTGTCCTGTGCAACCTGTTGTAGGTGACCCTGCCCTGGCAGGGGGGTTGGACTAGATGATCTCCAGAGGTCCCTTCCAACCCTGACGATACTGTGATTCTGTGATTCTGTGATCACTAGGAAACTTCCTAGCCTGATACAGCCCTCAGACTATTACCCACTGCTGCTCTTCCATGTGAGTGGCAATGAAGTCACAACACATAGTCCAAGGGCAATTAAAAGAGACTTCAGGGCCTTGGGATGGTCCTACAGACAGATAGGAGCAATCTCACGTTCACAGGCACTCATCCTCATGGGGGATTTCAACGACCCTGATATCTGTTGGAGGGACAACACAGCAGGGCATAAGCAATCCAAGAAGTTCTTGGAATGCATTGATGACACCTTCCTTCTCCAAGTGGTAGAGGAGCCAACAAGGAAAGGAGCTATGCTGGACCTTGTCCTTACCAACAAGAAGGGGCTAGTGGGGAATGTCAAGCTCAAGGTTAGCCTTGGCTGCAGTGTTCATGAAATGGTAGAGTTCAAGATCCTCAGGGCAGTGGAGGGGGTGTGCAGCAAGCTTGCCACCCTAGACTTCAGGAGAGCAGACTTTGCCCTCTTGTGGGATCTGCTTGGTAGGGTACCATGGGATAAGGCACTGGAGGGGAGAGGGGCCAAAGGAAGCTAACTAATATTCAAGGTTCACCTCCTTCAAGCTTAGGAGCGATGTATCCCAACAGTGAGGAAATCGGGAAAAAAAAGCCAGGAGGCCTGCATGGATGAACAAGGAGCTCCTGGATACACTCAAAAGCAAAAAAAGAGGCCTACAGAGTGTAGGCAAGGACAGGTAGCCTAGGAAGAATACAGAGAAACTGTCCATGCAACCAGGGATCAGGTTAGGCAAGGTAAAGCCCATATAGAATTAAGTCTGGCCGGGGACATCAAAGGCAACAAGAAAAACTTCTGTAGGTATGTCAGGGATAAAAGGAAGAATAGGGAAAAAACAGGCCCTCTCTGGAATGAAACAGGAGACCTGGTCACCCAGAATATGGAGAAGTTTGAGGTACTCAATGCCTTTTTTGCCTCCGTATTCACCAGCAAAGGCTCTAACCACACCGCCCAAGTTGCAGAAGGCAAAGGCAGGGGCTGTGAGAATGAAGAACCGCCCACTGTAAGTGAAGATCAAGTATAAGACCATCTAAGGAACCTGAAGATACACAAGTCCATGGGATGTGATGAAATCCATCCTTGGGTCCTGAGAGAACGGGTGGATGAAGTTGCTAAGCTGCTTTCCATTATATTTGAAAAGTCATAGCAGTCTGGTGAAGCTCCCACTGACTGGAAAAGGGGAAATGTAAGCTCCAGTTTCAAAAAGGGAAAAAAGGAAGACCCTGGGAACTACAGGCCAGTCAGTCTCACCTCTGTGCCCAGCAAGATCCACCTAGAAACTATGCTAAGGCACACAGAAAATGAGGAGGTGGTTGGTAATAGCCAACATGGCTTCACCACGGGCAGGTCACACCTGACAAATTTGGTGGCCGCCTATTACAGGCTTACAGCTTTTGTGGATAAGGGAAGAGCAACTGATGTCATCTACCTGGACTTACGCAAAGCGTTTGACACTGTCCCTCATGACATCCAGAGATATGGATTTGATGGATGAACCACTCAGTGGATAAGGAACTGGCTGGCTGGTCACACTTAAAGAGTCCAAGTGACAAGTGGCATTCCTCAGGAGTCAGTACTAGGACTGGTGCTGTTCAACATCTTTTTTTGACAACAGGGACAGTAGGATTGAGTGCACCCTCAGCAAGTTTGCTGACAACACCAAGTCATGTGGCACGGTCAACATGCTGGAGAGAAGGGTTGCCATCCAGAGGGACCTGGACCGGTGGGCCCATGCCAACCTCATGAAGTTCAACAAGGCCAAGTGCAAGGTCCCTCACATGAGTTGGGCCAATCCAAGTACTAATACAAGCTGGGTAGCGAATAGGTTGAGCACAGCCCTGAGGAGAAGGACGAGGGTGTTGGTTGATGAGAAGCTCAATATGAGATGGCAGCGTGCATTTGCAGCCCAGAAAGCCAACCATATCCTGGGGTGTAAGCAAAAGAAGCATGGCCAGCAGGTCAAGGGAGGTGATTCTGCTCCTTTACTCCACTGTTGCGAGATTCCACCTGGAGTACTGCATCCAGCTTTGGAGTCCTCAGCACAAGAAGGATGTGGACCTGTTGGAGCGGGTCCAGAGGAGGGCCACGAAGATGATCAGAGGGCTGGAGCACCTGTCCTATGAGGACAGGCTGAGAAAGTTGGGATTGTTCAGCATGAAGAAGAGAAGGCTCTGGGGAAACCTTATAGTGGCCTTCCAGTGTCTGAAGGGGGCCTACGAGAAAGCTGGAGAGGGACTTTTTACAATGGCATGTAGTGATAGGACAAAGGGTAACAGTTTTAAACTGGAAGAGGGTAGATTTAGATTAGATATCAGAAAGAAATTTTTCACTGTGAGGGTGGTGAGGCACTGGAATGGGTTGCCCAGAGAAGTTGTAGATGCCCCATCCCTGGAAGTTTTCAAGGCCAGGTTGGACAGGGTTTTGAGCAACCTGAGGAGGTGTCCCTGCCCATGGCAGGGGGGTTGGAACTAGGTGATCTTTAAGGTCCCTTCCAACCCAAACCAATCTGTGATTCTATGATTCTGTGAAAACTGAAACAATTTCCCTTAGTAGCAGAGCAAGGACTGAAATTCTCTCAGCCTCACACCTTCATCAGAGGTCTCCTGAAGCATACTAGGATTACCAAGGGTGTCCTGAAGAACAGCCCTAGCTGTACCCTCCATCCTTCTGCCAGAGGTTACTGCCCCAGTAGCAGAAGTGTACCGAAGTGAAAAGTGGTGGCTGTTCATGTACTACAGCTTACAGATGAGCAAACGTATTTGACATTACTTCTATTAAAGCTAAGACTGTAAGCAAATATACCTAAGCGGCAGCTCATTTTGTTCCTTCTGCTACAAAGTGGTAACTTGGGGCAATGTGTCAGGACAGGTGGGTGGAAGCAATATACCCTTGATAACAATATTGTTACATCCATTCCACAAAGTCCTTTGGCTCAGAACAATCAGTTACATACAACCAATATTGGTGGGTAATTTGACAACATGAGATTTTTTGGAAATTCAGGGTGATATATGTCTGTGACTTTAAATAGATGAGAAAATGTGAAACTTTTTAAAGGACAGTCTAATTTTATCTTTCACTAGGGCACTGCCACAAGACTATGCAGCACCCTTCATACTCCACTGAGCATTGAAATAGGGCTGGAGTATTTTAGATGTTCTGCTCCGACTGTCTGCATCATCTTGAGTTCATGACATGGAATATTTAAGCCAGGTTTTGTTAGAAATTCAGTTTGGTAAATGTAAACTTTTGTATTTGTTGGAATTTTCCTCTAAATTGGCAAATGTTTTTCAAAGTGAAATTTTCCACTAGCAATCCACTTTATCAAGCTGGATTTTTTGTTTAACTTTGCTGCAAATGCAACATCACTGTATTAGTGATCCCTATAGAAAGGATCTGTAGAAACTGTTTGAAGGAGTATTATCTTACTCTGTTTCTCAGGTATGGTCCATAATGTGGCTTAGTTCCCGCTCAGAAATTTCTGACATGAGTTAGGCACATATGCCTATGCTGGGGGGGTCAAATTCAAAGCATGTTTCATTGGTGTGCAAGTTGTATAGTGTCTGGGCACATAATCAAAGGCAAAGTTTTGAATAAATAATTTCAGTGTAGTTATATTTCTTTTATCTGCAATACTCGCTTTACGATATGGGCCTATACATCAAAAATTGCTGGACTATCTATAGAAGAACTGTGTTATGTGCTTAATGAGTGTATAAAATTGGGGGGGTGTAATCTAGATACCGATTTTTTTTTTTATCCGTGTCTTTCGTAATTTTGATTTTTGTAGTATTATAATCTTTATTTTTAATAGTTTTCCCTTCTACATCGGTGTATTTTAGCACATTCCGTGTATGCCAAGCGAGTACAAGTCCTTGGGAGCAGAGAATTTAATTGCACTTTCTGTTGTTATAAATACTTCTGTAATGCAAAAGAATTGCATTGACATTTTAATATGCTGTCACTTTAAGATACTACATGAAGTGTGAACAGAGCACAGGCACTTTTAACAGGTGTCTCTAATTGTTAGTTTGTTTCTTAGAAATAGCCATAATGTAAAATTTGGTGAAAGGTAGATCCAAGGTGTTTGGACCCTGCAACATGCTAACCAGGTTTTCCTTTGGCTGCTGGTAAAAACAAATTGGGGTGTGTAATTGATTTTTTGTAAGTAAAGCTTTTATGTTTGCTTTGACTTCGAACTCCATCTTTTTCTTGTTATTTTTTGTCCCTTAGGAGGGATTGCAACATGGGCTTTTAGGAAAAAAGAGTTCAGTGTATTCGTTTATTTTAGCAAATAGGATATTTCTATTACTTTCAGATTTTGCCAGTCTGCAACTGCAGAAATAATCGTGAAAAGGGTGAAAGCCAGATCAATTACATTTTTAAAAAGCGTATTTTCATTAAATTTTCCAAGTGCCTGTTATATTCAAAGGGAGTTCAAGATTGTCTTGTTCACAGAATATTTTAAAAGCCCCTTGAAAGAAACAGATCCATCCAGAAAAATGTCAGAATTGTTGGATGAAGTGTGCTTACTTTTAAAAATGGCAAAAGAAGAGCATCAACATGATTACAGTCGTTTCAGGTTTTCAGTGGGATTACTGTTAGTTCCAAGGTTGATACAAAAAATATCTTTAAACAAAAGACCAGAATGCAAACCTGGTAAAAAAATTTAATACTGAATTTTGAAAAGGAAAAAAAGCAACCAGTTTTGTTACATAGCAAATTATGAACATGCATCTTCTACGAAGTTTACTTAGTTAACCAGAATTTATTATAAACAGTTATTCTTTTCCAATTTGGCAGAAAGATAAACCATGTAAGTTCTTCAAAAATATATACTTAAGATTTAGTGAACATTTCAAGATCAAATGTTTCACTAATTTTGCAAATACATTTAGATTGATTGCAGAAAATTATGGAAGTCTATTTATTAGTTAAGCTGTAGTTAAAGTAAAGGAATTCTGATCAATTTGCTAAGAATTGCCTCCAGCTGTGCTGGTTTCCGCCATGTAGTTAAACAGAAGCTCACCATAGTTTGATCTATTTGTCCTCATTTTCATGGTCACTGAAGTAAAGTATGACGGGCACAGCAGCAGTCACGTGTTCCTTGAGTATTCAGGTGCTAATCCAGAGTCAGGGAAAAACTTCAAAGCCATTGGGGAAATATATATTGTTATATATATATATTTCTGAAATTGATATAAATTAATATGTGCATCAATGATGCATTTTAATACCTATGAAGAAGCCGTGTAATGAATTCTTAATTCCAAGATAGAACTGACAGACTAAACTCTGATCTGGAATAGACAATAACCTCATCATCATTGCACATACCTAAGAAGTGACAGAACCAGTTCAATTTTCTCCTTTCCTGAATGGGAAGTCAGACTTGGACTTGGCCTTCCCAAAACCTACACAGGTGCCTTGACCTCTGAGTGTCTGTGGTGTAATTCTTTACTCAAACCTCAGTAACCGCTCTAGGCAAGATTTAAAATATGAACTCTGATTAAGACATTCCTCCAGCATGTTCACCTGTGCATATTGTTCAACTATAGACTGTGTTGTAATACAGCGAGGACTTCAATGTGTCTCTGCCAGATCGTATTGCGAGTACTGTAGCCACTAATATCCTGCCTCTCATTTCTCCGACAACTATAACTCCCCTTAATCAAAATAACAAGATAGAAGGTCACATTTTTGCCTCTCACAGGAATAAAAAAAAAATATTTATTTGTCAAATGGATCCATTCTTAAAATGATTGCCATATGTACATCTATGCTGCAGGTGCAGAATCATGCACATTCAAGATACAGAATACTTTTATGTCTTAGCACTGTCCATGATGTATTCCTGCATTGCCCCTCTGTGTGACACATGCATCATAAGAACAGACAAGTGTTTATCAGCAATGAAAGTTTTCTAAATGTCGTATCTTCTTATCATCCATGTATAGAGCTGGGCATTCTCTATTTTCCTTCCCAATACAAAGCATGTGCTTTTGGTAGAGATGCAGAAAATATTGTACTCAGAGAATTTGTGCAATATAATTTAGATAAGGAATATAAAATCAAAGCAATGACAAGAACAAAATGGATGTAACAAATGATGGTTTTGAAATACATTATTTGGAGAGTTTGGGGAAAATTTAAATATGGGTAATTCACTTTATTCCTTTCTCCTGTAGTCTTTTCTCTAAGTGCAGCTATATGTGCTATTGGTCACTTTTCACGATAGCTTCAGACAGATTAATGTTTTAATAAACAATCAATGGTCATAAATTGCAACTGCTCAATGTATTTCCCATATGTTTTAAACTAAGGTCTGCTATTTCTGATCTTTATCCCTGACATTGTTGCAAGACGTATCTTTAGTGTGCTTTTTGTTGTTATTAATAAGGCTTTATTCTGTGATAAATTACCATATAAATGTACTACAAGAGGATCATTCTTTTGTTCCTTCCCTAATTTTTGTGAAACACTGCTTGTTAACTTCATGGAGGAAACACTGAAAGAGTTTAAACTTTCAGGGATTAAAGATCACTTAAAGAGCTAAGATCAGCTGTGCTGAAAAGGCACGTGCATGGCAGTTTTGGGTAGATGCCCCTTCTGGGATGAATTTTTATTTTTGTGATTAAGATAAAAATACCTATTTTCTGAATCACTCTTCCTTGTACAGCTAGCTAAACTTAACTAAAACCAGGAGAGTAAGCATCTTAAAACCAAATCAAATTATGGGAATACTCTCAGAGGGTTCTTGAGCTAATTCTAGGAGCTTTTCTTTTGAAATTTGTCCATCTTTAGTATTTTATCAGAATCATCTAGTAGGTAATGTAGCCAGAAATATTGCCAAAGAAGAAACTATTCCCCCCTGATTAGAGGGATATAACTGCAACAGAGATGGTAGAGCTGTGCAGTGTACGTGAAACATCATATGAAGTAGAGTGTATGCTGCATTTATCATTGTTGCAGGAGCTTATGTGCAGTAAATCCTCTCCTGACTAGTTTAGAAAAAGTTCTGTCTTCAGGGACCTACTGACTTCAGCTGTTTCTTTGACTTGAATGCAAACCCAGTCTTCCTAAGGTCCCTGACAGCAGCGTTTATCTTTTAAAACAGTAGCTAGAAATCTGAACGTAGTTGTACTTACATAATTCAAGCTTGGGGGAGGCAAGATTTGAAAAGATGCTTTTAACAGCCAATCTAATACATTTGTCTGCTCAGAGATACTGGCACTGGCTGTATTCTTCATAGATACAATAGTAATTAAAGTGGGAAACAGAGATAATACATAATTTAGATAAAACTGAATGTCCAGTAATGTAAACTCATCCTTTGGAACTCTTTTGAATTCCTATATTAAATCTGAGAACTTTCTGAAATCAAAATTACTTTAAGATGTTGTTGGCATATATCTTTGGATACCCTAGCAATTTAAACCCTGACTCCTGTTTCACAGTCTTTTTGTTTTACCATCCTCTAGTCTGATCTGCCAGCAAATAAAGTCTTTCCATTCGTATAAAATCTAATACCATGATTGTCTTTCTCCCCTGCAAGTGGCCTTCATTTCTCAGCTGATGAATCCTATTGTCTTAATCTAAGATTAAACAAGGAGGTACTAGAGTAAAAAATATGATTTTTTAAAAAATTGTAATTTACATATAGAACTAAATTTTCTGACCTTTAAGCCAAAGCTATTGCAAAATTACAGTCTCTTTGGATCAAGCACAAAGTAAGCAATTATTGCACACTAAGTAGTAGGTTGCACTTGCTCATGCAATTACTTGGAAATGATTTTTTTCTTGCATTTAAACAAGTCTTCAGGCATTGCGTAGGTAAGCCACAGTACAGTGCTACGACACCTGAGGATTTCAATCTACCCTTTAAATATAACGTTATAGATGCATATGTTATTCTGTTGCACTCTGAAGTTTTTCAAAAGAATGGGAGAGAAGGGACAAGTGGAATGGCATTGAAGAAATGGGCAAGTGATAGGTGAACCTATTTCAATCTTTTGCTGTATTGGTAAAGGAGTTGTACCACATATTACTATGAAATATTTTGGATGTGAGCGTCAACAGGTTTTGTGGGCCATGGGTAAGATCATTCTTTCTCCTCCCCGCTCTCCCTCTCTCCCTTTCTCACTCCCTGTCCCTCTCCTTCCACTAGGCTCCTGACTTTGCAAAGGCTGGAATTTAGCCCAGGGTGGCTTCAGTCCATGGTAGAGCCCACAGCACAGTGTGGTGCTGAGTGTGCAGTCCCTGTTCTTTTCCTGAGTGTAGATCATCTTCCACAGCACAACCCCTCTTCCTTCCCATCCCGGGACTCCTGCCTCTCCTTTTGCTGCTTGGATTCTCCCTTTATTTAGCACAATCTCATTGCAGATTCCTCTTGCAGGACCTGTAGACCTTCCTGAGCCTATACTGCTCTACCCTGACATTTTTCAGGAAGGAGGAGAGGCACCAGACATGCAGAGCAGTGAGACTACACGTGTGAAGCCAGCTCAGCTATGAATAGGGGAACGATAGGGAAAGAGGGGGCGGGTTGGTCAGAAGCAAAACACAAATGGGTTAAGCCATCTGCAGAGTGGACCCACAAAATCAAGAAAAAAATATTTTCTCCTGATGGCATCTGGGTGCTTCTGGCATTAGTTTTTAATCAAATGAGCATTCTTGTTTTCAGTTTTTAGTGAACTAAATTTCAGTAATTTTGTTTCATGGGTGCTCATCTGGGATTAAGCAAAATACACGTTGGTGTCTAATTCTGTTGCATTTTTCAGCAGACAATTTGTTATTTTACCTCTCTTTTCCACAATCTTTTAGGTTGTGTACAAGTGAAGTGATTATATATCAAACCTATTTTTTTATTGTAACTGCCTGTTCATGTACGTGTTCGTGGGTGCTCAAGCCACTGAGGTGCTGAGTCTGCCAGAACTTCCTCCTGTGCCTTGCCCCTGTCCTAGACCTTCTGCCCCTTTCCTTGTCCTCCTGCAGAGTCTGGCTTACATTACGTATCCAAAGAGCACAACCTACCCCAGGTGTTGCAGTCTTGTGGAGAAAGAGAGCAAACCAAAGTGGATTACCTATCCAAATTCCACAATTGATGCTCCTGTGGTGACCTCCACAAAACGCTGGGGCACCTGCAGCGATGCTGTGCCCTGAGGATATGATTGTGGGAGTCTGGGGACACTTGGTAATAGTTTGCTGGCAAGTTTAAGTGACCTGCTCTCTACTATGAAAAGTCGGTTGTATTTTCATGTGAAACATCTCTGTTACTGATCAAAACCCAAACAGCCACCTAGGAAAACAGACGGTTGACAAATGTGCTCCCCTTCTTTAAGGGCGCTTGCTAGAGCCTTGGCAGCATATCAAAGGCAAAGGTAGACAGCTCCACCTATAGTCAAGGGAAAGAGAGGAACGGTTGTGCAAGACAAGTAATTCCATCGATCCTTGATACCCATTTTCGGATGGGATGAATTGGACTTTGGAGGTGCATGTCTCTGCGCTGATTCTGCAGGGAGCCTAGACAACTGACTTAAACTCGACGCTTGAATCAAAGATGACTGAAGGTAAATAAGATGAATAATACTTAAGTACTAAAAATGTGTGCAAGTGTTCTGCTTTAGTGTATATCTGATTCCAACAGGCTGTACGTAATTACAAGAGTTTTGGCCAGATTCTGGCTCAATCTAAAGGCAGAGCCGTTCAGTGCCACAGAGGTGTCTGTGCTCGACTTGCAACGCACAACTTGGTTCCCGCATTCACAGCAGCAGAGATACCCTCTGCCTGAATGTTTGTGGTGCATATCTGCACGGGTGTTGCTGTGTCATGCAACAGAACTCTATGCGAAGTAGCATTAATTGAGGATAACATGCCCTCATATACTGGATGAAACCATACCTGCATCTATACTATAAACTAGTCAGTTTATACTTTCTATAAGCTTGCCCTTAACCAGGGGTTAGAAGTTGTGCCGGTACCAAAGCAGTAAACAACCTGACTGGCTTTTTAGCTGTGGTGAGCACCATGAAAAGCCTCATTTGATTTGTGCTGTGTGTGTGACAGAGCTGCTTTGCTGCTTTATATCGCCAATGGGAAGGAACTGATTAAGTACCTTTCTAGCAGATGCAATGACAAGGCTTTGTGAGCTGAGGGGTTCAGGAACATACTCTGAGATCATGGACTTCTGGAAAGACCCTTTTTCTGTTGTGATTGCCACCCTCTCCCCTTTGTAAACTGAAGAGAACCCAGGAATTTAATTTCTTCCCTGCCAGTTAGATTGAGCATCCATGTTTTTTTCACCCAAGGGATGCATAACACATGATTTACAGAACTGCTGACTGCTGTAGTTGCAATTAAAACAATGCTGCCTTCATAGCTTGAACACTGAGTGCAAACAGGCTGATAGTTTAATCAGTCTATTTTAAAATGTATTAACTAAACCAGCAGTTTACTGTTCTTGTCAAACTCTAAACAACTGTAAATCTTGTTTTCAAAAATCAACCAGAAAAAATGTAACACATTAAAAATGAATTAGACATGGCACACTACCCATAAGCTGTATAATAAACAGATCACAGCCCTATAGTAATAGTTGTGATTTCTGGCACGTCACTGGAGAAGAACTCATGGGTTTTCAGAATGACCTGTGTCATAAATCATTGCATTCCCTTTTACACTGAGCACATGTATCTAATTTTTCAAGAGTGGCTTCTGAAATCCTGATGAATGGCTTCGGAATTGATTACTGCAGTGTATGAAAAGTGGTGTCACAAATGCCTAATTGGGGAAAGGAAAAAGGGACTAAAAATACAGTCCAGTGAAATCTGAACACAAAATTGTAATATATGCTAAGTAACAAATGAATAGCCACCCAGGAGATAAGCCTAAAACATTACAAATGTGAAATCTGTCATGCTTTTCTTTGACAGATGAATTAAATTAATATAAATTTTCAGTAGAGTTAAAACAATGTAAGGGATGCATAAGCCAAACATAAATCATACTTTTTTTTTTTTGACTATGCGGGCATCAATATCTTGCTGTCCAGTTTAATGTGTTCTCTGTGTGTTAGTATGTATATTTTCATAATATGGAACACTTCATGTTAGAAAAAATTCAGACATCCCAAAGCAGGAAATGCATTCAAACGTCTTAATGAAACTCCAGAGACGCACTGAGGTATTTTTATGTATTTCTTATCCACTTCATTTATCTGCATGGTCTTTTGTGAGCACGTTTGAGCCCCCCGCTTCACAGTCAAAGTTGAACAAAAAGCTACAAACTCACGAAGCCCAAATGAACACACCCTGTCTCTCCATACCCCTCTGTAGACGCTATAGATGTACTCTCCAACACAGTCTCATCTTTCAAGTGACAGGTAGAAGTATAGTTGCTGAATCTGATTTTTATTTCCATCATGTAAAAGACTGCAAATTATGCTACGTGCTGAAAGATAACGTAGACGATTTTTATGTTTTGCCCACTTTTGAAGATTTATCTGTGTCAGCAGCTGGAGCACATGGACTGAAGTTGAATGTGTTACATGATTGTAGCATGTAGATCCTGATTTGGTGTTGAAAGAAACTCCTTGGCAGATAAGTAATGAAATGAAACAGCAAACATGCCATCACCTAATAAAAACATCAGTTCATAAGAACCATTAACTACCTTTTCCCAAGACATCCTTTTTTAATTGATATATTTGAATTTGTCATAAGAAAACAAATTCATGTTATTCTAATAATATGTGCCGAGCAGTGGTTATAGAATAAGGAATTTTTTTAGGGAAACTATTACCCTTTGTCCAGTCTCTATTTGCAAGGTTCAAAACGACCAGCATTTGTTAAACTTTATTACTGAGGTTCATGAAACTTTCTTTGGATTAGAAAAGCGTAACCTTCTGTCCCGATTTAGAAGGGTGTTGCAGCTTTTCATTAACCTGGAAACCTCCTATTTACATGGTTCACAGCCTGGTCTCAGCTCACTTGGAGGTAACAAAGGGTGTCGGGACAAGAGTGCAGCAGGGGGCTCATCCTTGAGGGCTGCCATCTGAATTTGATCAGGTCAACTGTTTTAGCTCCTGCCTCATTAGGCAAAATAAAATGGAGATTACGGTGTGTGGAAAGATCACATTACAGACAGCAAGCTCTGCCTCCTCACACTCTCTGTTGATTTTGCATTTTGACAAGACCTTGCTCTCTGTGTTTTCCATTCTGTATTACAGCAGGCTTTAAATTATTTTGAAGACAAGATCACTTGTATCCCTTGGCATTTCAGAGCTTAGCCAAAGAGGAGTGAAGTAATAAGTGAAGACACGTTAGTCTCAGAGGCAGTTTACCTACTGGAGAGATGTCACTGTGTAGCATGGGCTTAATGCTGATAGACACATTAATTCAGCTTGTCAAGCAATGCCTAGCTCTTCTCTTTTCAAAGTTTAGCTTAGCTGTAAATTTGAAAAAATCTGACACAAAGAGGTTGACTAGGTAAATTATTATTACCACTTGGCACAGAGGATTATTTAGTTCATTTTGATTACTTATAATTAAAATGTTAAGTCTATTGTTTCTATTTAGTTACTGGGTTTATTGTTTATATTAAATTGTCAAAAGATTTAGAACAAATGTGTTTGTTACATTATAGTGCCTGTTAGAGTGGAGATGAATATCATCGAATACTCATCTCATAATGAGAACCTTTCCCACCTGGTTGTCCACTAAAAAGCATTTCCCCACCAACCTCATCTGTACATGCCATATATTAATAGAAAGTTCTCAGTCTATAAAAAGTAAAAAACGGTTCCGGATATCAGTTTGGCCAGCTGACAACTACTTGGCAGATGTCTTATAGATAGGAAGATAGTTCTTGTCCATCACACCCAATTATGATTTTCTTTAGGAAAAACAGGGATAATAAAAGCAGGTGATGTTTAGCAATTGGGTATATCTCTTCTTTCTTTTATTCCATTTGTTGGTAGCATTTTCTTTAAATCCTTCCTCTGTAAGAGAAGAGTAACAATTCATAGTCAATGAAGAGGAAGTAGAAATATCAAAATTAGAAATAAATTTACATTATTTTTGTAATTATTCCTTTATAAATCAAAAGTTAGCCAGAAGTACAGGCACTAAAATGCTGTCAAAACAAGAAGCTCCCCTCAGGGAAGGGGGAAAAGAGGGAACGAGTAATATGCGACAGATGTGAACATAAATTGTTTAATGCAAAGTAGAATGTGCACTATTCTATGGTTAGAAGTGTAGCATAAAATTGGTTTAAGATGACTTAAGTTTTTTTTATTCAAGTAATGACCAACTGAGAAATATACACTGTTGTTATGTCCTAAGTGAACTTAAGATGTCTGAATTTAAAGCCGTTAGCTTTCAGGAAACTGTAAGTTGCACGATCCATAATAACATATCTCTTCAGTAACGTGGGCCACATGACCACATTTAACTTCTTCTGCATATTATACACCAACGTCAACATCCTTATTCCTGATGCAGCCTGATTCATTTGGAGACAATCACGTATCCTACAGACTTAAGAGGAAGGGGTCTCAAAAAATAAACGTCTTGTTGCACATTTTTATTTCTATATATCTGCCTTAAGAATTCCATCTTGTGGGAATGTTTAAAGTTGAAATTTTCCTCTAAGAAGTTTCACAGGACGAACCGGCCACTTCCAAAAACAAACCACAGAGAGGCAGAGAAGATGATTTTCATTAAACAATTACACTCACTGAAAATGTTGAAAAGGTTTTTGTTAAAGAATGTATCATAAAGCATGTGGACAAATCATTGCAGATCTTTGTGGCCCAGATAATTTCATTTACTTCTGTGTCCAGCCTCCCATTTCTCCTTACTCTTCACTTTCTAGCTCCAAAAATCTCTTTTTTTCTGTCCACCTTACACTAGTGGCTGTCCTTTTCCACCAAATCTGTTACCTCTGTGTCTCCTCTTTGTTCTTTTTAACAACCTGTCCC
This sequence comes from Ibidorhyncha struthersii, assembly GCA_013398815.1. NCBI lineage: Eukaryota > Metazoa > Chordata > Aves > Charadriiformes > Charadriidae > Ibidorhyncha > Ibidorhyncha struthersii. The sequence continues at coordinate 299,095 of VZSZ01001709.1, read as the reverse complement.
AGGTTCCTCCACTCCAATTCATTTCCACTTCACTTGACAGCAATCCTTTACTTGCTGTTTCCTTTTGACCCCTTTAGATGGAGGCATCACTTTCTGCTCTAAACTTAATACTTGCTGAGATGGGGAGACACATACCACGTGATGATATGTCTCTTAGATACTCTGCTGAATTTGGTATCTATGAAATCCTATGGTATAAAACAGAACAGGCTGCATCAAGAAAATGAAAGTAATTATTTAAAGCAAAGCTGTGTTAATTTTGGTGTGAATTGTGTGCTTGCGCCCAAGAGCAGCTTCAAGTTTGTCTTGAAAAATAAAGTAATCTGGGTTAACAGCAGAAATTCAGGTGGAGGGTGTTTGGTTTTCCTCTACGGCATAGCCTCATAAATATTTGCATCAGCAAAACAGAGAGTCTGGCAACAAGCAGTGATCTTAAGTTGGCTTTGCCATCAGAGGAACCATTCACCGAATTACATCCCAACTGGAAAAAAGTAAGATGTTAGTGACGCTTGACCGTCTTCTCACTACTAAGGCCACCTGAATCCTAGTAGTCTAATCTGCAGCACCCCCAGTCCTGGAAAAGTATGGAGGCTCTGGGCATAGGACTCATTACACTGTCCAAGTATTCCTTTAGTATAAGGGGACGCTTAGTTGCCATTTTAATAGGTTTTGTCCTTCCTTCTTTAAAAATAATGTTGGCCAAAGGTCTGGTCCCGCTGTTGGATGCAGAGCAGGCTCAGCTGTACAGGTAGGTTTAGAGAGCAGCTGCCTAGCCTTATATGATGCCAAGGAGTCAGGATGGCAAATTCTCAAAAGTGAGACATTTATTACTCTACATTATCTGCCTCCTAATACAATCATATTATTTCCTGTCCAGTCAGAAGGTTAAGAGGTAAGTGCAGCAATTACTACTCTTGCCTACTGTAGGCAGTAAAGAAAATGATACTGATACATTGCGAAAGCACAATGGTGAAATTCCTCTTTCTCTGTTTTGGTCCTATGAGATCAATACCAGCCACGCAGTAGGTCCGAGTCATCTGGCATAACTCAGCGTGACTCACGGTGGCTGGAAGAGCAGCAGTCTGTAACTACAGCGAGGGAGAGCAGAGCTCACTGGCTTGCAGAAATAGAAGCAAAGAGACAAGACTGGCCACTTTTCTGACATCATAAGCTGACACCTTTGGGGTGCAGGGACAACCTGTCAGGTCGTGTTCCCTCAGAGTGTTTAAGGGAACGTTAGCAATGGGTCATGCCCAGGCTGTTTGACAAGAGGAGTAAGAGACAAACTTGTCCATGCCTTTTACAATCCAGCACAAAGAATAAATCTCTGAGTATTTGAATATGGATGATTAGTGTGTGGTGGTTAGAAGTGATATGGTGCCGCACTCTGGAGATGGTTTGTCTCAAAGAAGGCTTTGGCTTCAGAGGAGGTGGGAAAGAGATAGGGTACAAAAAATTGCTTTCAGTGGTTGTGCTCAATTGTTTTGAAAGATGCAGAAGGGTGAGCTATGTTATTAGAACCATACCATTTTTAGGAGTCTCTCTCCTTACAGGAGACATTAGCAGTAATGCTACCATCTCTAAAATTCAGGGAATGCTGTCCTAAGCTGATTTGCGTCAGCAAAAGAAGGTTCAGAGCTTGGACTTCTTTCTTGCCTTTCTGTTTATACGGTAGTGTGTAAATAAAGGATCCAGTTAATTATGTCAGAATTCTACTTTAAAGTTGCAATATTATGGAATTTCACTACCAGTGCACACCAGTGCAGCTTAGCATGGATTGTCCAGAAACAGCTGGTTTTTACAGGTAAAAAAATAAAAGTATGAAACTTTTCAAGAAAAGGAAGGAGGAAAGGATCAAATACAGAAAACATCTATATTTGCATCATAAATATTCTAACTGGCTTTAGGCATAAAATCATTATTGAAACTTCTAGTCCAATATTCGTATGATAAATTACGTGTTTGAGCTCTTTAGTAAATCCATTGTTTACAGTGAAGCCAAACGATTAACATCTTTGCTGGGGCTGATTTAGACTATTTGTGGTAGATTAATTCTAAAATTTCCTCTGTTTCTGCGTTACATTTAATTTCTTTGTGCACATTTCTCTATAAGTCATTTTAGCCTGCATCAACTGAAATTCTTAAGCCAGATTTTACATACAAATGTTTCTCTGGGTCTTGGAGAGATCTGACATAAAATGTCTTATGTTCTCACTTCAGGAGGTCTGGATCTTTCAAGCAAATTTAATAGCTATTTATGCCTTGAGAAGATCTTATCGAATGTACTATTGGTTCAGGGTCATTCACAGCCTCGCATTATATTGAAACATGGACAGAGAGTGTAATTTGTTAATGTCATGAAGGATGAAGTTGGTTAGAAAGGGAAGTGTACACGATTTATAATAACACAAGTGTTTCCTTGCTAATCCCTTGGCAGGTTCATTATCTGTAGAGCCCCAGGCAACAGTTGGCCTATCGTGAGAGTGAAATTTAACCCACAGCATGAAATTAATCCTCAAAGACTTTTGTCTACTCTTTCTAGAAATAATAAATTCGAAGTGATTTTCTAATTCTCCTCTCTAACTTTATGCAGAGGTGTTAAATTGGTATCTAAACTCTGTGGCATATGTCAGTCTATTGATTTATGTTTAGTTAACTAACATGCAAGTGTATACCAAGCATAATAAGGAATTTGAAGACGTGAAATAGTAGTGTGTTCATTTTTTCTTCCTGAAAACCTTTTTTCTCTGATAATACTATTCCTTGTAATTACAGGGCAGACAAAGAATGTATATATGCATGCATGCATGTATAAAACATTCAAATGATCATATCTGGATTTTCTAGAACTTCTGTACTTATATAAGAAATATCTTGGTGGGGTTTTTCACACCCTGACTTCTTTTGTAAAAATTCTTAGAAGTTTAATGAGGGCTTGTTGCTGGTAAACAAGTGGATTTTTGGTAGAGTTTTGGAAACCGGGGGGTAAATCAGCTGGAGGGTGTTTTTTTTTTTCAGAAAGGCATTTCTTTTTCTTAAAAGAAGTTCTCTCTACTAAGGAAGGAACAGGTGAAAGTGATTTGTTACTGATTGATTCTGAATCTCCTTTGTGTTTTTAGAATGTGATTCCTCACTCATGCACAACCTAGTCTGTAGGAATAGATGAGCAGTTGTAGATACTATTATATTTATCTGGATACTATCTAGATACAGGGTAAAGATTTTCCCCACTTTTAGCCAGTATTTACCCAGCATATATCCACTGGCTAAACACTTTGTATATTTTGGTGCTCATCTTCCAGAGAATTTTTCCACTTCTGAAGGCTGCAAGTCATATTTAATAGATGTTTACAGTTGGCCATATCATCTACGTTGAAGAGTTTCTTCAAGATATTAATGGAAACTCCACACAGTCATAGCCCCTGGGACAGAAACCGAGCAACAAGAAATGAAGCAGGTCAAGTGCTTCTTAGCACACAGTCCTGACCCCGGTCAGGAAGTTTGCAGGGTACTTAGAGGCCATTATATGAGCAGATCTAGAAATACATTAGTCTTCTGATCATCCCTCTTATTCTTCAGACATAATTTATAACAGTGGTGTAGACATCAAACCATTCTCACTTCACGTAGTCCTTAAAAGAAAATTAGTTTCTCAAGTCATACCATATTTCTTCTGTGTATTTTAGGAAAGTTATTTTTGTGCACATGTATACTCTAGCGGTAAGAAGGAAAAGAGCAGTTGCTGAAGTATGTTAAACAGAGCAGCGAGCAGAGGAGTGCCTTCAGTCCTAAAAAAGACTTTAAGACATGTTGAATTGCTTGATATTAAGTAGAGATGAGATGAGGTGTGGGTCTAGGAAACCTGAAAACTACATCCCTTTTTGTAATATTTATTGCTGAGGATAGAAAGTCCTACAGAAGTACCTCATATAAAGTTAAAACATAAGTTTCCAATCTATTTTTAAGCTGCTTTTATTGTTAATGGAAGCTGATGTATTTAAGCATTACAATTTGATACAGTACAGTGTGGGAAATCAATACTATATAGTAATTCAGATATCATTTATGTCTACATTATCACTATCCCTTCAGTGCAGTAGTAGAAAGAGAAGGGAAAATTGCAGAATTGCAGTGTTTGTTTGTAGGTGTTAGAGATGACAAGGAAGGAGCAGAGGCAATGATACATTGCTCATGTTTTGACCAATGACTGCCTCAAGGTTTTCCATCTACTCAATATATAGTGTTTCTTCAGGACCACACTCTTCTCTCTCCCACCTATTTTCATAATTTTGCTCACTCCCTGTACATCCATCAGCTATTCCCCTGTGACTGACTCTCCCTATTTGCCCTTTTCCCAGACCACAGGCTCATAGTGAAAACTTCTTGCAACAAAAGCAGCAGTGTTTGTCGATTGTGAGACTGTGGTTTCTGCTGCCATTTCCAATGACAAGCTGGCATCTTGTGACCTCTAATAAATGATGTCTAATAAATTGGCAGGTGATAAGTCTCTTAGCTGGTAGGCAGGGTGGCTGTTTGCACTTTCAAGAGAGTCTTGAAAAAGGCTAAAAACTCTCCCCTGCATGTAATGAAACTGGAGCTTCCTTTCTGCAGGCCTTTAAGGTCAGCTTTATTCTTGGGAGGGGTTCAGGCCACAAGTCAGACAAGCTGTAGATTTTTAGCAAGGATAACACCAATGTACTCTGCAACATTTAGATACAGTGAGTCCTTCTCATACCATAGTTTCAGGCTGCATAGCAGGTAAGGTTGGATCTTGGAAATCTTGGATTCCTATTTATGTGCACAGCCTGTATCACGCAAAGATGAGGCCCACAATGGAGCAGCTAAACCTACTGCCAGCGTTACGTCACATAGCGAACCAGCAGCACACACTATATGGCTAGCTCTTTGGAAGAACAGTGTAACTTACGAAGAAGATAAGTTGTGCTATTCTTCCAAAGACCTAGCCGTATAGTTGCTTTCCCCGTTAGCTAATGTATGTGCTAAGAAAGAGAGGGAGGGAGGTGGCATGTCTATATGTTGTACACTTAGGGTTTTATTTATTGCACTCTTAGTTTGACATTAGACAACAAATTGCAATTTATGGACCAACAAAGGCATAATTCTGCTCGTTATATATAATAACATATATAGTAATTTCCTATTAATTCTGTATAAGCATGCAGAAACACTTTTTCAAACAGTCATTTCATAAGAAGCCCATTTTATTTATCAGTAAGCATTCAATAATTCAGTTGGTTTTATCTCTGAGTCCATGTAGCGCTACAAAGACTTGACTAAGTGGGTGTATGGAAGGGGTTACTGAATGTGGTAAGGAAACAAAGCAGTAGTCCCTGAGAAATACTGCATGGCAACATCAGAACTGCCTTTTCTTGTGCCTGTTTTTCAGTCCTCAGGCTCAATGGCTGAGTCAAATCGGCCATGTTAGCGTAGTCCTCCTGCCTGCCTGCCTGCCTGCCTGGAGAACATCATGAGCAAAATGCCTTTAAAAGACTTCTGTGAATGTACAAAATGCAAGGAGGAGTTTTTCTAGCTTCCAACTGGTGGCTAGTGAAACGTTTTGTTTTCTGAGATAGACATTGCTATAACAGAACCTGAAGATACTTCCTTGATTTGAATATTTTCATGAAATCAAAAGGAATTATTTAGCATTTCTTTTTGGAAGAACAATCTTGAAAAGGTACCAGGCTGCAAACAAGCAGTAAAATCTGCTGAGAAGTATATCCTCCAGACTACTGTACTGCCTGCTACCCACAGACGCTTTTCTGAAATCCTCTCTCTTTTTCAAAAGTTGCCCTGCTTTTCGAAAACTGCCTTGCTTTGTACCTTTAAAATCATCAGCACTTGGAAAAGTCTTGTTAAATCTGAAAGAAGTCCTGTTTTTCTTTAGACTTAACAATGTTTCAGATAATGATTAAAAAGGGAACTCTCCCTTTATTCCTGAAGTCGGTAAGAAATATTATGGAAAATTGCGTTAACTCTTGCAAATCCCTCTACAACTATAAAAGTACAAATGAGATCGTCCCTGCTGTTTCAGTCAGGCCTATGAACCTCAGAGCAATAGGATATTTATAAGAAAATTCCAGACATAGCAGTGGTGCCGTGATCCATATGACCCAAAGTTTCCAGTCTTTGTCTATCCTCCTGTCTTTAAGGAAAAACAGAGGGGCATAAAATGAAAACTGGGAAGATCACAAATCATTGTTATGACTCATTATAATGAATGATTTGTGCATTACTTTATGGAGTAGTTAGGTAGAATTTGGGGAAAAAAAGAAACCTTCCTTTTTAATTTTCACCACTTTATGCCAATTTTCAAGCAACTGTCTTTCCTAAAATAACAACGCTCTTTTTTCCACACTGTCCTGGATAACTAGTGAGTTTTTTCAGCTGGGAGAGTGTGTTGTGATATAAAGGTGCAGCCTCGCACGGCTGTTGTCAAGAGCCTGTTAGTGTTTCCATTACAGCATTAAGTCTTATTTTCTGGTGTTTAAAACTGGGCTGTAAAATACTTGAACTTTGGTAGTTTTCAAAATGTATTTACCAATAAGAAAAATAATCTCATTGGGTGCGGCTTTTTAGTTCTGCGAAGAAATAGTACCCTGACAGCTTTGTAGCAACTGTGATTCACAGTTTTGGATACTCAAAATTAGTTTTCTGACCACAGCGTACAGCCTGGTTTCTAGATTCTTCTGAGCTTTGTTGAGCATTACTTTTTGTTGTTAACTATTAATAGTATAAGAGTTATTAGAAAAATAAAAATAAATCTACTGAAGTCTGAAAATAGCTACTTTTTTTCACTACAATGAATTTGTGAGAACTCATCTTCTTTATTTTTGCAATATCTTCATACAGTGAGGTATATTCCCAGGTGTCAAAGGTTTCTCTTCACTTCCTAGGATAAATTTTAATGTTATACAAAAATATGCTGAAAGCGTGGTTATGTATCTGTGGACTCTGAAGGACACTGGCAAGCTACTGTTTCAAGACACAGCAAACTTTCCTTAAGGTTATGGGATAACAGATTTGTTTTGCTTTTTACAGAGGGAAGTGCACTCTTTCAGAGAAATTGTATTACAGAAAGCAAGAGTGTTCCGATGTTTTACTAATTTTACTTTAAGTCACCACAGCAGAGAAAGTCATAGTACTTCAGAGGAAATATCATCCTTGACTTGCCTTGTTATGCCCTACTGTATGTTAGGAATTGCTGAGGTCGCTCAGCACTGGTTGATAATGAATTCCATATAAGCTGTAATATTGGGGCACAGCTGGGTGGGTAAGAGTTGAGTTTCAGTCTTTAACGCAGAATTTCCTCATTTTACTAGTTTCATTTCAAAAGGTAGTGTTACTTTAAGAGTGTACGTTTACTGTCGCTTAGCCATACAATCTAATAGAAAAAAGTAATTTTTACATAGACTCAGCGTATGCATAATAGGTAATGTATATTGTTATATATGTTAGCTATTAGTCATTTAAAATGGTTTGTCTGTTAATAAGAAAGGGCATGCAAGTTCAGGTTCTCAAATGCAGGATATTTAGCTGTGCTTTTCAGGAGAGTAAGTCTGGTTGTATCCCTTCCAGTATTTTAAAAATCTCAGCTGCAATATCTTAATGAAATTGTTTCCCTTTTAAATATTTTCCAGCATAAGCATAGGAGGTTGGGTGAACACTCAAAGCTAACACTTCTTTCAACAACTCACAATATGATTTTGGATATTTTCCACCAAAAATGAATTTGGATTTCTGTATTTGACCATTTCTTTCCTTTGGGAGAAAAGATATTTTTGGTTATCTTTCCTACTTTGACCGTAGGGAGCAAGTGTAGTGTGTATTTCATTGCGGTTTGCAAACTTTTGGTGCTAAATCACTTTGATACTAAAAAAAAAAAATAAGAATACGCTAAGCTATAATGGGACTGATCTCATCAAAGAACTTAAAATGCTAATGAAAGCTGAAAAGTATTGAACAGCTCTCCAAAATATCCTCCCCCAAAATGTTCTTGCCACAGAGCCGCAACGATTTTCCTTTCTTCTCAGAAAGAAAAGTGCTGTGTGATCACCATAGGGGACACTGAAATCAAAGCTATGTTGACAAAACTGTGTAGAAGTATTTGGCTCTTTCTATAGGAACTGTTGAATAAAAAAGTGACTTTTTCCTGTGGGATATAGATCTTAATTACATTTTCCTAACCTGGAGGAGTTTTAGAACAATGCTTACTGTTTGTATTTCAGGTATTACCCAGTAATGACCAGTAATAATTACTCATTTGAAGCCTTCCTGTGGCGTATCAGATACATGTTTTATTTTACAAAACTGCATTAAGATTTGCCTTTGTATCTTTCTGAAGTAATAGAGAATACCCTTACTTTTTAGAGACAGTAAAATTATTCCTCTAATCTATTTTCATTGATACCATAACGATACTAACTGGTAGGTGAAATGTTCGTACTTGCACTTTAATTTTCCAAAGGCTCCAATTTGCAGAGTCAGTAATGTCACAGGACACAAGAATGGCTCTACAGGGTTAGCCTAAAGGTCCATCTAGCCCAGCCGAGAAAGGTCAAGAGAGGATATACATTTTTGTAATAGAAGTTAAACTGAGATAAGAAACTGGACAGATTTTAAGCAGGCAGATGTTACACACTGAAATCAGCCAAACCACATTCTCATTTTTCCCTGAATTGAGACTGGATACTGGGGCCTTTATGTAATATAATCTGATATCTGATTTCTTGTGAAATCTCTTCTACTCATTAGTTCATATTCGTCATCATTTTTCTGTTGTTTCCCTATAAGCTGCTTTGAAAGAAAACATACAAGACTTTATCCAAAACTAATGAAAACCAGACTTCTGTTGATGTATTTATTAGGCCATGAGTGACTACCTATATTTAAAATCATAAAAATAACTCCATCATCCCTGACAATACAAAATTATTCCTTGTGGTGCCATTTCCAATGATTTGTCCAGTTTAGATAAGGGGCAAAAAAAATCCATAGGTTTTGGAGGGCTGTTTTTAGTTAGAAAATAGAGATTACAGCAGGTTTCAGGAATAAACTACCACTGCGAAAATCAAAAGGCCGGCTTTACCATTACCTGTTTCTGCAGATTCTTTCACCAGTATAACTAAGTGCTTTACACACAAGAAGATGTAGAGAAAAAAACCACAAGCAGTGTTTAAATTTACCTATTACTTTTACAGAGGTCACTTCCTTAGCTGATCTTACCTTCGTAAGATTGTTAAGGTCACACATATTGCATGATCTTTCGTACAGAATGTAGTCGAATCTTTCAAATATAACTGTCCCTTTATGATCATCACTGTCATCTGAACTTGTGCTCAGAAGTTGTATCCAGGCAGCCAAAGCACAGGTTCAAGGACAAAATTGTCCCTTCGAGGTATCCAGAACACTGGCAGAGAGGCCAGCAGAGCCGTTCCTGCTCTGGCAGGACTTGGAGATGGGCTTTCCAGCCAGAAGAACATCGGAGCAATTTCTGAAGGATAATAAAAATGCGTGCTGTTTGCAGGTCCATAGCTGAGAGGAAAGGCTGGTACTTTGCGAGGAGCTCATAGAAGCCCACAGCTGCCAGTTGTGTCTGGGACCCCAGAAACACAAGAGCGTAACAGGACTTGGAAGCTGGGGACTGAAGATGGGAAACACTGTGCATGTGCAATAGGTGGGGAGGACACCAGCTCGGAGCCTCATTTCACCTTGCTATGAAACATGCAGGTGTTCTCGGTATTGTCATTCTTGAAATAAAAGGGAACTTGCACAACATCATTACTATGAGTAAGCATCTCTGACCAGATTTTACCAAAAATAGTAGTTTTCACTAAATTATTTGTTGTTGTTGTTCTTTTGAACTCTCTCTCCGCAGACACACTCATTGATGGAATTAGATTATTAAAAATAATTATGGTTTGAATATAGTTTCTGCTGTATTTCTTTCTCGGCAAGGCATTAAATTATTTGTATGTAACTGCTATGACTAATTATTTTTATTATTCATTAGCAAAATTACTAGAGTAGATTCCCATGAAACAGTTACATGGGTTAATTTGAGCCACTTCTGATCAAGTTTATTTTTGTTAAATATTCTCTTCTAAAACTACATGTAAAGGAAAACCTATTTCTGACATTATAGCTACTGTGTGTTTGTCCCCTGCACAACAAACAGTTGCATATGGAAAAATAATGGAAAAAATTACTGCAGGAGAAAAAAGTAGACCAATTCTTCGTTTGTAGCTGAGGTAATACAGCTTTCATTTCTAAAACACTTTATTACACTTTTGTTATATATAGTACTGCTTTATACTGATATTTTTGATGGAATGATATGCTGCTTAGCTTGAATATAAAAGCAAGAGATAAAGTAATCTATAAAAGAAATAGGAAGTACAGGAAAGATGAAGTTCTTTCCCTGATTAGCATGCTTTTGTCTGGTCTAAGAATAAGACTCACATTCAGAGAACTAACTGAGAGTACCAGTGAAGCACTTAAGCCATTTTGTCATATTTAGGACTTTGCTGTTTCTCTGTTCAATGACACAGCTGGTCCAGTGAAAATATTTAAAAAACTTGTAAGTTCAGAGTAAGCCACTCATGGGAAGTTTTCGTCATCGAGGCTGAAAGAGTTTAGACCAATCGCTTTATGAGGGCTTAGATAAGTTGCTTTTAACTAAACTAAAGGGAAGTGGCAACTGATGATGATAGTAATGGATTCAAACTTTGATCAGAGTAGCCAATCTGGTCCATCTAAATTCTGCTGTAAATTGCTAAATGTGCTGCTGATCTAGCTCTAACTTTTACTGTGAATGTACTCCTTATTCAGATGTAGGTGTTTGTTTCTTTCTCATCCACTGGTAATGTTTCCTCCTTTTGCCCTACTTAGCAACTACTGCATTTTGTAGCAGTTTCTGAGATTTTTTTTTTGTCAGAGACAAAGTACAAATTGCTGGATAACCAATCAGATAGGGAGAGGACAGAAGAATGGATCAGGATTGCAATAAGGCAGAGGTCAGATGTGGAATGGACAAATCTATGAGTTGGAGTGTTTGATAAATACTTTGGTGAATGTAAGAATTCATCAGTTTGTGTTTGGTAATTTTTTATTTGACCGTCATACCTGGTAATTGATGTTCTAATTCCCATAAAAGTCATCCCTGCAGAGGATTTTGAATTTTCAAGGTGTCTTTATAATTATTTCCATTATTACTATTCCTTTCTTTGTTCTTTTTAAAAAAAAAAAAAAATGTTCCTCCAAAAGTCATAGAGGTAAATAAACTAAAGAACAGCATGAATTCCAACAAAGTGGAATTAATTTAGCTGAATTTTCAAATAATTTTTGGTAATACTTCTCTACCCATGATTCTGGTGCCTTACTTGTGAAGTAAATATGAACTGTATGAAAAATTCTGTGATTAGATCGAGGCAAATCTATGTCTACTGTGGAGAATGATTGGAATAAGTTCTGTTCTTTGCCTGTTCTCTGTGTTACTACTTTATTGTATTCTTATATGGGTTTTGCAGTTAAATAATCGTCATAGCAATACTATAATACTTAAAATATGACCCCTGCACTAGCAAAATTTATATCTTTGGCTTAAAATAATTAGTTTTTTTGTTTTGAAATCTAATATTCAGTTCTTCAACAGCTCATATGATTTACTGTTAAAATAAGTGACAGAATTATACTCTCAATTTAGTTATGATCCTGTAAGTAACATAAGCAACTCAAAGAACTTGAGCCAAAAAGTTAAATAAATTACATTATTGAGGTCCATTTTGCAGTGCAAAGTTTTGCATGAAATCTAAGCATCAGCAGATAGCACTAACTAGTAGTAACACCTGAATAAATGTTTAAGTTAGCAAATCAAAATCTTTTTAAATTACAATGCAGTTATTTTTTATTTTAAGCATGTGAACTGTCAAATAATGTATATTTATGTAAAGCTTCAGACTATACATTTTTTTATCAACTTATGCTGGTAGGGGTAACTACAGCTAGATGTGTCTGGAATCATGGGAATTACTGAAAGTGCAAAAAAGCTATAAATGTTGTTTTCAGTTTTCTGAAGGCTGTAAATTTATTTAAAAGTTGTTTTAAATTCAACATTGGACAGATACTTTAATTTGTCTTGTTGTTATGCCATATAACTCTCTTCTTTTCTTTTTAGCATCTGAACACCTCAATACCTGAGGTGTTTTGCTTTGGTACTGCATAAGTCCCAATCATGGAGGGAAATGTTAAGAGCTTTATTCAAAATAGCATAGAACATATGACAAAATCGTAGCAAGACACGTGAAAAGAAGGAAAATACAGCTAAGACTGCCAGTCGTTGGCAAGCACTGCAGCATGGTATAAAGCCTGGTTCTCTGAGTCAGTGTTTTTCTTTCCCTCTGAAATTTGTGGTTGACGAACTAGTCAGCAGCACTGTATAAAAGCAGGAAGAAATTCTGGAATTTATGCACGAGGGTATAGTCTTTGCAAACCCAGGGGCAAGAATTTGGTGAGTCTAGTCTGCTCCACATCACATTGCGGTTGTCCTCCATAGCTGGAATTTAACTGCTCACTATCTACTTGAATCTAGATATGAAAATACTGTTTTCCTCCTTTTAGATTTTAACATGACTAAAACAATTTCAGCATGACTTGGAAAACTTTCTCCAGCCCAGATCAGTAAATGTAAGGGGGAGGATTGCTAGGTAATATCGTGGTGAACAGACTTTAAACACTAAATATACCTGATACTGTAGTGGCACACATCCACAAGACAACTTTGATGGGATGCTCAACAAGCATGAACAAAAAAATTAGCAACTGATAGAGGGAAAGAGAAAAAATATTTCTTTGGTTTTTTTTTCAGAAAGCACACTCATCTGCTTGTTCTATATATGTTGATTGTGTTAGAAAAGACTACTTAGAGGACTTTTGCAATAGGAAGGGGGACAGGAAAGCATGTTGTGGACTGAGGATTTTATAAAACTCAGAATAAAATACTGGCTATTATAAAACCAACAAGAACTGTAAGTTAGGCTTTGGAAACAGATAATGTGTTTATGTAGTCATTGCTCCACAATATGATGTATCACTTGTTAAATGGTCAGTGGTTCTAAGAACTGATGAAAAGACTCAAGCATCTTCTGCATTGTGGGATTTCAGGCTGAGCCCGCTGAGAGTTATTGGTCAAGGACTGTTATAACCATGAAAAATGCTCTCTCTCTTGCTACAAAATAAGAATAATTTAGGTTTATTCATTTCACGAGTAGTAGGTGCAGTGCTGATTAGTGTGGATAAGTTAAAATATTTTCATCGGTTTAGAACATGCAGAGTTTTCAATGAAGATACTGCCTTTTGAACAGACCCCAAACCTCAAATGGTTTTACATGATTTCCACTTTTTGAGATCCCAACCATGTGTCTTCTGGGCTGAACAGGGAAGGACACTGATGTTCTCTTCATAAACAATATCAGGGCACATTTGTATCAAACACAGCTATGGCAAAGGTAGTGTTCAGTCAAAGGGGGCATAAAACACCGAGCCATGCTGCTATGAGCCAGAAAGGGAGATTGTGAGGTCCCTTATGGCGTGGGAGCTGGAGGTGGGAACTGCGAGGAGGAGCCGAGAGGGTAGGCAGTGGGTGCCGGGGCTGGTCCCGGGTAGGAAGAGGTAACCTGTGAGCCAAAGTGACTCCCACAGCTCTGTGAGCGTTCCCAGGGTCAGAGTGCTCAGTACCACAGCATTTTGGCCAGAAAGCCAAGAAGCAGGAAAAAGAGGGGCGAGGAAGGTTAGCCTGATGATTGTAGAGTGATAAAGCTCTGTGTAGACACGTAACATGTTGGAGTGTCCAGTGACGCTAGCTGTAAGCTAATAGTGAGTTGCAGGTCATTCATCCCAGTCCTGGAAAAGCCCCTCTGCCCAGACGTCAGTGAACACTGCCTGCACATTTCTTCTTTTCAGACTTCAAAATAATAAATTAGATCAGAAGTTAATGCTCTGATTATATTTATAGGAGAATTTATCTTTTTTTGTTCTAGCAAAGCTAATAACATACAAGGCAGGCATCCAGCTTTCAAAAATGCATGAAATTCAGTGGTTTTATAATGCTTTTAGAAAGGAATGGATTCGAAGCAGAGAAAGCCATTATGTATCCCCCAGTTGTGTTCATTCCTCTAAACAATCATTAAAAACAGGCCAGGTTGTTTTTTGAAGTGAATGCTTTCACTCGTCTGCATTATTAAGATTACTCATACAGGAGGCTGCTGCCTCCAGCAAGACAAACAAACATTTTTTCAGCTCTTCCCTGAGCTTCTTATAACAAGTGCTGGTGATCAATTAGCTAGTTCATTAAAAAGTTACGGATGATTTTATTGAGGCAAGCAATTCTGAATCAAAGAACCCAATTCGCAGATCCAGGTTGAAGCACATAATTGGCACGTATTTTAGGATCGCTGTTAAAGCTATAAAAAAGATTTACTAGGGAAGGAATGGATCCAAAAACCCTAAACGAAGGAATATGTTATTTGTGTGACTCAGTGTTACAAACGGACTCATTTAATATTAAGGTCTTATCTACATTAAAACAAAAGACTGAAATAAATGTAAACCTCCTTTGATTTTACTTCTTTAGCAAGAAGTTATTGTTCATCTGATACACATAAATTACATATAGTATTATTGAATTTCTTCTCCTGTGATTTTCATTACTGCTATCAAAGATGTGTTTTTATTAAATCATTTAAATTTAGTTGAGAAGTCGACACTGTGTTAACTGTAAAACAAAATTACATAAGTATGTTCAGGTAGTTGAGATCCACAGTGAGTCTGGGATTAAAGCCTCACTTCTACAAACAGTTGTGCATGCATGACTTAGTGGGGAACCTTACACACATGCTAGTAGGACATGCTTGAGCATTTGCAGGGTGAAAGAGAGGGAAGGGGCATTATTCAGAGCATGTTTTAGAAACAGTGGTGCTTTGTTCTGAGTTTACAAGCGGGCCAAATCTTGAAACTTGAGGAAAAGAGTTTGGGTTAAGAAAACTCTATTTTTTAAATACTTGGAAAAAATTATTTACTAGCGAGTTTTTGAAAGATTTCTTTAAGCGAAAGAAAGGCATTTTTGGTTTTGAACAGAGAGGTATAAATAATCAAGTCTTAAATATATTAAAATGTGCATAGATTCTACTTTCTGTTATAATTTTGATTGCTTGATTGCCACAACGTAAAAGCTTCTGTAGCTGATATGACTGTTGGACTTTGTGTGATGGCATTGAGGCATTTTTTTTCAACTATTAGCCTTCCCAAGGGTTCTTTTCAGACAAAATGTTATGCATCAGCTCTTACTTGAATGTAAGCCTATTGAATAGCGTTCTCCTCTCTGCCAAATTGGCAGCAAGTTTGTGTGCTAATAAAAGAGGTTACCCCAGATAGAGATCCCAGATGTGCCTGAACTGCTTTTATTAGAACTATGGAGGGGCTCAGTGTTTCCTTCTAACTGTTTTCAAAAAAGGTGTGGGCTTGCCTTCATAATTGCCCAACGAATTGTATTACATCACTGGAAATTTTTTCCTCAAAGTGAACAAAATGTTAGATGTGTTAGCACAGAACACGGCTTAAGAAATACTGCTGTTCAAAACAATTAATGCCTTTTGCCACAATATAAACCTTGGTTTGACCCTACTGAATTCTGTTGAGAGAGAACATTGCTGTTTAACATTGAGTTAAAAATACCTTTGTTTGTTACATATTAATGAGATTCAGTATCATGATTAGAATAAGCAACAATAGATGTTTCTCAGAATAGCAACATACCTGTGGCATATGACATTGTTGACTATAATGTCAGTTATTCCTTGAAGCTGTTGAACGCTGTTTTTTTGTGTATAGAATCATTATTGTACTTAGTGATAAAGCCAACTTAATGATTGCCTGATAAGGGGCTGCTGTGGACTGGAATTGCTAACATCAATATTCTAATTTTTTTGAGTGTTATATAGTAATTAGCAGAGAGTAATTAAAAAGAGGTTTTATTGCTAAAAATGTATTCGAAATTTCTTCATACTATTGAGTTGAATGTGTTGGCTGCAGTTTCAAAACTGCAAGAAATTGGGTAATCTAACTGAGATTCTTAGTAAAATAATATAGTTTGTTAAACTCACTGTTGCTATCCATAAATCGTAACTAAAAAGATGTTTACAATCTTAAATCATAATCTTGATTTTCCTTTCAAGGCCACAAGCTTCCTGTTGAAATCTTTGTTGTCAAAATGTGAATAGAGAAAACAAGGTTTTAATTAAAAGAATTCATTGCTTGCTTTTATTGTTCATCTTATTATTAAATTATGAAAAATGAATGGTGCTCTAATTTCTGGTCATGTCTCTGGTTGATTTTTATTGTAATTGCATCAGATATAAAAGCCAAGAAACTGCACAGTGGATCATTTCATAGTGAAACCCATGATAGTATTCCATTTCAGATTTTCAAAAACAGGGTTTGACTCAAAGACTGCCATCAGTTTCAATGGGCTTTGGATCAGGCACAGGGTTAACAGCTTATTTTTCAAACAACTAAAAAGAGGTGTAAATGTCAAAGGTGATAGCTATACTGTGAGTTCCATAAACTACAAAAAAGGTTACTACTAAAGGTCTATTTTTCCTTAGTTTAACAGCTTCTATGAAAAGAGTGTTAATAAGTATATCAGGAACAGTATATAATAATGAATCAGATACGTAAAAAAAAATTTAAAACTCCTTTTATATAATAATTGGAAAGTTAAAAGTGACTTAAAATCCCTGACTTCTCATGCTGTGATGTAAATTGTATTTTTTTTAGGTTCCAAATTCAAAGAGGGAAAACTGATCCGACCGGTTACAAGAGCCTGGGGGACTGTTTTAGGACTATTTTCCAACGAGAAGGGTAAGAGTATATGTTTTTAAAATTGTCAATTTTATGTGACCTTTTTTATTCACCCGTTTTCCAGACATTAGATCCTCTTTATATTCCACCCTTTTTTGCAATTGCCAGAATTTGACAAATGTGTAGTCTTACATAACGAGCACAACTTGAAAAGTCTTAGCATTAGTTGCACTCACAATACCAAATTTTGCTGTTAGGATATGCTTGAAGACCAGAATGCAGAGCTGTGTAGAGACACTGGGGCAAACTGCCTCAGTACTGGGAGCAGGATGGCCGCATCGGTGTAGCGCAGTATCTACCCTTTTGTATCTTCATGTCCTGCTTTTCTGAACTAGCTCAGCCTGAGCCATTACCAGTTCAGTGAAGTACTTGTTTCCAAGCTCTGATGAACTGACATTCCCAGTTAGCCATGGTAGGCAATGTTTCCAGGACCTGTGCGCGCAAAATTCCACAGCTTTTCAGTTTGACAGAATATGGAAAAGGATTTATGATCCTTAGTCACCTGAATCGTACTGGCTTCAGAAGGTACCACTGCTCCGAGCCTGAGCTCCTCTAAGGAACTTGGGCTCTGATCCACAAAGGCATTTAAATACACGCTTAATTTTATGAGCAGTCCAGTTAAAGCCAGTGTATGTAATGGGACTGATCATATGCTTAAAGCTAAGCCTGTTATCCACAGGAGCTCTTTGGGAGCTAGCTTTAATCAAGGCAACTCTAATTAGCAAATCCCAGTTTTAAGTAGCTGGCAGGCTTTCTGTAAGAACTTTGTAAATATAATAGCAACCCATTTTTTATCCATATATTCATCAAAATAGAACTGTTCTTACATATACTGGCATAGATACCACATACGGAGGCAGCATCGGTGCAGTGAGGCACAGTGAGTCCACGAGCTGCACTGGAAAAACAGAGGTGAGACGAGCAGTGAAAATTAACTAGACCAGTTTTGTTTCTGTTTAGTGAGGTTTAGCTGAGCTACACTACATAAGTACTTAGATATAGAACTGGATGGTTTGAATTGCTAAAGTAGGGAGATGTAGAGAAGTTTCATTAGGGTGTTGAGAGAGGACCTTGTCGCGTTTGCCCTTATCAGTGGTAAATTCATTTTTGATGAAAGATTAACATGGTGCATTATCACTCCAAGGCATTAAAAAGCATAAAAGCTAAAAACATTACTCAAAAAATGATAATTTGTGGCTTCTGGGGTTTTCTAAGCTGAGTATATGTTAAATTTATTGCTTCTCAAAAGAAAACTATGTTTTCGTAATAGGAAAGGGTTAATATTTACAATTATGTCAATATTTTTAAATACAGAACTAGTTTCAATATTTCAGTCAGTGAGCATGAAAATGCTATTTATCTCATCCAAACTCACTGGTATTTTTATTTTGTTGAACTAGTCACAAAATGTAAAATTAAGAATGGGTAGACATATCTGGAGAAGCAGTCTAAATCAAGAGACAGCTACCATGTTAATTGATTTTTAGGGTCTTATTTTATTACCTACATTATTATATTGTGTAACTGGATATTTGTACAATGCACATGTATAAAATAGAAGCAGGACACTGCAAACTTCAATGTACCATACAAAATACAGTTCCCTTACTATTTGGGGAAGGGGGAAGGGGAGATGGAAACAAATACTCTGTGTTTCAACTGGTTTACATGTTGTGCTTTTCAAATGCTTCCCAGAGACATAGCTATCACTTATTCTATGGATTTGACTCCGTTATTATTTTCTCAGTGTTCAGACAGTCTGCTGCCTAACACACATAAACTGTTTGACCGTGGAGAAACAATGAAGGGTCTGAGCACAGTAGTCATCTGTGAATGAACTTCAGAGAGAAGAGATGAAGATTGTTGGGTTGAGGGTTTTTTTTTGCGGTGGAATGCTTGTGCCCCAATGCTGGAAACAAACCAGAATGTTTTTTTATATCAAGGCATGACTCTGTAAGCAGGACAAGAAGATGATTACATGAAATTATCATAGATTTAAATCACAATTTAGCAGTGGATTGCACTAAAATTCTGTTGGGCTAGAGCTAATACAGAGTTTTACATGCCTGTTGCAAAAGCGGTCAATGCTGATCTAAACAAAAAGCAACTTCTATGAATACCTTTTTTCTCCAGGACATTAGACAGAGGCAGAAGGTCACATTTAAACAGTCATCAGTATTAAGCACTAGGAAAAAAGGACACAAATAATCTCAGATACAACATAATCTTAAATTTTAGCTAAAAATAAAAAAAGTAATCAACTAATCCTGAAAAGCCTGTTTGACTCCATGGGTCTTGCATTCCCATTGCACAAGTTGTGCAGTTTCTGGAGCATGGTGATTATGACACCTGTCAGGGAAGTGAGAGAGGCGACTGTGAAGTATTTTACTTAGTGGAAACGTTGAATCCTGATAACCCCCTCCTTGGGTGACCACAAAAATATGCAGAAGAGAGCACTGAGAAAGAGCTTCATATGTAGATACCAGGCAAAAAAAAAAGATTTTATGAAGTGTTCAGATTCAGGTGTTTAAATCTGGGAGATGGGTATAAGAAATTCATTAATGCCCCATGTTTATTTCATCCTGGCAATATGAAATGCCCCCGTTGGTGTGTGGCATTTTTAGACCAATTTTCTGAAATATCTAATTCGGTGTATACTGACTATAAAGAGTCCTGACATCTCTCTCCAGCACTCAGAATTCCCTACCAGCATATGTGAGTATAAGTTAAGTTGACTACAGAACAAACTAATTAAATAAAGGAACATAGTGGGAAAAGAAATGTTACTAATGACCTGCTCCTGAAAATGTTTACATTTGGGAATAGTGCTTATGCTCATTTGTACTTATATTTTCAATAGCAGCAACTACATTGAACTAGAATATCAGAGTCCAGTTCAGACAAGACACTTCCTAATGCCTTAATTTTTTTACCTTGTTATATTGCAGAATTAGCCTAGGATGTACTTATTTTTATGAATACCTATGCAAATATTTCATTTTCTGCAATGCCTCTTACTGAAAATTAACCAGCATTATGTTACTACAGTAGCCCAGTAGCAATCTGATGATTTCATGGAAAGCTTCTTTGTCACAAATAATGGCCAGGATTTCTTTAACCGTGCCTCTGATTTTCTCCTCATTATAATGAAAAGGACAGAGGAAGTATTTCCAGTCTAACCACTAATAGAACACTGTCCTTTTTGAAGAATCTGAAGACTCCTTTATCTTCACAAAACACTAGAAATTTCTTAACCAAAAAACCCACAGAAAAAGGAGCTCTACAAAAGCTCCCTTCCCCCAAACTTTGAGCAGCTCTTTAGATGGAAATAAATTTTCTCCACAGGGAATTAAATTCTTCAAAGAAGGATCCATCCCTTGAACTCTTTTCTTGTCTTACAAGAAAATAGGAGCCACAAAACATAAAATTTAATTGAGACTCACTAAAGGAAGGCTCAGTCGTGCAGAGCATTAAAGGTCACATAGCTTTCTATTAAAGTGAGGCAGGAGTATTAACTTCAGGGCTTTTGCGAACTTGTGTTGGGAGCGTCCAGTCGCTGCCGATTGCACAGGGGCTGCAGCGACGCGAATCCTCTCAGGTGTGAGCAACCTCTGCTCAGCTGGATTCCCTCGGAGCTGTGCATCCGGGCTTCTCTGGTTTCGTTTATGAGATGATGCATGAATTGACAGATCTTTGACAGCAGAGGTAAAACCCACCAGGAGCATATCTGTTTATTGAGGAGCGACAGCTTTATAGCCAACATAAAAATAATCTGATGTTTATTGGGGAAAATGTTTGGATACAGGATTAACTGAAACCATTAATAGAGAAGACTTTTCATTCTTCTTGGATCCTACGAATAACAGGTTAGATTATGTTAAATGACCGATTTTTGTATCATCATCATCTTTACTGCATTTGTATTCACTCGCTTTTTCTTTGATAATGACTTAGGTTTGAATATGAAATGTAAGAATAAACCAACAGTCTAGCTGAATGTATATGTTGCATTTATATTAAAGACACATGGTGCTGTGTCTCATATTATGAATGGAAAATTATGCCCATCTGCACTGTCTTAATTTGCAGTTACAGCATTAAAATGATGGATGCTGTTATTTTGAGTCTGTAAACAACTTTGTTCTTATAAACTTGCATTTTCATGGGCTCATAATTTTAACAGTAAATGTTCTGGGTTACAGTTGCCTTTTTTCATAGGCACTCAGTCAAGAAACCTGCTACTTTCTCATTCATTGATTAAGTTGCCTGAAATAGCAAGGGTAATAGTGTCCTGTTTCCAGTTTTATAACTCAACACTTCAATAAGTTACAGTTTAAAGTGCTCTGAGCTTTTTTTAGAACTAGATGGTCCTGGGAAAGTGCAAAACACTATTGTCATTGATCATTTGAGACTTCATTACTTCTACTGAGTTATTTAATTGTTTAATTTCGCTTGGGAAGGAGCAATTACCTCCAGGTTTACACAGCCCAATAGCTTTATAACTATTCCTGTCTTGTTCTCAGCACTGCCTTACCACTCTCTTGCACCTATAATTGTCTGTATGACCACACACCTTTTTTTTTAATAAGCGACACTGATTCATACATTAGTGGGATTAAGTTATAAAGCTGCACAAAACTTGTCAGCTGTGGGTGGAGTAGGTGGGAGAACAGCCAAGACTAAGCAGGAGCTGGATGAGTGCGGAGTTGTCAGCAAACATGCAGAAGCTGGAGGGGTCCTGGTTTACGTGATATCAGCGATCGGTCATCAATTAAGGAATTTGCTAGCACTCTTCTTTGTCCTGCCTCTGTCCATAGGCTGTCTGTCATGGTAACAAGTGCTTGAGAGACTACGGCAGAGCTCCCGAGGCTTGGCTCTCCCAGCTGGCCGCAGATGATACTCTGCTACTTCTAATTGCCAACAGGTCAGGGAAGGAGACTTGCAGCATTGCCAGCCCTGCAGGCAAGCACCGGCCTCTGGCACTCACTAGCAATCATCACCGCCCGTTCCCGGGGCCCAGCTGGATGTGTGCTCTTCCAACTGGGCTGAGGAGACCTATCAGAAGGCTGCCAAATAAGTGTTATACAAGATACAAATACTTGGCTAGCTTGTCTCTGAATCCTTCAATGAAATTGCCGACCAGGGAAGTGTGACATGGTCAGCCATGCCAAAAAATCCCTTTTCCCAGCGAGCAGTTATGAAGCAGAGATTCATTTCCACTAACTGGAGGCATAAATTCCTGTGGTATCAAAAGACCAGACTTTAGGCTCTGCTGTAAGTGCTCTAAGGGAAGCAGAATTAAGATGTTATTTCCCCCCACAGCTATCTGCCCCACTCTTTGGTTTTTTGTTAGCACTTCATGCCAGGAGGAGCAGAAGTGAACTTGGACCCATGCTTGCTAGCTACCTTCAAGAATCTTGTTTCTTAGTAGAGACCCACCTGCACCGCCGGTTTCAGAGACTGTGATCTTGCAAACTGAAGTACAGGCATTTTTACTCTTCTGCACCCACTACAGGAACAATAACTTCCACCAGAACACTGAGGAGGGTCTGCTAGCACTTGTACTTCAGAAACATCTGTATAGATCCATCTCTTTTCTAGTCCTACTGGCCTGCCTCGCCACTTACAAATTCATAATCTTTGTACAAGCCTTGCTAAAATGAGACTGAAGATGCAAAAAAGGGCACTATGGTACCAAAATGGCTATCTGTATCTATCCTGATGAATTCCCATAGTCCATAGTATATTGCTAATTTTTCTTCTCTTTATCCCACGCATTGTAGAATTATTCTGTGCGTCACATTATGCTATGTTGGCATCTTCCTGCCATACTATTCTGTCTATTGCAGACTTCAGTAAAAACCTGAGATTTAGAGGATAAGAAATAATTATCATATTCCTGTGTGAAATAATATCACCTGAAACATAAAATGTCAATTAAGCTTTATAACACGTTGCTGAATTGAGAACTGTAACTGAATTTGTGAAGGATGGTGTATTGGCTTAAACTGTGAACCTGTGTGAAATCTGTTGGCTTTTGTGGATAAAAATTTATGTCTTAGAGCTGAATTTTTGAACCCTTGTGCTTGCTTTGCGTATCTTTAAGGAAGAAATGCTCAGTATTAGAAAAGCTAGTATTTGCATATTTTCAGGGAGCATGAGCTTGCAAAATTTAGGTAGGGACGTGGCAAGTTCTCATAGTACATAATTAAAATTATCAATGGTTTGATCTGTCCACTTACTTTTGGAAGTAAGCCATTCCATTTGCTTTGCTGACAGAAAAGTTGGTTGAGACCTGGCTCTCACAGTTCCTCTGCAGGGAAACTGCGACACTACGCAGCAAGCACCCTCACGCCTGTGCAGTTTGGAAGACAGAATTCACATGGCCCTGTGGGGAATGGGAGCTCACACATCTGCAGTGGAAGGAAAAAAAGATACCTTAGCCTAGACTTTAGGTGCCACACAATAAAAGAATTTCAGAATTTCTTCTGGGTAATTGCAGAGTAATAGATCTGCTTTCTCTGTAACTGTTCTTGTGCCACTTACTCTCATTAACCCATGGCTTACTCTACATAGACCTACATGCGATAGTTGTCTATAGTTTGCTTGGACTTGTGTCCTAAAACCGTCAATTTTCTTCTTCACTCAATGGGTACTGAGCCATAAAATTTAAATGATGGTACAGCCTTAAGTAAAATCACCATTAAGACTGCTTTCAAGATTAGAGAAGAGGAAGGTAGAAAATTTGACTGACAGATTTTTCCTGATAATTTACTTTAAGATTGTGATTTTCATTATGCTCACAAGGTTTTAGATTAACAATGGCCACAAAGGAGACATATTTTTTATATCTATATGAAGGTGATGTGCACTCTACTTTCTTTTGTAAATAAACATTCACATTTGGTAATTCAATTTTGTCTCATTTCCCAATAAAGACAGCAAAAATGTCAGGAAATTCTGATGCCTCGTTACATTTTAAAATGTGTGTACACATGTGTATGCATGTCTCTATAAAATGTTCATGCATTCTTTTAGTCTCTAAGTAGATAAAAATTAACCAGTTCATAATCCAGTGAAGTTTTGCCAACCATCCAGAGTGACTGGATGCTTTTGCAACACCAGTCAGTCATGAAACAAAGATGATACTTGTTCTTTTAACCTATAGGTCTCAAAACACTTCACAGAAGAAGGAACTGCCATTATCTCAAGTGTACAGATGGGGATACTGAGGTGTGAAGTACCAGGGAGTCGAGTAGATCTGGACTAGAGCATGCACGCAGGTGGTTCTCATGGAGCAGCCAGATACCATGTCATTTGTTTGCCCCATGGTAGCATGTTAATATCAAAGCTCTGAGGAACGTGTGTTTGACATAAAATTGCATTCTTTGATACGGGCTCCTGATTCGGAAGGGGTCTGAAGACTTACTGGGCAATCCATTTTGTGAAGGAGTTTGTCTGAGGGCATAAATGGAGGTAGTGGCACTTTGAAGCCTGAACCTGGATGTCCTGACCGCAAGGCTAGCGCCCCAGTCAGTGCACTGCGCTGCCTCCAGATAGTCAGCAGTATTTACAGTGATGTTACTGTCATGAGGTTTTCATCATCCTCTTCAGGCAGGAATTCTCTGTTCCTGACTGGAGGTTCCCTACCCCCATCTTCATATGTTAACACTTGAAAACATAAGAAATGGCTCTGGAATGCGAAAAACTTCTATTCCCAGTTTTATGTGTGTAGCTCTCTGAAATACAATGAGGTTGTACTGGTGTAACTAAGGGGAGCGTTTGGCTAACCACGTCTTTATTACTGATGGACACACATTTTACTTGCAAAATTTGATCTGGTATATATGGCAACACAGTAAACAAGGACACTCTCTTAGAGAATCACTTCTGAGAATCGTATGCTTTAAAGATGAAACACATGCTTATTTATTTGCCATAGGAACAGAACACAATAAAATAATGTATATCTTATAAGCACTTTCAAAGTAAACAGGCCAGACCTTAACTGGCATTAGTCATTATCATTTGCTAGGGCCACTGAAGGTACACCCGTTTACACTGGATAAGTGTCTGTTCTGTATTTTTTAACGGTCCAAGTGGTATTTTTTTTAAGTTCCAAATATTTTCATAATCAGATTGTTTCAATCTTAAAGTTATGATTTTTTGGGTGTCTCTATTTTCTACTAATATAACATAAAAAGAACTCATTGTGTTATTAGTATTCATAGCAATAACTTCTACGGGCCTCAGTTTGGAATCAGATGACTGCATTATAAGGCACTTACAGTAGTACGAAAACACCTACAAGTATTGTTTACAATCCATTTTTATCTATCTACTCTAGTTAGCAAAAGATCAGCAAAACTTAAATTTTTAGTCCTTATGGTTTTAACATTCAAGAATATTTATCATTTTACCACATTATGTTCCTGTTGGTTTCAAACATCTTGTTTAAATAGATCAATGTAATAATTATGCTTCTAAAACCCCTTCTTTTAGTCTAGTGTATGGAAAATATCATACTATGCTGTACCATCAGATTTTCTGGATATGTTTATGTTCTCTGAATGTGAAGAGCATCTCTGCCAAATTTGGTAGCCAGGATTATGGCCACGAGTTTCTCCCGCTTCAGTAATTGGTTCAGCGTGAGGGGCTGCAGTATTTCACAGTGGTGACAGCAACATTCAGAGGTTTGCACCTGGGGCCTTGATGGGGACATTTCTGCCCGGCACCATTCGCCCCACTTTGGGCAGCGACACGATGCTGCAGCTGAGCCCCGAAACCTCCCGTGCCTCCAGATGAAGCCCCCCGCAGCGTGGAGCGGAGGGATGCTCCGCAGGCAGCCGAGCTGCTGAGCCGAGAGCCAGCTAGAGTTAGAAAGCCGGGAAGAGCTGGCACACGGTGTGCCATACATGTTGCCCTTCTCCAGGGCTTCCTTGGCTCACCCGGGGCTGTACGAACATTTTCAGGTAGTGAGAAGCTTTTGGGTCAGGTGCCAAGACCCCTCCAAGCTTAGTCACGGCCAAGGGTGCAATCCTCTGAGTAAGCATTTAATGAATTAGCGTGAATTAGCCTGTTAGGGCTAAGCAGCTAAATTAAGCTTAAGTCATACTTTTGGATCATGCCGCTTTTTGGGGATCTGTCCCTACACAACTTGGTTGTTCTGAAATGGGTG
Source organism: Ibidorhyncha struthersii (assembly GCA_013398815.1). Classification (NCBI taxonomy): domain Eukaryota; kingdom Metazoa; phylum Chordata; class Aves; order Charadriiformes; family Charadriidae; genus Ibidorhyncha; species Ibidorhyncha struthersii. The sequence goes on along the minus strand of VZSZ01001709.1, from coordinate 272,982 downwards.
TGTGTGTGTGTGTGTGTGTGTATATATATATATAGTGCCATCAGAGTCTCCAGAGTTGAAACCTGTATTTAAAAGGTGAGAAACTGATTCTAGCCCTGATGGAGGGGCGGGGGATCTCTCAAACCTGAGCCGGTGCAAAGCTGTCATGCCCAGCTGCAGGCAGATAAAAGGATCTGAGATCTATCTGAAACCTCTTTCTTGTCGAAGGTAATAGCTCTGAAATCTGATGATGACATTGTCAATAGTCAGCTGTCAGAATTAACTATTTATCTGTTGCGTAAATCTAGCCATTAACATTTAACATTTCATAAACACAATAGTGGGTGCATCATGAGATGCAAAATTAATTGCAGTTATGTGTTGTGTTTTTTAAAAGGCAAATTGTTATTTATTCCTCCGTAATTTGGGCTTCCAGTAGCCATTAATTGTTAACCTATTCTTTAAAAGAAAAATTCCACTGTATCAAGGGAAAAAAACAGTGACCAGAGAACAGATAAATCACTTTTATGTCCTTAGAACAGCTGACTTTACACTTTTATTACATTGTTTGAAAAAGCATCTTTTCATCTGGAAGGAATCAGTTTAAAATGTGATTGTCAACACAACGAAACCAGCTTTCTGTTTAAAATGGCTGCTCATGAAGCTTGAAACTACAGTTTTGCCAGGATTTTCTTTACAGACATTAGTTACTAGAACCAAGAGATTTTAAATGGGATGTTCACAGGAAATACCTGGCAGACAGCGTAAAATGCAAAGTAAAGCATTTTTATTTAAGTTGTAGGAAGCGTGCATGTGAAAATGAGCAACAGTGTTTTAGGTCAAAAGCTTTCTTTTCAAAATAGAAGTTTATAAGTTGTAGTTTGATGCAGGCAAGAGAAAAAAGTCTTCATTAATTTTTTCATATCTTGACCTAATTAATCAGATAACATACATTTAGCATATTTCTTAGACTATATTTCATACTTATCTATAATGACAGTATTATACCTCTCTCTAATCTGCATGTCTTTGCCCCATCTAATTTCATTTTCTTCACCGGTTACATCTGAAAACACGGCTTTGCCTCTTTTATACCAGTCTTTTTAATTGCTATAGTTCTCAGATGTTTATTTATATATTATTCTGCTCGATTTGAACCCCTAAAATTTTTAAATCTCTAAAAAATGCAGATGAAGATCCTATGCAAAATAAAGTATTGCATTCAGTGATACAACATTTTCACTCCAGAAATAATTGAGCTTTACATTATATACTTTTGCTCATTGTTTTAACCGTAAAGTAGGAAGATGCAGTAAGACTGCGTCTGCCTATTAGAATAGGTAGAATTTTTTCAATACTCGTAATTTTCTCATTTTCAGGGTAGGTTAATTACATGTTACTTATAATATTTTTACTAACAACTTTGTATTATTCTGTGCTCTGAATATATAGGTATCCTCAATTTTTTTTTCCCCAAGTAATTAATTTTGTTTCTTTTTTAATGTTGAAAGACGAATAGCATTATATGAGAAACTTCCAGAATACATCTTTGTTAGAAAGACAATCTTTCCCTGCCAGGCTTCTTTTTGTTGAGTCGCAGAGCTGCCATTGCAGCAGTATGCTGATCATTCATCTCTAACACCATTACCGGCCCCTCTTGTCTTCACATTATCCTTTACCCAAGTTGAAGTCTTCCTGTGTATCGTGCTCCACATTCTGAAAGAAATGTAGTAAGCTAAAAGTTGAGAATATGTATGCTTGACCACAGAGAAACGATTCATTGAAAGCAATGCACCAACTAAAAATAAAAAGACAATGTAAATAGCTATGAATATTTGACAGTTATGTAGATTTTCCATGGAATGCGTCTGTAATTAAAACAAGGTAAAATAATTAGCATCGAGTATGGAAATATTTTAGAAGAGTGTATTTCTGTATAATGATAACTCATATTTCAGGGCACATTGCGTTCCATATGACTCTGAGAATCAAACTGTGAAAAATGAATAGTTTACTTTGCCTTCTATGCTATTTGCCTCTTCAAAGAAAACAAAATTCTAAATGTGTATGAGGTTGAGTTTTTAGTTTTCACATCCTTTACTTATGCAACTTTACTTACAGCCTGCTGTGGTTCTTCACCCTATAAATAACAATACTAACTTTAATGCAATAAAAATCATTTTATTTAATTGCAAAAATGTCTACATCAAGTGTAACATGTGTATAACCCGCTGCATCTCCTTAGAGGAATGCATGCGTATAAGCACAGATAAACTGTACCGTTGCATTCTGTCTATCCAGCGTAGAAAGTTTCTTTCACAGTAAGCCGGCAGGCACTTCATAGTACATTTCTGAAGCTTTCGTGTAGCATACGGGGCAGTAACTCTAACTGCAGGATTGGCTCCAGCTATGAATACAAGATCAATTCCCATGTTGTTTTTTTTTACAGCTTGCCTTCAGTGTTTGTGTATTTTGGGGTATTTTGGCTTTGCCTGAACTTGCACATACGCTGTTTTGTAGCTGACTATCATGCACTGGGTGTCTCAAGAACAGAATGATTTTTTAGGGTTTATTTTAATCTGATAAATGGAATTTTCCATAATAAGTAAACACCTCTGCATCATAGGAATTCGGTAGCCAAACCCAATACATCTATTCATTGTTCTTTGTAGCAGCTGAACTCTATGGCAGGGACAAATACTTCGACACTCCTGGTGCCTCCTAATCTAGGTAGGGGCTCAGATTACTTACTGTTAAAACATTTCTTGACAAAACTCATTTTTTGATTATTTGAGTCCCATGTAGAATAATTTTATATCCTGGCTTAACAAAAGTCAAGTTTTGATCAGTGTAACTTCTTTTATTTGCAAAACGCCATTTTAGAACATATTAAATATTCCACTTATATCTTAAAGTAAAAATATAAATTCAAAGTTTTGTGTATAAAATGCTTTATAATATCAAGAAAAAGTCTTAGATATTTTAAGAGCTCATTTTTCACACCACTTTTATTTGGAAATACCATCTATCTCTGGTATGGATTGCCATTTAGTATATAGGTAATATTTATTCATTTGATTGCCACTATGATTTAGAAGAATCCATTTTGTGGACAAAAGTAAAGTAATTAGCATTTGAGCCTTGGTTTTAATGTATTCTCACATAATATGCCTCTAGCTTTGAAAACACAAAATAGTATACTTGCATAATATTCTGATTTTCATGTTTATTGGCTCACAACATATTAAAGTACTTACTCTCAACTTTTTCATCTTTTCTTAATAAATGAGTAATTCAATTAAAATACTGAAACTAATTTAGATTTTCTTTAGGAATATATAAAAAACAAACCAAAACTTACAGTTACATTTTTAAAAATCTCATGCAAATAAAATATATTGTCAAGATTTTGAGAAAAATAAAACGTCTCCATCAATATTTCAACAGCTCGTGTTAATAATTGCAAACAATTCATAATTTTTCAAAGCTGTAGTATTACAAGAAAAATAACAGTATGTTTTTGTTCCAATAGCAATTTTCATGGGCTTTCTCCAAAATTTTATAAATTTTATCTAGTCTTACATAAAGAAAAAAGGGGGAAACGCAATTTACTGTATTCCTGAGAACAATTATAGCGGTGTAAAAGGTGAAAATTTTACTAGTAAGCAGTTTAATATAGGGAGAGTTAGCTGTCATTGCAGAATGCTAGGGATCAGTGGCAAAAAAGTTTTTCTCAGCATCCTGTTTGGGAAAATGTAGTTTTAGAAGTAGCTCTTTCTAAGTTACCATGAGGGAATGCTTGGAATTTTGTCTTTCTACCAAAAAGGATTGGTTTTCCCTTGATTGTCATCAGTTTGCTAGGTTCTCCTGCTATTTAAGCTATTAAAGACTGGTGTGCTGCTTGGTCTCAGGTGATCCATAAAAAGGAATGAAGCCTTGGGAAGGTAAACCATCACCAGACTGGCTGGGTATATCAGCCTTCCATGACGGAAGCTCTTTGTTGAGAATTGTTGGCAATTGCAGCAGTTTCCAACCGAAGATAAGAGCCAGCGTTCTCGGATAATGCCCTCGATCACACACCTGATGACAGACTCCTGCATGCAAGTTTTTTCAGGTGCTATGTTTGCTCAGTAATCCTTCAGTGCCAATCTTTTCTAAATGGTGAGCAGGTCCCGTCAGTAATGGACATCAGCCATTAAGCTTGTAATATTTGTCATATATCAGGTTACGGCTTTGTTACTGCAGTGTGATGAATGGATGCTGTTATGCTTAGAGAAAATAAAGAAGTGCTATAAATTTAGCAGTCAATACTAAACGAGTTGCTACTTTAAGGGCCTGATTCACATCCTTCTGAACTCCATGGAAAGCATTCTGTTGGCTAAAGCCTTTCTGTCAGGCCTTTAACTTTCTTTCTCTTTTAAGAAGCAGAACCAAGGGCTGTCATTAAAATGCAGTTCCGCGTTTCTCACTATATGCGGTTTTACACCTAAGTAGTAATTTTAATATAACTCTTACTTTATGCCTTAATGCTTGTGTTCTGTGCAAATGTTTTGATTAAACACGGAGGTATGCAGAGAGCTGATCATAGAACCTGACAGGTCACTCATGAAATAATCAGAACTGGGAGTGGGGTGTTCACAAATTCATAAAGTATTTCTTATAACTGTTTTTTCATGATCCCAGTAATTCCTATACCAGATTTTGAAGGCTATGTTTTGATTTTATGTTTTATTTACTTGTTGACATTATTCTGGAAGTTACTCTGAATGAAGATAGATTTAAAAAATTATCGAGGACATTAGAATCTGTCCATGGCAAAGGCTGAATTGTGTTTCATACTGTTTGCAGATTTTTGGGGAAGTTTGGATAGTGCCCAAAGAATTTATCATTTGTTAAAATCCTTTCTGGTGACGTAGAGATAATGTATTTCCTTTTTATGTTCCAGCATACAAGTAAACCTAGTATATATGAGAAATAAGGTGCTGGTTTAAGGTATAAGCCATACCAGCGTTTGCCTTTGTTACTAGCTTTGCATGCACAACAGTTTAAGCCGACTAGGGGCTACTAAAATGTTAATTCTAGCCACATCCATAAAAATTCTGTATAACTGTTTACTTACTAGTTAGTATGTTTGCTGTAGCAACTTCAATTTCAAATGACATAATAGAGATCCTGCTTCTGGGAGACAGACTATCATCTTACCATAATATAGACAGTAATATGTGCTGCGTAAATGTATATGCTTATTTTAAAATCATAATTAATCCCCTCAAGTTTAACCTGTAATTGCTATACAACCCTCACTTTCATACTCAAGCTAGTGGCAGTATTATATAAATTTTATTTACTCCTTCCCATTGTTCCTTAAATGTTAGTGCTCTCCTTTGTGTTACCAGTGAGATGACCTAAATCAGATATAAAAAGGAAAATGAGTATACATGTTGCAAAAAAAAAATAAGAAGAGAAGGATCAGTCAGGAGAAATACACTGAAACTTGTATATTTGGGTGTGTTAATACTGAGAGAAATACTGTAACAAATACCTTCTTAGCAGAAATTTGACAAAGGATCTGTGGAGCTGTGGTAGTTAGAGAAGGAAAGAGTTCCATATCAAAAGATGACACAAAGACAGGAGGGGAAGAATAAAAATATTTCCAAAAGTAAATGTGAAAGAGTACAACATAAGATTAAGACAGTCTGAAAACTGTAATGTATTCCTTTTTGGTTTATGTAGGGAACATTTATTTGTTTTTTAGTAGGGGAAAAGAGGAATTTGAATGCAAATTACTCAAAGTGTGCAGATCCTGGTTCTTATTGCTTAGATTGTACAAATGCTTTAAAACTCTATTTTTCAAAAAAAGAGATCCGGGATCTTTGACCATTATAAGCTGCTGCTGTTTATCTGCTCCTTAGGACCTTCCTTAATTATTCCTGTACCAGATAAGTCATTTCGTTCAAAATGAAGCTCATATTGCCTTCCAGAGCATAGCTCATAAACTTGCTTCGGTCTTGCTGTGTGATCATTATAGTCTACAGTGCCGTAGGCTCTGTGTAAACAGTACACTCTTTCCACATTCATTAGTGACCTGCAAAAATACAGATTCTTTACCAAGTTCTTCTGCACTACCTTTCTAAGCCTTTTCTGGCGTATTACCTAAAGCTGTGTTTAAGACAACATATGAAATTACACACTTCTTAATTTTACAATTGCCCGAGGTTTTAAGATATCCATCACAGAAACCAGAATTTAGACACCTAGAATTCTGTCATGTAAATAATACGCGTGTATTGTGCCAACACGTGTCTAACAGGCATTTCTACAAATCATGGGAATTATATAAAATTTGAATTCAGGTAAAATTGTGTAGACAACAGCTGAAATATACGGGCTAGTCATCATCTATTATACTATTTTTCTGTTTTAAAAAACTGCAATTCTTTCATTTGTGAAGGATCCTGTTCTAAATCTTAGGTAGAGCTTTCATGTCATAGAAAATGATGCAGATACCAATGGTGAAATGTGGGGATGCCTGATAGTGTTCCAGCTAGCCTTAGATGTCTACATTTCCTATCTTAACTGATGCATGACCAAAGCTTCTGCTTCTGTGATTCATCTGAGACCACTTTATAAACACCTGTGAACAGAAAAATCTCTCACAGGAAGAAGTTAAGTATAAAGCACTTATATAAGTATATGTGGAACTATAACAGAAATATCTAAACGACACTGCTTGCCCATCACTGAAAAAAAGCTGAACTAAGAATTCTGTTAGCCCTCAGGGTGTGCTACTGACTTCATATGTGCGCGTGATAGTCATTTCATCGGAAAAATTAAGCACCCATTTGTGTAGCAGAACTTTGAAATCATCCTTAAACGTGTGGGACAAAATCTGCTTGGTCCTTGGAGGCATCCACAACGCTTGCTTAGCAGCCTACCAAAGATCGTCCTACACAGTGGATACTTACATGATAAAGCTGGCCAAACCGGTGCAGGGAGAAGGATGCGGTCAGAGCACCGCTGTGCATGCCCACGTACCTCTACAAAGTCCTGCCAGGACAGACCCCAGGACAAAGTGCAGCATGTTGCAACCTGCAGTGTGGACAAGGGCCCAGGGTTTGGAAACTTCAAGTAGAACAGCTACAGTATGAATTGCTTATGAACAAAGCTATTTATAAAACCAGTCCTGCACAGATAGGTTTTACTTAAACCAGAAAATCTTACCCAATGGTTATATTGTCATGAAAACTGATGCATTGTCCCATGAAAAAACTACAAGCTACTATTTTTCCAAGTTGTGATTCTTCTTCTTTTGAATTAGACAATCGGAATTAACCCAAGTTAAACTACTCTTTCTGGACCGTACCAGAAAGTTTGGATTTTATGCTGATAAGACAAAAAAGCATTTCCAGACCGTGCCTAAAACACACTCTCATGATTGGGCTCCTCATAAAATACAGTTGTGTCTGCTACCTTGGGTTTGAGAAATAATAGCCTCTGAAAGATATTTTCCGTTATACAATGCCTTAAAGGGCTTGCCCAGGACCTGGAGATTCCTACTCCATCTGCACCCACAGGAATCCAGACTCTTAGCTCCCACTTGCTGGAGTGTGGTCTAACCACCATTTTACAGCCTCTTTTGGTAGTCACAGAGGTGAGAGAGTAGAGATGGGAATACTGATTTTACATTTCTGTTGTGACTGTGTACTTCAGGATGTATCAGTTGGGAGAGCCTGACCTGTGACTCAGTGACAGTACATCTGGATGGAGTCATAGCTTCTAATTGTTTTCCTTAAATGCTTTATGACAATAAGTTTCTTAAAAAAAATCGCTTGCAGAAGAGGGCAACTGAACGTGACTTTCTGGTTAAGAGAGGTAACCAATTCTTCCTACTATTTCCCTTGCAAAATAATAGGTGTTTATCTTCTTGACTGTACGAGAAGTAGGTGTCTGTTTTTGAGGGGTGACTGTGAGCCATGAATCATAAATGAAGGAAAGTGCTCCCCGCTGGGCCACTTACAGAGGAATAAGAGTCAGGATATTAAAGCTTCCGTAGTTGAAGTCAAGTGGCCGCTCTGCAGAGTGAATCTGAGCCTTGCTGCACCCAGTGGTGGGAAGCTTACTCTTTGCAGCACCATCTCTGCTCATGAAACCCGGTTCTCCTCAGCTTGTGTGAAATAGCTGTCAGTTAGCTTGAGCCCGTGGAGTTTCAGCAACCCATTTCTCACCCAGCATAGCAACGCATCAGGTGCCTGGGGTTACACCACCTTCAGCAGTTACAGCATCCTGAACTACACAGTCAGTCCTCACTTCTCTCTCTAACATCACCAGCCTTCCCTGGGAGGCTGGTCACCATAAAATCTCAAGCACGTAACTAAGTATGTCTACCCAAAGCTGTAGAGCAGCTTTGGAGTAGGTGGTGTGATCGGAAAGCAGGCGGGTGTCTTCCCACAGGCCTTCTGCTTTGAGAGGCCACAGAGTGTTATGATATATTCTCCTATTAACAGTTTCAACTTTAGACTCAGGTTCCCTGTAACTGAACAATGAAGCACATGAAGTTTGTACCACAGCACATCAATTCTGTAAGTGCCTCAGACTAGCAGGACTTGGGAGAGGAGAGTCCTGGAAACCGACACTGTGGGACCACAGGAGCTGGCGGTGGGGACCGCAGCACTGGCGGGAGCGTTTACAGCCCTTGAAGAGGAATTTCTGGTTTTGCTGGGAAAGAAAACACGCTGTAAAAGCAGACCTGTGCTGCAGGGATAGCACTGATTGCAGAAGTAGAGAGCAGTGCCTCTTGCCAAGATTTTATGGACGTTGCTGAGGAAGGGCAGCAGCATCTCTGCTTATTTTGCTAGCACAGCCTGGCATGGTTTTAGGAGGATACTTATGGGGCTTTAGTTCTCCCATTAGCATCCCTTGGGGCAGTGCTGGCTCTTCTGCAGCATAAAGGGCACGTTGCACTGCACGTTTCACTTGGCCTGATTTCATCCGGGCTGCATCTACTGCAGCACTTTTGCTGAGATATATAATATGTGTCTACAAAACTATTAACCTAATATTTTATTGTTCTGAAATAGAGAAACAGTCGGTACCTCAGACTTCACTGAAGTTAGGCTCAGAGGCATCTGTTTTGGAGTCTTGTAGGCACCGAGTAGTAAATTGGAATAAAAGAAAGTTATTCTATTTAATTTCTGTTTCCTGTTTTTTCATGTTTGACCTGACTTATGGAGAACAATTAAATTTAAAACAGACTTTTATGATGGATCTGATCTAGTTGTAACTACTTTTTGGAACTGTTTGGTCTTTCTTTTTCTGATAAGAGTGTGATCATTAGTGTCTCAAGTACTCACTGGAAAAACATTCAATTAATGGGAAAAGAGAGTATAAGAAATGTTGAATGTTTCTTTAATTGATTATTTATGCATTTTTCATTGGAAGCTAACCACAATCTTTTTTCAAAAATATTTTATTCTGAGTTTTATTTATTTAGCTGTAGGATTTCCTTAGGCATCTAGATTTTGAACCAGATATTTAACTGAGACCATGTATTGCCAGGGATGACTACATCAATTACTGAGGGATAACTGAAATTTTAAGACTATTGAAAAAAAGGGAGACACAGAGAGAATCATTGCTGATTCCTGTGGAAAGGGGAATTATACACAAAAGGTGAATACTCAGAGCTAGTAACAAATGAGAGCTGAGTATTCACCACCTTACTGGCTCACAGTAGAAGTATTTCATCCAGAAGACAACACAGTATTTATAGAAATTTTGTCCCATTACTAAAACGACACTAAACCACTATTTTATTCATATTTTAATATATATCTTTCTTTTTAAAATGCAGCTAATATTATTCTTCATGATCTTGTACTGTAATGTCATGACATTCCCACAGTGACATTTCTCCCACTGTAGGAATGTATATTTTACTGCAAGGAAATTGACTATTATTGCTTATGGAATTATCAACTGCATGTTCTTCTGATTAGCCATTCTTAAAACAGGGTGCTCTGAACAGACACCAAAAGGATATCCAATAGATACAGCTTCTCATTTACAGTCCAAACATTCCTTCTGAAATCCCAGAAAAGAAAGATTCCTTTAAATAGTCCCAGTAGTCTAGGAGTAAATCACTGTAAATCTCACAGACTTCAACAACTGGAATAGAGAGAGTCCTGAGGTCACACCTGAAACAGAGTTCTAGGGAGTAACATATTGCATTACTAAATGAGTCACTAGGCCAGCTGTGTTTATATATCTTGTGCAATTAAAAGTTGGTGATCTTTCTCCTGATAACAATGGGGTATGCTGTACTCTGAATTCACGAGTCACATGGAGAAAAATCCACTGTTTGGCCATTATCCAAAAATGACAATGACAAGTACATGAGCAAGTGGTGATTTGCCTTGCTCAGTCTCTGGAAGACTTTTTTTTTTTTGAGTTCTGTTATTTACAAAGTAATAGAAATGTTGGGCAATAATCAAGAATAGAGAGCTGACGGTATTAATATAGCATTGACGGACTGGAAACCAGATGGTCTGTCAGATAATGAAGTATTATCTGGCAAGAGATTGTTCCTGAAAGCCAACATCCTCACCTATTTAGCACTCTGGAATGTCGACATATCAGTTACCACGTTCATGAGGTGGTATGTGTTGTACTTTAGAAGCCATCCCTAGAAGAGGCTTTTTAATTCAAAATTACTGCCTGATGAGAGGGTAAAAGTGCCATTATTATAGCACAGCTGGATGAGTATAATATACAGCAAGATGTGAACCATGCACCAAAAATCAGGTTAAAGAGGAAAACATAATAGGCTGCATCCTGATTTCTGTCTAACCAAAGCCACGGTTTCATGGATGTTTTAAACCAGCGCTGCCACCAGAAGAAGCGCTGGTGTACCCTGTGTGCCCAGAGTTGTACATTCCTGCTTTTGTGCCACAGTCTCCTTTGTGCCAGCACATGCACTTCTGCACCTGGTCAGGAGTTGTGGATGTTGGAAAAATGATGGGGTTAGTATTAACCTGGGCATTAAAAACAGAGTGTGTTGGTAATCCAGAAGGGTACCTCCTGGCTAGTTCATGATGTGGGCGCCCAGACATTTTGCCAGCGGAAAGGAAGGGGTAGTGTGGAGGCAGGACAGGGAGACTGGGAAAGGAAGACAATGGAGGTGGGATTATTTCCTCTTTGACAGCAGTGCTAGTTTATGCCAAATGTGGGTGAAACCAGAATTCAAGAATAGTCAGAGCTATTGGAGGCAAATATGGTAAATCCCAGTTGCTGCAGCTGCCACCTGGGAAGACAGAGCAGGGAACACAAGAGGCAAGGGCAGCTGGAAGGCTGGTGGGGCCGGTGCCCAGGATTTGGAGATACTCCCTGGACACCACAGTGTCTCAGTGTGGCTGTGATTATAGCATCAAGTGGAATGCAAAATGAAGAAAAACAACATGAAGTAGATGGAGTGGTTTATTTAAAAGGTGACAGAGAATCAGTAAGGCTATTATCAGTAAGGCTGTAGTTTACAGCTTTCATTTTAATTCAACAAGCAATTTTCACTGCCTTCATGATTACTCGATTGAAAACTAGCTGGCCGCATGGTATTAGCTCCTTAACTCCTGTCCATTCTGGATAGCTAATATTTTCATGTAAGCCATTTTCTCTAATCACGACTAGGGCAACAAAGATGATCGAGGCACTGGAGCGTCTCCCTTACGAGGAAAGGCTGAGAGAGCTGGGACTCTTTAGCCTGGAGAAGAGAAGGCTGAGGGGAGACCTTATTATTGCTTATAAGTATCTAAAGGGTGGGTTGAAGGAGGATGGAGCCAGACTCTTTTCAGTGGTTCCCAGTGACAGGACGAGGGGCAACGGGCACAAGTTGGAACTTAGGAAGTTCCGTTCAAACACAAGAAAAAACTTCTTCAGGGTTAGGGTGACAGAGCACTGGACCAGGCTGCCCAGGGAGGCCGTGGAGTCCCCTCCTCTGGAGATTTTCAAGACCCATCTGGATGCAGTCCTGAGTAATGTGCTCCAGGCAATCCTGCTTTAGCAGGGGAGTTGGACTAGATGATCTCTAGACGTCCCTTCCAACTCTGAAAATTCTGTGATTCCATGACTAGGAAGTCCTTTGCTCACGCAAAGGAGGAAAAGTGGTACATGTTACTATTGGATGGGAAGAAAATAGTTATGATATAATCTGTCCACATATGTAATAAATAACTAACTACTGTTTAAGAGTACAAACATTATTCCATCATTGTTGGCATTATTCATTTACAACACCTAGAAAATAATTTACCTAGATAACATAAATCAGATAAAAGGGCTTCTCTTCTATTCTTTCAGTGCTATAAGATTCAATACTGATTACATAAATAATTCCTTGAAAAAGTCTGCCCCACTCAGCAAACCCATATACAGAATGTAGCTTCAAATGGGCTAAAGTGCATTTGTGGTATCACTGGGCCCAGTTATCTTGGTAGGGTGAATTTTCTGTCTGCCAGGCAGATGACAGCATTCAGAATTTCCCTGATGTGAAACTAATACTCTCTCACGCTTTAAATATGTATGCTGAAATATTATCAGTCAAAGTCTTTTTTTTTTCTCCAGCTTGGTTTGGGAATGCTTCAAAGACACTGTTATCTCTAGAATCAAATGTATAATTTAACCCAGCCCTTAATATTTTTGAATCAAGTAGGGAACAATAATTAAGAGTGGGAAGCGTTTCAGTTAAATAAAAAAAAAAGAAGCCACATACAGAAAGTAGAAATTAAAATAAGCACTTAAAATCAGTATCGTGTTTTATTCCTGATGAACATTTAATGAAATTGGTAAATGTTTCAACAGACACAAAAACTAGTGGGGCAGTAAATGTGAACAGATTATTGTTTTAGAATTATACCCAACGTCATGCTCACTGTGCAACTAAAGGCATTTTCGTATGGCTAAATACAAAGTAATTCAAGGCAGAATCAAAATTCAGATTATACTTGCTATATCAACAATGCAGAGAACATTGTCTTAGGAAGCAGTAACACCGAAAGAATTAGTTGTTAAAAATAATTACATCAGCATGAGGTCGTAGGACTCTACCACAGCAAAAAGCATCACTCAATCCTAAAGCATACAAAAAGAAAAGTGCTATGTGCAACTAAGGAGTACCAATGAAGGACAGAATTTTGCCTCTGTATATAACTTTGGTAACACAACTGATAAAATAGTGAATTAAATCAACACTTCAAAGAAAATATAGAGACACTAAAGAAATATGAGAGTGCCACAAAACTATCTTGGGAGGAAAACAAGCCCTGTGTCATAAAATTCAACGGGCTAAGTTTTTCTGGTTGTGAAAGAGAACATTGAAAAGTTACTTGATTGCTATCCATAGATATATTTTTCACCTATGGAAAAAGTTTTCTGGCACCCGTGAGTTCAAGGGCTTTCAGCCTTGCTCACCACAACCACTACCTGGAATCTGATGTTAAGCAAATGCAGCCTTCAGACACCGCTTTCCCTGAATGTAGAAAAACACTGGAACAATCATTTGGAGGGCTTTTGCTGGAGGGCCATTACTTAACTCTTTCCAAATATTGTTTAATGTAGTTCCTAGATGAAAGCTTGTATCAGTAAAGTGATGTATCCTAAAGGGTCCCTTCTGAGTTTGTAGTCTAGCCTCATAACTCATCCCCTGTCTTGTATTAAGCTTTGAGAACAGGAAATCTTGCACTGCCCTAAACCTACCATACCACTTGGAGGTTTGCATTATAGTAATGACTGTACTTACATCATGCTTCAGAGCTTCAGCCAGTCACTGTCAGGGATCAAGAGGGATTATTTTTTCTTAATGCACAATTGACTAGATGCATGATAGAGAAGGTTTTTTTCCTTCCTTTTAAGCATGATTGGATACAGATGAAGATGTGATAGCATGGATTAGTCCTTCGAGGTAAAAAGGAAATCCATTTGGGGGGGTAGGGTGGTTTATTTTTGGAGGCTCAGAGTCTTACCTATTTACAGTTTGGGGGTAAGGAAGGAATTTCTGCCTCAGTCTGGTAGGGAATATCATAAATTTCCTGTTCCAGGCATCATCTCTGGCTCTTTCTGGCTGTTTTCTGCATTCCACCTAGCCTGCTGCTCAGATTCCCTGCCTTCAAGACCAGTGTTGTCTTTAATCTGTATGAGAACAAATACAGCAAAGTGAGAGGTCTTTTTGTCCCTATTGAGCACCCCTTCAGTCAGCCTGAACAGATTTTCAAACCATAAATGCTCTGGTTACACGTCCATCATGCGTTTAACATTTTAGCTTCTTTTGCTTTCGTCCTGTCATCTCCACATACATTTCTTTCTTTCAGAAGATTTCCGTTCCAGAAAAACTTTTACTTTTTTGAATTCCATTCTCCGCTCTTCAGTGATCTGGTGAAAAGTGCAGTTTTACTGATAATTGTGGAAGACGGTGGTATGGAGGTGGTATGAACATCTGGGGAAAGCTTTGTTAGGAACGTGTAGGCATTTCTTACACCAGGTACATTGCTGAAGAATGCTTGTCCTCTAACAATTAGTTACTAAATACAGTTATTTGTGCACTCATTAAATGTGTTTGAAATCTCTCTCACCTATTTCCTATCATAGATCCCCTCTCCTATGGTAGGCATCCTTATGCTGTCCTCTCCAAGCTGCGCTATCCGTGTATACAGGTTGTCCAGTTCTTCGCCCCTCCTGCTTATTATTGCCTATTTTTGCTAATCCTTGCTATACCTCCAAATGATCCTCTTGGCATACTGTATTCTCTTCTGAAAAATTACTTTCAAAGCCCCTTCTGAGGCTGAAAAAACACTAACTCATTGTAACCCCAGCATAAGCCTCCTTCAGTATCTTTACTATAATTCTTAGGAATTCAGTATTTAATTCAGATTGGGATTTAGGCTGAGATATAGGTGAGGTTTTACTCTGTCCAGTGATTCACTTTGCCAACCCAAGCACATAACAACAAGAACTGCTTAGTGACTCAGCAAATAACAGACCAAATTTAGTTTACCCCTCTGGTGGCTTAGTCAGTGATGTGTTACACTACTGGAAAGAAGCCTGGTGCTATGATTTTCTTTTTTTGCTGTTGTTGTCTTGTTTTGCAATGCAAAGGTTTGGATCAACTCCAGGCAATTGTAATATATTGATTTAATCCTAACCAGTTGGCAAAAATACTTGATCTGGGGAGTAAAAAACTATTTCTTCCAGACCATTCATTCTCACGGGCCTTTCTTTGTAACAAGTAATAGTTTTATTCTATCATTTTAAAACAAATAACTGAAACTTAGATTATACTGTAATGTAATTAATAGAGTTTTAACACGAATGTTGATTACGCACAAATGGCAGATGTATGATAGTGCTCTACTTTTTTAATCTTTATTTTCACTTTAGAAGGTAAGAATTAGTGATTACTCTGCCTGGTCCTTTGTTGTGAGGCTTTGTTGCTAAATTTCTCTTCTTATTCTCTCCAACTCTTGTAGCCTAGCCTTTGTTTGCAGTTCTCAAAATTTTCAGTGACAGTAGGCCAGTTTCACATTGCACCAGTCCACCCACTTCCAAGAAAATGTTTCCAAAGGCTGTGTGTACTTCTGAAAGCATGAAGACTGAGGCACCAGTGTTTACTTTAATAACTGATGAAAATAAAATGTTAGCGATTAGAATCTGTGTGGTTTTACTCGATTCAGGCATATCCCACAGAAGATTTAAAAAAAAAAAAAATTACCAGAAGATCATCCATTACCAGTGCGTAATTTCCTGGACACTGAAATGCAAAAGATCCGAGAACGTTCTGCAGCTCCTTGCAATTCTGTATGTGTGGAACTGTGCACAGCTACAGATGTTTCCACTGCCGCAGAATTCACTAAAAACTGCCAGGGAATTTGGCCCAGATGTGCTATAGAATTACAATGACCCTGGTAATAGTGAAACTTTACGCAGCAAACACCAGATGTCCAGTAAAATGGTTAAAACTGAGATCCAAAGCATTTTTTTTACCACATCATCACAAACAAGTTTGGAGTGAATAAGCTGAAAATCTCAAGTAATACTTCATTATTCGTCATCTCTGAGATAATTCTACGTGCTTGACTTGTTGTGATGTAGTGCCATTCAAGTATAATGTCTCGTAGGAAGGCTGATTTCCCAGAGGCTTAAATAATTTTGAAAAATGAATTAATTGGACAGGTATACAAATTAAACTTAATGCAAGGTTGTATTTTATTCCTTACCTCCTTTCTCTACTCATTTTGCTTGAAAAGCGATTCTGGCTGTGTGTGTGCTGCGCTTCTGCCTTATGATAGCTCACCCGCAGACAGGATAAATGAACTGCTGGTGGTGCCAGCTAATGTAGTTCTGCTTTAGCTCAAATGGTAGCAGACTCGAGCTGCGGTACCAGGGCTCTGTGCACTGCTACGTTCTGCATCCGTATGCGTGGTACATGTACTTTTCCTACAAAGTACAAGTATTCATTACATTATGAGGCACTGCTTTATACTTTGTGGTTTCCGAGGGGTCCACGTGTCGGGCAGACCCCAGAGACGATGGAAAGCATTACATTTCTCTTTCCACTCCCTATTGATTATTTATGATTTTTTATATCCTCAAGTGTAAGTTTTATACGTTCACTGTCAGAATGTACATTTAGCCTTTTTTTAAGTGTCTCTAAACCCAAAAAAATCATTTCTGTTACAAATCCTGAATCAAAATGTACTATGTTATTCATGGAATCCTGGTTGTGTTTGTTAGTGATACAGATCTGTACAGGGCAATAGACATATATCAGTATTCATAAGTTAAGTTCACTGGTTTTGCTTAAAGCTTGAATGTAGCAGTAGTCTGCTCTGTTTTGTCTCCAGAAAAATAACAGTACTAAGCTTTTTTACTAGGAACTCGGATTATAGGCTTCATAGATAAAAACTCAAAAAATAGGAAGAAACAACCACAGGTTCAGAAAGGTCTTGAATGCTTAGAGAAAAAAAATAAGGAATATGTAGTCTTTGAAAGAAAAGGGGTAGTTATGTTCTTCAAACTCTTATAAAACTTCTTTGCAAAACATGTGGTATATACTATTGAAATAAAGAGGACTATTTTGACTTCAGTAGGAGTTGAATCACTGAAGAAGAGTACATAGTTCTGTTACTGTTACTGACTTTTACACAAGAAAGTGTAAAAATTTGTTTACTGAAAAGTATGTTCTTCCCTGGAAGGAAAACTCATCATAAACCAACCAGCACATCATGACAGAAAGAAAATTAAGTTAAACTACTGCTTTCAGAAATACTAATGCTCAAGAATTTATGATTTCTCTCATTTTTTAGTTATGCAGCTGTTTGGATAATTTTCAGCTGGCCTCAGGTGATATCCTTGTGTGAATTTTTATAACCCAAAAGGAGAACACAAGGCTGTTGTCAACACTGCTGAGTTTCTCTCTTTTTTTTTTCTGTATGGCCAGTTTTGTGTAGTTTCAGTACAAAATCATAAATTGTGTTGTTCTTTCTTGAACTGCAGACACCCATTTTACTAAAAGCCCGCTGATGTTTGTGGCCTTTTCAGCGTTTTTAACTTACAGCAAAACAGAACCCATAGAAGAGCCCACTGTGTTGTGTATCAATGCTGATAGTGTCGGATGCCTTTTCTCGGAGCATTGCCTGGGGATGCCCAGCGCTCCCAATGACTTTACCACCTGTTCCTTCAAGACCAGCTGCAATTACAGCAGAAACCATTGCACTTGGAACCCTCTGCCCACCCTTGCCTTGCAAACCTGCTTGTAGCCCAGACTTTCTTGCATGTGACAGCAGTTTGCCAGGCACAGGTTTGCAATGAAGCTGCAGTTCTGGCTGCTTATTACCCCAGTTAAAAAAAATCTAAATGTCTTCTTATGGCCTTGCTGCTTTTACTGTCCACGGGGAAGGTTTTCACGTGGCTCTCAAGCAGCTCTGTAGGACAGCAGGTAATCATTTAGTCATGCCCAGTGAAATGTTTATATTGACTTTGTAATGTTCTCTGATGATGGCGAACAAGGAAGAAGTGTGGTTGCCAATTGCAGTTACACTTACGGCGTGTGAGATCATGGCAAATCATACTGCTGCAGAGGCGCAATGGTAATCTCTGGCTAATCTGGCTGAGTTCTAAATCCAGCTCAGAGGTGGTTACCGAGCAAGCCTCATGGCGTGTTTGTGAGCTACGCAAGAAAAAAGGTTTCTCTTGCAAATTCAGAAAAAATTAGCGATCTAGAAGAAAAGCAAATTTGACCCAAATTGACTTTCTTTTGGGCATATTGATGGTTATAAATGTATTACAATTTTAAGTCATAAAATGCAGAAAGGTTTGACACAAAAAAAATCATGCTGTCTGCTGTAAAATACTTTGTGTTGGATCTACTTGAATTGCTACATGAAACGCCTTCTGCATTTGTAAAGTAAAATACTCTGCATGCTTTTAAAAGTAACTTGGGAGAGAGGGTTCGTTTGTATTGTTTATTCAATGCCAAAGTGGCAAAATTTCTTTTCTGCAGAAGAATTCAAGTTGAGAAGGGTGCTGGATCAGGAAAGTATATTGAGAAAAAGAAAACATTTCAAAAGACATGTACAAGTTAAACCTGCTGAGGCAGGTTTGCTGCTCAAAGAACACATTGCAAGTTTTTTTAAAAAATAAATAATCCAGTAGAAACTGCCACATCACTGAGACACAGACTCCATTACTTTTTTTCAAAAAAAATCTGTCACGTTTCTTTACAGATGGCTGTGCAGAGGAGGAGAGTATTGGCAGGTAGGGCATGGCTACATAAAACAAGAGTAGATCACTGAATAACAGACAGCAATAATAATAATTGGGGCAGCTACTTCTACATGATTCTTCCCTTTACACATTTGTCTTGCCTGTTGATCTGGTCTCAAAGGTATTTACATATCTCTGCATCACAATCTCATAGCAGGTTTTTCCTCAGTAACTAAAGTATATCATTGGTGTAAAGCCTTGCAAAATCCATTTCTAATTGGTTAACAGTCAACTTTGTTTGGAATCCTTTGGTAAATCTTTGGTAAGCCTTCTTCATTTCTTAGTCATTGAAACCTACCTTGCCTGTCCTTTTTCTGTTTGAGAAGGCCTGAGTGAAGGTCAGTCACCTCTCCAGACAAAGTAATGACATGACATTGCAGTGCTTTATCTTCTAAATTGTGTGAGAAGGACGGGACGAATGTTGCCATGGCGTGGGAGTTCCATAGTATTGAAGGTGGAATCAGTTTGGAAGCACTGCCACATATTGCCTGAAAAGGGAGCTTTCATGTCTAAAATGTATCGTGATTAAAAAAAATGAAAAATAAGTTTGTTTGTGTTAACTGTCGACTCTATTTATTCTTAGATTGGCGTAATGTTGAGGAAAATATATTTATCCATATGGTATTTTTAGGCTGTTTGTGTGCGGTGTCTGAAGAATAGGAGGTATCCTTGGGGTCATTCCAGCATCCATGACAGTGTATAACACAAATCTTCATCTGACAAGAGTTTTCTTAAGCAGTGTAACCTGGGCTGGGTTGAGCTGGATGGAACAAAGAGCTGGAGTTCATTTTCACACCTGTGTCCTCGCTGTATCACACTGGCACTGCATGATGGCGCTCCAGAAGTGGAGGAAAGGAGCTGTGACGCTGTCACTGTACGTAGGGACAGCACCTGTAACTGTAAGAAATTTCTGCTTTTTTGAGGAGTTCTTTTCTTGCTCCCAAGTACGTAAAACTCTTTCTAATAACTTTCTTACAACAGAGTCCAGTTTCAGCAACACACAGAGGTATTTTGTCTGTCTTTAGGCAGGTAGTTGCCATTCGTGTGAGTTTCCTCACACACCTGTGTAATAATACCTTTCACTCCCATGGTACGTCCTAGGTACCACAACTGAAATTCAAGTGCCAGTATGTGTACGTATTAATGGTGCCGTTCGCTACCAAAGTAGTGCTGCAAATTCTGCACACTTTGATCTCTGTGCCTATAAGACCGTAGCTCTCTACTGGTGCAACTATCAACAGTATTACTGTTACAAAATCATGACTCTTTTATGATTTCCTGCCAGAGGTACTGCAAAGGGAGTAAGAAAAATACCTTAAAGGTCAAAATGCTGAAAGATGGGATCAAATTCATTATTATGTGCATGTTTGTATATTTTGAATGATACCCTATTCTTTTTAATGCTAAAAAAGCACTGCCTTGAGAATTTTTTTGAGAAACAGGAAAAATATGTAGTTTTTTTTGTTTGTTAAAAACACTATAAAACCACTACTGGCCTGGTTCTACTTTAGACTTCAGAAGATCGATGTGTTTATGAACCCACATCTTTGCAGACAAAATTTTGCACCTGCAGTTATGGTTGCCTGCAGTTCAGTTTGGTTTAAGTATCTACATCACTGATTGCATCTGTAAATTAAAAACATCTAAGTAACCTAAATTACAAGCACAAATAATTGCAGGTGCAAAACTCATACAAACACAAAATGATCTCTGAAAGCTGGTCTCCTAAATCTCATTGTAAGTTATTGACTGTATCATGAACCTAGAGTCCTCTTGGGAGAATCACTAATCTGTATAATGACACTGAAAGCCTCTTGAATCTCATATTCAGCTAGCAGATGGGAAAGAATACATGTAGTCATAGAACTCCCTAGGGATTCTGCATGTGGATATTGAAGAGTATAACTTATTCCAATGAAGGCTAACGTTAACTTGCAATCAAAAATTTCCTTCCTGAGCCCCATTTTTTCTGATGAAATTAAAACAGCTTAATTTTTGTATTTTTATGAAGTCACAACCAATCTGAGTAGGACGCACTCCCAGGGCAAGCACAGAAATTTTGCTCATCTCATGATTTTTCATCTAAGGAATCACAGCATCAGTTTAATACAGAGAAATGCTCTCAGTCTTTTCCAGAAAACACATCTTGTTATGCTCTCTGTGGTTATTTTTTTAGCATCAGAAACACTAAAAGCACATATTTCTATGCACATAGCTACAAAAGACTATTTTTTTCTCTGGTATCAAAACTGAAAATGAATCATTTTCTTGCATACTTTAGCTTCAATAGACATAGGTGTGGAGCTACTTTAAAACAGTGACTGCTTCCTGTCGTACCAGTTGTGGCAGTACTGTTAGCAAAAGGGGGGCGGGGGGGGAGGCGGGGAACTTAAATTCTCTTCTAGTGTTTGAACAACTAAAACTCCTACTGAACAAATGAAGCATTCTGCCAGTTCTGACAATCCAAAATGCAATGAAGAATTTTTTCTGTTTCAGAAGCTCTAGGCAAAGCTGTTTTGGCATGTCTGTAGCTTACTCCTATTGCAAACAAAGGGGCAGCTAGAGGGAAAGTCTTTTGGGGAAGAAAATGCTGTCAGTTGTAAGAAATGAGACATGTAGACCCATTCTGCAGCCCAGCTAGTGATTACATGCAGGCAATTTTGTAAGACCCTACACCAGCTGCCAGTGATAATAACACTGCCATTTGCCCTGATTTCAACAGGAATTACATCAAACAGACCAGCTTAAGGCTGGTCTCAGGAGCATGGGCAAAACTGGTATTTCATTCGTTGGCCATGGGGGCCAGGCTACAAGAAGAGCGTTAAGAAGGAACAGGCGAAGGTGGCTGGGAGCCCTGCAGAGACAGCCTTGCTGCGGGGCTGGCAGCGGTGGAGGGAGCAGCGGGTGCTGCAGCTGGCAGCGTCCTGCCTCTCCACTCGCCGGCCATCGCCATCCTCTCAGGTAGCCCCGTTGCCCCCTTGGCGGCAGCGGCCAGCCCAGCCCAGCTTCACAGGCCCCTGGCACTGGCATGGTAAGTGGCGGAGTTGTGAGCATATCTACATTTTTAAAAATCCCATTTAGTTTAATACACGTGAAGCTATTACTCTGGCAGTACATGGTAACAATGTACCGCTAAATGAATTAATTTATAATAATCCTTTTTTT
>VZSZ01001709.1:194776-251005 GCA_013398815.1 Ibidorhyncha struthersii | reverse complement strand
ATCCCAGAACAAGATGTTCTTTTTTCACACGCAGGGAACTGTTGAGGCTATGTTGTGTGTTACAATGCAATGCACAACAATGTGAATGCAAACTTCACCTTCCTAGAATTTTTTTTAGGTGCCTGAGTATAGCAAAACACAGAAAGCATATGAGGAAATATGTAGTGTAAGAGAGGGCTAGACCCTTATTCGAATAGAGAGAAATTTTAACAAGGATTCCTCTTTTTTACTCTCACTTTTTGCTGCACAAAAGACACAAGAAAGGAAGAAGAAGGTTTCATCTTTCCCTCTCTTGAGGGGTTTATATTTAGGTGTGTCCTGTAATTTATATTAATTCAGAGCGCAGACTAGAAAGCCAAAAATTAGCAAGGATTTTGACCGAGAGATTGAGAAGTGATTAGAAGTCGTGGAAGAAAGACTCATTTCTCAGTAAGAATAACAAAGTCACATGGATGATGGATCATAATAACTTCATAATCTGACCCACATGCAGTAAATATGGTGATGACTGTCATTTTGAATAAGTGAGGTAGATTGACGTTGATTATTAATCCATTTCTTGGCCAGTC
The DNA here is from genome assembly GCA_013398815.1 of Ibidorhyncha struthersii. Lineage (NCBI taxonomy): Eukaryota > Metazoa > Chordata > Aves > Charadriiformes > Charadriidae > Ibidorhyncha > Ibidorhyncha struthersii. Next base: position 250,436 of record VZSZ01001709.1, on the reverse strand, counting down.
TGATTGTTTCTGAGCCAGATCCTCCACTGTTTATATTTTTCTGAAGTATCTTAAGAGAACCTTTCACTGACAGTCTCTTCCTTTATAACCAGTCACTTTTCATAATCTGTGTTGCCTTAACTTACTTGAGGGATTTCTTTCGAGAGCTGGTCTGCTTCTAGTGTTCTCATAGCTGGACATTTGGTCTTCTTTTAGCGTATAGTGTAACATCAGTGTTACTACAGACACATGTTAACATATAATTCTGTATTACATTTACTTGCTGTGAAAAAAAAATCTGTTCTTCCTTAATTCCCATGTGTTGCAACCGATGATGAGTTATATGAATGCACGTTCAGTGAAAAAAGTAAAATATGCTATGAAAATAAGTACCTAGTACTTAGTGCTGGTGTCTAAAATGGCAGGTACCTGTACAGTTGACACAGAATAGGTAAAGTAATATATTTGCATAATAGAAATGCAGAAGCTAGCTTGGCTAAGTGTGTCATTGATAGCTTTATATGAGGTTCCTGTGGGGACATGTGTTTAGCATTTGCAGTGGGATAATATACATAACATACTTCACAAGAAAAAAAGCTTTTTGGCGAGCAAGAGAGTGTCCAAGCCTGGTTTTCTATGAATGGGTCCAACCTTTAATATCTTTTCAACTCTGTGCCTGTGGCCCCTGAAGGACACCCAGCCTTGCCTTTAGCATACCTCTTCAGCTGGGCAAAGGGTTGTAGACGCTGTGATTGAGGGTGAACTACATGTGTGAACTGGCTGGTGGATTGCTGCTCTCAAAATAAATGTCTAAATTCTAAGTCCCTTTTTCTCAGCAGTAGGTACTGATTTGTGCCTGCTTTCACTAAGCACTCGCTAATTTTCCGGAAACTTCTGGGAATTTAAAATCTTTTAAATCTTCAGCTAGGTCAACATGAAGATTATGTCCCACTAATAGCTATATTAAAGTAATAGTGCCCTGTTTTCAATTCTTTTACTTTCTGTTACTAATAAATTCACAACATACTATATATCATGAAATAAAAAGATACCTTTTTCCTGATATAAATGAAACTCTAAGTACATTTCATTACATTTAGACATACTTTCTTCCTCTTTTTGAACACCCATCCTTCTACCAAGCATGTCTTCAAAATTCCTTCCCTTTGTTGAAATAAAAAATTTGTAAAATCGGAAAGTCGCGCATTCGTTTAATGTAACTGACATGGTCATGAAACCCAGGTCTTTTATTTATACTTGGGATAATGCAGAGGTAATGAAAGCAGAATTGAACCTAAGAGGTTTTTTGTTTCAATTATAAAACAATGTGGGTAAGAGACTTGGATTTGACAGCAACAGAAGAAAGAGAATATTATGTTCATGCCTTCAATCAGCTTTATTAGATCCTTAAAGGGAAAATTATGTGAAAGACAGAGGAAGAAAACAACAAACTAAGCAAGATCCCAATTTCAGTATAATTTGGAGAAAATAACTGATTTAGGTTGGTCGTTTTGCCAGGGTGAATGACTCAAGGCTTCCAAACAAGAAATGGAAACCAGAAGGATAGCAAAAGCCTGAAAGAACAAATTGAGAAGATATGATTGACTGTAATGTTTCAAAATCAACTGCTGCAAAGATGAGTTTGGGCTGTTGCCCAGAATACAATTGAATGGTGATGTTCATTTAGACCCTTAATGCTGAAACAAAATAAGATGTAGCTGTGTTTCTGTTAGAGATTTACTTGTTCTTTCCAGTGTCTGTAGCTAGGGATATGATGTCACGTCCTCTCTCGTCTATCACGCGCTGCAATGATTGCTGCTGCTGTTCCATAATTTTTCTGAACACCAGTTTTCCGAAAGAAGGCCTTAATCCAGGTGATAATATCTTTCAAATGTGAAATGTCATCACCATTCATTAGCTGACTTTGAAAAAGTGCGCAGGTAGACTAACTCAGCATTGTTGAACAAGGAGAAAAAGTAGTGTAAGATCGTGTGTGTGTACTTTCTGACCGACAAAGCCATTCAAGTTTTTGTTACTATCGTGCTAGTTTTTTAAAACCAAGTAACTAGCTCATTCGGAAAAAAATATCAAATAATTGTATCTTTAATGGGCATGATTTGTAAAGCATCATTTGGAAAAGCTGGGGGCAGCTGCTTGTCCTCCACCTCACGCACAAAGGATTCTAAAAGAGACTACGCTTTATGCAAAAAATTTAGTCAGTTGACAATAGGCAGTGATGAGTTGGGATTGTCTTCTACTTCCTCCTTTCCTTTATTCCTTTCATCTCACTGGCTGTGCTTACTAACCTTTTTACTGTTTCTATTTCAAATGAGGAAGAAAAAAAAACCCTAAACCACAGTTCCTAATTAAATACTGAGCTAGTTCTTACCATGTTTACTGAATTACATATTGCATATATGGATGTATATCCTCAAAGTTTTCACATGTTTTTAGATTTCTAAAGTTAATGTGTTCCATAGGAATAGACCTTAACTCCTTCCTGTCCGTTTCTCATGATGAGATTTGCCTCCACAGAGGAAAAGAGTAAAGCAGTGAAACCCAGTTACAGAACCCTCAACATTTTAGGGATTTGCAGGGCCGTGAGTATAGTTGCTGAGCTCTGTGGATTCTCCTGGTTCACAACAGAGATTCCTCCAGCAGAAAATCTTCAGTGTTGACCTTACAACTGCAATAAGCAGATCAGCTTGACGTGACATGTACAGTGATACCTTTGCACAGGCATCTTTGCTGCGGGGTGGCTAACCTGGCAAAGAGGGCTTTCAACCAGGAGCCAGGAGGGAGTGATAGTTACCGCAGTGCTGAGGGAGCGATGGACAGGCTGACAAGCAAAGCGCCTGGGGTGATGTGAATAATGAGGAACACAAAATTAACAAAACAGGGCTTAAGTGGCATCACCTCAAGCATTTGCATGTAAGCAAGGAAGTCTCTCTGAAGTGCCTGCACACTAAGGCATGAAGCATGGGGAGTGAATGAGAGGAGTCAGGGATCTGTGTGCAGCTGCAGGGCTGGGATCTTGCTGAGATCCCAGAGATGAGGTAGATGGCTCCCATGGCTGGAGCGCTGCAGTGGGGGTATACAGGCTAGGAAGACAAGGAGGGAAAGTTGCGTTTTATGGAAGACAGCAGCTGGAATGCATGGAGCTCTGCCTGGGGGTGAATGATGAGAGCTCACGAGTAAGGATTAAAGAGCAGACCAATACTGATGACATTGTAGTGGGTGTCTGCTATAGGTTGCCTGCCCAGGAAGAACAAGTGGATGAGACCCTCTACAGACAGCTAGAAGCAGCCTCACATTTGCAGGCCCTGATCCTCATGGGGACCTCAGCGACCCTAATACGTCCTGGAGGGACAACATAGCAGTTCATAAGCAATCAAGGAGGCCACTGGAGAGCATTGGTGACAACCTCTTGGACAGAGGAGCCAATGAGGAGATGTGCTCACAAATGAGGGAGGCCACACTGGGGACATGAAGGTTGAAGGCAACTTTGGTTGTCATAATTGTGAGACGGTGGAGTTCAGGATTCTGAGAGGAGGCAGCAGGGCAAAAAGCAAGATCACAACCCTGGACTTCAGGAGAACAGACTGTAGCCTCTTCAGGGCTCTGCTTGGAAGAGTCCCATGGGATAAGGCCCTGGAGGGAAGAGGGGTCCAGGAAAGCTGGATGGTATTCAAGGATCGGCTGCATTCAAGAGACGTCCACCCCAACATGCAGAAAGTAGGGCAAAAGTGCCGGGAGGTCTGTGTGGTTGAGCAAGGAGCTCCTGGCAAAACTCAGACATAAAAAGGGAGTATACAGAAGGTGGAGTCAGGGACAGGTAATGTGCGAGGAGTATAGAGACAGTCTGAACATCCAGAGACGTGGTTAGGAAAGCTAAAACCCAGCTGAAGATGATCGTGGTGAGGGATGTCAAGGGCAACAAGAAGGGCTTCTATAAGTACCTATATGGCAAAAGGGAAAATGTGGGCCTGTTGCTGAATGGGACAAGGGCCCTGATGACACAAGACATGGAAAAGGATGAAATACTGAATGCCTTCTTCACCTCTGTTTTTAGTAGCAAGACCAGCCTTCAGAAACCCAAAGCTCTGGAGAGAGAAGGAAGGCCTGGCATAAGGAAGACATACCCTTGACGGAAGAGGATCAGGTTAAAGAATACTTAAGCAAACTGGACATATGTAAATCCATGAGCCCTAAAGGGTTGCACCTATGAGTGCTGAGGGAGCTGGCTGATATTATTGCAGGATCACTCTCAGTTATCTTTAAATGATCGTGGCAAATGGGAGAGGTGACTGGGGACTGGAGGAAAGCAAATGTCACTCCTGTCTTCAAAAAGGGCAAGAAGGAGAATCCAGGGAACTACAGACTGGTCATCCTCACCTTGATCCTTGGGAAGATGATGAAGGAACTAATCCTAGGAACCTTTTCCAGGCACATGAAGGACAAGGCAGCTACTGGGAGCAGTCAACATGGATCCACAAAGGTGTTGTCATGCTTAGCCAACCTGATAACCTTCTATGATGAAATTACTTGCTTGGTATATGAGGAGAGAGCAGTGGACATTGCCTTGTTAGACTTCAGCAAGGCTTTTAAAGCTGTCTCCCATGAGATCCTCATAGAGAAGCTGTTGAAGTATGGGCTGGATGAGCAGACAGTGAGTTGGATTGAAAACTAGCTGAACAGCCAGGCCCAGAGAGCGGTGACCAGTGGTACAAAGTCTAGCTGGAGGCCAATAACTAACAGTGTACCCCAGCAAGTTAATACCGCATGCAACTCTGTTCAACATCTTCATTAATCATCTGAGTGGTGGAGCAGAGTGTACCCTCAGCAAGTTTTCTATGATACAAAACTAGGAGGAGTGGCTGATATACCTGAGGGTTGTACTGCCATTCAGATGGACTTTGACATGCTGGAGAAATGGTCTGACACAAACCTCATGAAGTTCAACAAGGGGAAATATGAAGTCCTGCACCTGGGTAGGAACAACCCCATGCACCAGTATTATGCTGAGGGACACCCAGCTGCAAAGTAGATTTGCAGAAAAGGACCTGGGGGTCCTGGTGGACACCAAGGTGAACATGAGTCCTTGTGGCCAAAAGTGCTGATGGTATCCTGGGCTGCATCAAGAGGAATGTTGCCAGCAGGTCATGGAAGGAAATCTTTCCACCTCTACTCAGCACTGGTGAGGCCACAGCTGGAGTGCTGGGTCCAGTTCTAGGCTCCTCGGTGCGAGAGAGACATGGACATAATGCAGAGACTCCAGCAAAGGGCCACCAAGATGATTAAGGAACTGGAACATCTTTCATATGAGAAAAGGCTGAGAGTTGAGACTGTCCTGCCTGGAAAACAGAAGGCTCGGAGGGGATCTCATCAATGTGCACAAATACCTAAAGGAAGGGTACAAAGAAGATGGCTCTTTTCAGTGGTGCCCAGTGACAAGACCAGGGGCAATGGGCACAAACTGAAACACAGCGGGGTCCGTCAGAACATCAGGAAACACCTTTTTACTGTGAAGGTGACCAATCACTGGCACAGGTTGCACAGGAAGGTTGTGGAGTCTCCTTCCTTGGAGATACTTAAAAGCTGTCTGGATGTGGTCCTGGACAATCAGCTGTAGGTGGCCCTGCTTAAGCAGGGCATTGGACCAGATGACCTCCAGAGGTCCCTTCCATCTTCATCCTTTCTGTGATTCAAGAGCAATGGAGAATTGCTTTTCATATTTTCAGTTCCCATTTCTCTAGAATTTTCAAACAATCCACAGCCTGGTCTGCTGATCCTCCAAATTGCTGGTATTCCAACACCCAAATGTGATAGAATGGTGGATTACTCTTTAGAAGTTATTATCTGCCTCCCAAGATCGCTGAGATGATCTGTTGCTCAGATTCGTGGTATGTCCTTCCCCTTCACGTTTTCTCCAAAAAGTTTTCCCTGAGGTCCTCAGACACCGTGGGAATGTTGTGACATTTATATATTCAAAAACTGGATACATTTGAGCAGACATGAAAGCTAGACTGGAAAAGCAACCTGCACTGCTGTGTTGTAAGGCTAGGCAATACTGCTGTGCAGTTTTAGAACTCAGTTGTTGCTTTACACTGCATATTTCTCTGCTTATGCATTTCTTACTAATGAGAAAATCTGGACCATGTTCGGGTCTTGCTTTTCTGTAGTCAGAGCTACACTTGTGGGTAGAACAGTGGAGCACTTTTTGTTTTCCCATTCTGGTCATGCTGGAGTACTAGAAATTCTAAATGAGATGCTGGTTGTAGATATGCTTATAGTGTTTTAGATTCAGCTGAAAGGAAGAAAGTGTTTATAAGGATCTTTGTTCCTGTAGCTGATCCTACTTGGACCTCAGCTTCAGTTTGAACTCACATTAAACTGTATGAATCACATGCTTAAAGTTATTCAATGTTTCAATATCTGGCTGAATCAGCAAGAATATACTCTGAATATGTATGAACCATTAAAGACTAAGGCTGGATCCAGTATTTCTATATTGTTATATCAATATCTACAGATATCTACAGTTATTTCTATACAGATAGATATGGATATATAGATATATGCATGTGTATATATATATATTTATGTTCCTGAAGTGAGACTTTGGGGAAATTCAAACATCTGGTTCCTCAACTGAATTCCTGAAATCCCCTACCCAAGACTTTCAGTGTTTTGTCACAAATGCATCATTGTACAAAATGCTCAAGGTTTCCTTTTATCACAGACTGGAATCCATAACTTGCTTACTTCAGGGGAGGGATAATTGATATTCCCACCCTGGTGCATCTTACAGAGCCTAAATTAATTTATTTATATTGGAACCTTTTAAGAATAGAACTCCAGAGAAGCATTAGAATAAGGGTGGAAAAGATAGTATTTGTGGTATTTTACATTCAGGTTGGGAATATGAATTTAATTGTTTTCCTTTAATGGGCACAGGATAACTATAGGACATTCTGTCGTTGGGATGACTCTTCCACACCTTCCAAGTAATAGGCTGGTTTAAGAAGGTGAATAACCACCTTTTTTCGTGTTTAAAAGACACAAATGCTTTTCTTTATGAAGTGATTTCTTCTGTAGACAGAGTTTCCCTCTTACAGTCCTGAAAGGAGCTTGTTGGCTAGCAAGGTAGCTTCTTGCTGATACATTAGATGCCTTTCTGAACTCTCCCTGTGCACTGCCTAGGTCACATGGAGGCCAAGCAAACAAAAAGTATGTCCACTTTTACCTCACCTGAGGATCTTGAGAACGATCTGAGGTTTAAAGCATTCCCAGGACCCTGCCTTATGCATCCACGTTGGCCTTGTAAGCAGAGCTCAGGCTGCCTGCAAATACCATGTGTCCTTGTAGCAGGCTGTATATGTATAAAATTCAGATGAAGCATTGCAACAAGTAGGTCTTTGGCTTCAGGCCAGCTCCAAATAGCAGGTATTGCAAACTCCTTAGGTGTCTATGGAGCCAGGCGAGAGAGGGGCAAAGCCCTGATTGAGAACAGTGGCAAGATGTTGCCCAAATGTTTTCTCCAAGATGAAACACATGCATCCTCTTACATCCCTGTGAATATCTAACTTGTGTTAAAACTAAGTTGTCAAAAAAGTTACTTCATGTATTTTGAGGCATATTTAAAACTAAGCTTTAAAAGGTGACTTAACCTAGTAGCTGGATGAGCCTGCAGGTTTTCTGTATGCAGCTTGCTGAAGTCACAGTTTTTTTCCAAATCTGTATTTTTTTTTTACTTCAGTTTTTAATATTATCATTGCTATGTCAAGAAAATTAATACAATGAAATAATACTTCCTCTTCATTGTCAAAACAGTTCCTCTTCCTTTAAATATAATTTCTTGTCTACTCAGAAAAAAACTGATTGAATTTTTACTTATTCATTGCTCTTTTTTGAGCATCATCTCACCAGCACATAACAGAATTGGTAGCACATTGTTAATTAGCAAATAAGCAAAGGGTATCATTATTTGTGTGTATGCAGGGAAATGCTGAAAGGTTAGTTGCTTTACTCAAAAGTGAAAATAGAATTGGCAGTGTGGTAATGATATGTTGTTTATCCATACAAAAACAATTTTTTTTTTCTTCAATAGATTGCTTGGCTTCTACAAAGGAATATTCCCTCCCATCTTGGCTGAGACACCCAAAAGGGCGGTGAAGGTAAAAAACCCATACTTCCTACTTTAAAAATGTCTGTTGGAGCAGTGGCAGCTGTAAAACATTTTTTTTTTCCTCCCCCACTGATTGACATTAGAATCTTTAACTTTTTTGGCATATTGATCGTTTGATTTTTGCTAGGAGGAGACTTTTCTGTTGATAACACAGTAAAAACTGTGCTTGATTAAGAAGTGTATGATGAGCTAATGCTAGCTTAAAAGCTATTTTTGACCTGTATATGTAATGTTACTGAAAAACAAATTAGAATTAGTTTATATAATCAAAGTCAATAAAATACTTTAAGTAATATTTTAGCCTCATAATTACCTCTGATTTATGTTTTTTTTTACTGAAAATGCCTAGCAATTTACAAAACAACTAAGAATAGCTTAATAACTTACCACAAGAAGCCATTAAAGAAGCCACTCCTAATAAGTACTTACTCAGTAACTTGAAGTAGTGTGTCTGTAGGTTTGCAGTGCTGCCCAGAGTTCTCTTGTACTCCAAAGAGCACTGTATTCCATACTCACACATTTATACAGATTGAATATAGTAATGGGTACTGCTCTCCATCATGCAAAGAACGTTTTGCTCCCGCTCTCTTACACTTGAAATAGATGTTAGCCTACCAAAGTGTATTCACTGTCAAATGTTGACCTGATTTTCTTTTATTATCCTTTATGTTGATTTATAGAGCATTATTTTAGTAACATTCCTAAGCAAAATACATCAATGTATCAAGTTATGCAACATTTTTAATCAAAACCTAGTAATTAAACACCTCATCTTAAAGTTCTAAGTCTATCAAAGCATCCAATGTGTTGGAAGCAAATGTTGCTTTGTCTTTTACTTCAGAACTTTGAAGTTTCCTGTAGTTGCATCAAATGTGTATGAAAGCAGTTATTATACAGAATGACTTGCTTTTCCTTTCTTTCTTTTTTTTTTTTTTGTTTCTTTCTAAAAAAGCTGCATATGATTCTGGTCCTTAGTCTGCAATTAATCATTCCAATTCCTTTACAGAGGAATAATATTTATATAAAGGGACAGGATGTGACCTTGTAACAGAATCCTAAAGGAGTTCTGGTAATGTCATCTTCTTGTTTGCATTGGCATTTTAGATGCAAATGACATATGTCACCTATCTCAAAATTATTTAATACAACTAAGGAAACTGAAGTTCTATTTAAGCAGTGAAGTGGCAGTGAAGAATAGATGGATGATATTTAAAAGATTCCTAATAAGTCATTTTCTTCAGACTGTGATATTTCCTCTGTCTCTTCATTTCATTTCATTTGAAACAGATCAAAGTCAATCTGATTGTGCTTTTTAAATTCCAGCAGATATTTAGTTAAAATACAAACCCAGGTTTGATTTCTGTCCTACCAACCCAAGTCATTCAAAAATCTTAAGTCACCTTCTTTTACTCAAATTGATTAAATTGGTTTATACCCCAGAATACTCAATATAATTATAGAATCATAGAAAGATTTAATTTGGGAGGGATGTCTGGACATCATCTGGCAAGCCTCCTGCCCAAAGCATGGCTGACTGCATGGTTAGATCAGGTTGCTCAAATGCCTTGTGTAGTTGAGTTCTAAAAATTTTCAAGGATGGAGACTCCGCAGCCTTGCTGTACTCCTGTTCCAGTTACTTAATTGCTCTCACTGTAAAGAATTTTGCTTTATATCCAACCCAGATTCCCCTGTTGCAACTTTTGTCTATCGCCTCTTGTGTTTCTGTTGTGCACCTCAGAAAAGTCTGACTTTGTCTTCTGTATAACCCTCCTTTAGATGGTGGAAGACAGGAATTAAGTCTCCTTAGTCTTCTCGTCTCCAGGCTAAACAGACTCAGTTCTCTCCACCTCTTCTTGTACGTCACAAGCTCACAGCTCCTTAAATGTCTTACTGGTGCTCCCTTAGTGGGATGCTTTCTACCTAATTATCGGATGAAGGCTCAGTAGAGTTTCTGCAACCATGAGAATCAGGTTTAAATGCTAAACATGCTTTTTAATTAAATAAATGAATTCTTCAATTCTTCAAACTATTCCTTTAAATTTTATGCTGTTCCTAGGACACCAGGAGAGCTTTAAGTTACCTTGAGACATCAGCTATATTCTACACTAGAATGATTCAATGACAGAATAGGGCAGGACAGTTATGTTTTTGTAAGATCCTGGACACTGAAGCTATTCAATGTGAGATGTTATAAGCCAGCACAATTTCTTACCCATGCTTTCTGTACCCATGCTTTGACCCGCAGAGAATCCAGCTTGTCTCACATTTCCACTAACCTTATTTAGATATGAATATAAAACCGCAATGGAAATGTCACCACTTCCTTTGGATCATCCTCCGTATCTTATTCTTCCAATAGTTTTCCTCATTTTAAAAGGCCCCAAGATGTTAGTTGTCCACTGCCAAGCTGACTAGTGAGATTTAGAGGAAGACTGTGTCCTTACCTATGGTTTTGAGACTTGAGAAAGCACAAAGGGTAGAAAGGCAATTTCTAGATTCCAGCAGCTGTGGTTTGTGTTTGTAATGGACTTCTCTGAAACCTTCTAGTTATCGTGTCTGTTATATCTCATAAAAGTGTATAGAGAATGGACAAAGCAGGTTTTGTACTAAGAAGAAAGGTACTTGTGCTACTGGAGTATTGTATTTATCTGGTGTGGTTATTTGCAAATAAAAATAAAGCTACTAAAATGAAGTTACTTAGCCACAGTTATGCATCTAAGTGTTGAAGATACAGCTTCAGTTTTAGTCAACTAGGTTCTCATGTCTGTCTTGCTATTTTTTTTCTCTCTCTCTTTATTTCCTTTCAAAAAAGAAAGCTGGTATTTCTGGAAGACGAAAAGTCAGTTTATAACTTTATGTTAGATTGAACTTGGAGGAAAGAAGTGATGATGCCAATACAATGGTTAACAGATGAACTTTTGGGGCAAATTTATATTGTTCATGTGTTCCCAGACATCTTGTTTCAAGCATATATTTTTACCTTAGAGTTATTGAGACATCTGGTAAGTACTTTGACTATTTTTCTGTGTAACTTGAATTAAAGTGTATCTTTGCCAGATGGACAATATTGGTTATTATATACACAAAGGCATGTTTTAAATACATTTATTCTGAGATTTTTTGCACAAAACTATTAACTTAATACAACTGTAGAGAAAAAGACAAATTACTCTGTGTTTTGAAAAACATTTTGGGTGCACGTACATGATATAAATCCATTTGATATAGCTAGATACTTTTGGGCAAAATTGTACATATACTAGCCACTCTAGTACACCCAGCAATGTTTATATTGAGTTTTACTGCTATTGATTTTTTTCTTTAAAAAAATTATATAAAGGATAGTTACTATTAAGTAGTTATTTTATTTATGACTCTAGGAAGCTATTGATTTTTAAGGTAACATTTTTAAGACTGAAAAATTGCTAGGTAATGTATTTCTGCCTTTATTACAACCATTTTACAGATCTGTGACACTATGGAAAACATTAAGGAATACCAGAAATTCCATTAAAGGTTAGGAGGGTAACAACGAGTAGAAAGATGCTGGAGAGAGAATAAAGCAAGCTTTATCACAATAAGAAATGAATTTAGTTCAGTGAAGTAACTCACCCACCCACAACCGACACTTTCTCAGAGACTTCTTTTTACCTATAAAATATCTTCAGTTATCCAAAAAGATAGACCTACAGTCTAAGTAACACTTCTATCTTTTCTAATTATTGGCAAGGCCAGTACAACCATTTTAAACATGTTTGCAGGATGTTTGCAAGATTAGTGTTCAATCCGTATACTATTTGGAGAGCAGTTAAAATCTGGGCCCTGATTCTAGGACCTTGCCTGCAAAATGAAATAATAACTCCTATTGAGGATAAAAGAGTATCTATCTACTGGCCAGAGTATCAGTCCTTCAGTTTTCACAATTTAACATTCTAATTTTGCATTATGGAGGTCTAATACACATTCCCTCCTGCTTTAAATGTGGTGGTGTTATAAACTCACGAACACCCAGTTCTCTGCTGATTTTGGTGTGGTTCTAGTGACTTTTTAGTTGAAGCAGGGAATGATTGAAAAATGCTAGTGCTTTTGCCGTAAGGCAGGGTTCTAAACAAGTTAAAATGAGACCGCGTGCTTATTACTCTTGTTCCTGTATACGTGGTTTATGGAAAAGCTGTTTCGTTCTGATAGGTCTGTGATAACTGAGCCCCGAGGGACTGAGCTTGTCTGCTTTAGCTGAGGCCCAGCACAGGTCATCCAGTCTTTCTGTTTTGTCTGAAAAACTATTCCCTTATGTTTCTTTCGATTCCCACATCTCCTTCGACCTCATTTCCCATTGCCTTCCTCTCATGGTGAAACAGTTTGATTGTCACGTGCGTGGGCAGGTGCTATGTGAGGCATCACGGCCTCATGTGTGGGAGCGAAATGCGCAGACTTTGAGAGGATCCCACCTTCATTTGAATCAGCTTGCTCTAAACTAATCAAGTGTTACAGGTCCGCTTAAGAAAGCAGCCAAGAAAGTCAGAGGTTGTAGTTATTTACTTTTACTATACAGGGGTGTGACAGCTCTTGCTCTAGTGGATATCCACCTGTGCTGATGCAGTCTTGGTGAAGCTGTGACAGGTTATTGTTGTTCAGTCCCATAATACTGGATGTGCCATGTAAAAGCTTCTTTCTTTTTGCATGCATCATGAATACTTCTTGGACAGGTTACAGGACTCACAAATAGTGAGCTGTAGTTACAGCCTTGTGTTCCATGTGTGAAAATTATGTGGAATAACACCTCCAATATCTTTGGTTTTCTGGAATTCAGATATCTACTATTCATAGCCTGCAAGATTTTCTGCTGTCCTCTTTCCTAATGCTAGAAGATAATTTTCACTGCCCTCAGAACTGTCTTATGTGGCATTAACCTGAAGTGCTTTTTCAGTGGCTTCAGCAACATATTTGCAGAATCTGAATTTGAAACAATATGGGGTTTGGGGAGATTTGCTGTACACGGAAGCACCGGACCAGAAAGGATCTCTTAGGTCAGCAAGTCTAGTCCCCTGCTGTTCTATAATCTGCTTCACAAACTTATCAAACTCTCCCTTACAAGTGAATAATGGGGGAAAAATCTTAATCTTATTGGAAGTCTGTTTCGGAACCCCACTCCTTTGGCTGTAAGAAGATTCACAGGCCACATTCTATTTATGAGTAGTTTTTACTTTTATACACAATTACTTTATGTTACATATCTTTCCTTTCCTTGTTTTTCATTCTCATGCATCCTCTCTTTTGCTAGACGAAACAGGGCAAGCATTTATTCTCCTTCATTCTTCAGTCTTAAAAAATCTTTGTTCTCCATGTGGTCCTGGTAACCCTGTTTTGAACATGCTGTAGTCTGAGTTCATCTTTTTGAACATAGGTGGCCAGCATTGTGTGCTGCATTTCAGAGGGCATCTTACCAATAATTTGTAAAATGTCACAAATACTCTTTCTTTAGAGTATACCTTGACTGCTGCATCTTTGACTTTCCACAGACAAGGAAATAGGCAGTGAAAGTCCATCTGCCTATGTCAATGGAAGCTTCTTCATGACTTCAGTGCAGTCAGGATTATTCTCAACAATCTTCTTGGAAGAACAAAACCATTAATTTATTCTGCTTTGATATTTAGAAGATTTCACAAAAGGTATTCTGAAAATTAATGGATTTGGGTGGCAAAAAATTTTAGGTTGCAAAGCAAACTATTACAAATAGTTGCTTTTCTTCATGTCGGTGCAGGTGAAACTGAGCTTCTCATTTCTTTCTTGAAGTTCAAACACCCGAGAGTACAGATTTCAAAACTCATCCTCTAAGGAATTGCAGGTGCTTAGAACTTCTGAGCTCCACTGACTGAAAGCAGACAATTGGGTGAAAGATTTATTTGTAAAGAGCAAAAACTAAAGCGAGTGTGTCTGTTGACAGTAAAAGATTATAAAAATCTACAGACTTTCCATCTTCAAAATCTGCAATTCCATTTCTCTGAGAAGTAGACCAGTATCTGAGAAATGTGAAAGTGATGGCAGTATATTAAAGATGTGAGGGTGATTTCTCGGGAGAAATGATAGTATCTACTACTACATTTATACCAGTATATGAAAGTTCAATGCTAGAGGAAAAGTTTATAAATTAAAAACACAAACTATGTGTTGTAAGCGAACTCTTACACAAAACATTCCTTTAATTGCGCTTATGCTGCTATTATGCATTATACACTAATGAAATCAGTTCTGAAGACTGATTGTCTACTATTGCACATCTAGCACTGCTACAGAGAGTGTGAAACAGAAGTGGCTTATGTTTACTTTGCAGAACTGCACATGGCTACTCAGGATACAAGGTAGCGAAGCGCCGTTGTAGATTGATTTTATTAATTTGCGTAAATAACATAATTTTTTTCAATGCAATTTCAGTTTAACTTTTATTTACAGTTTTTCACCTTTGAACAATACAAGAAGCTACTAGGATATGCATCATTACCACCAGGGCTGGTATGTATGGATACAGAACTTCATGTTCTAATTTAATATGTGTCTACTGAACAGTCACATCTGTTTCCTCCCATAGAAGGAGCCCAGAATTAAAAGGGCCAGTTCAACAAACGGTTTTTCAGAACAGACTTGTCCCTTGAAAACATTGATAACAGAATTTATCAAAATGAAAGTTATGTTAATTTTTATATCAAATGTCTTCAAAATAATTCCCTACAATGTCATAATGTTTGTTAACATGGACAGCGACAGTCACCATGGAAGAGTCTGTACGCAGCTTGTCATTCTTCATTCCTGCAGAATGACAAAAAAAAAAGTTTAATAGTTTTATTTATTCATGTGACAGTGACCTCAACCAGGTATCAAAGTGCTATTCTGCAAGGCATAGTGCAACTTCAACAAAAATATAGATCTTAGTCTTATTCTAAAGACTTTATAACGGAAATATAAACTATTGATAGGAAACTGCTACCTCCTTTGAAATCAATGGCAAAACTCCCTTATACATCACTGGAGTTAGGTTGATGGTGAAAGGGATAGGTTATGTTCCCATCTCGTATTGGAAAAATGGATTTGGTGGTAACAGTGTTGTCCACAGGCAATAACACGGGAGCTTGCCACTACCCTCCTAACTTACCATTCTTCTCTTTCTTGAGCTCTCAAGAGTCCTTGCTCAAGTCCCTCTGTATTGAATAAGTTATTTTTCTCACTATTGTTTTTTTCCGTACCATTGGTTTCCCTGAATTCCAGCAAATGTACTCGGTATATTGTATTTTAGTCCTGGGACTCTTTTCAGCCCCTAGAAAGTTTGGAGATGTTAAATGGAGGCAATAAATGTGTAAAATGATCACAAAAATTAACCCCTCTACATTTTCTCAATTGACCTAAATATTTCAATATTCTTTTTCTGTTACAAATGAATTAGGGTATTTTTAAATGCTGTGTCGTGATGGACAGCAAAGCAGTGAACATCTCCATTTCTATGGCCGTAATGTACCATCAGCTTCTAAGTAAACGGAGTTAATTAATTCTTGCAGTGGATGCTGACATTTGCATGTGTGCCACTTATTCCCCTATAAACCTTTTCAGGATTGATATTTTATTAGGAGGACTTTTCTTCTACTTGTGCAATTTGCCTAAGTACTACACTATTTGAATTTCTTACGTTTATTTTATCTTTTTTTAATATGTTAGTATTATATGTTTAATGCTCAGTGCAGAGTCTTTATTTTTTCCAGTGCTGCATAACTGCATTTATATTTGTGTTCTTATTCAGACTCCACCCAAAGATAGCATGAGGGCATTGTTTTTCCATGTTTTCCTAATAAATTGATACCACAATTTTTCTTCTAGCTGAAAAGAGAATTCACTGACATTTTATTTTGTATTTTTTGGAACGTGGTTTATGGCTATTGTCATATTGTCTTCATGAACTGTCAGCATCTAATCAGGGGCTAAAGTTGTTTAGTAACAGAACACTGCTGCATTACTGTAATCTCGCAGTTCGCATTGTATCATTCCGTTTCATAATCTGATGTATGGGAAATTTTAATCCTTAATTTTTAACTTTAATTTTAACTTTCCTAGGCATTTGCCGTTGCTGGCTTGGGATCTGGGTTGACAGAGGCAGTTGTGGTTAACCCTTTTGAAGTGGTAAAGGTTACCTTACAGACAAATCGGAATGCCTTCACAGAGGTATGGGCATTGTTCCATTCTTCTTTTTCTGCTTTATTAGTCATAAGGCACTTCAGAGTTTTTATTTAGAGCAGGATGTCTATAATGTATCGGGTTGATGCAAATGCTTTTCCCACAAGCTTGACAGAAATGGAAAAAGAGAGAAGAGACTCAATAGAGGATGCCTTCAGATACGCAGAGATGCATTATAGTATTGTCAGCATCGCCATTGTAAATATTCTGTGCCTGAAGTGCACCTTCACCCCTCCAGAGCAGCCAGCAGCCCAGCACTGTGAGGAACTGTAATCCAGAAGTATGAACCTGAGCCCCTTGTCCACACTGTGTGTGCCCCAGCAGGCTCCAGGCTTCAAGTGGGCACCGAAAGTTAGCATAAAAACCCACGGCCCCATGCTCTAACCAGCCTCCAGCTGGTGTATTTAATGTTAAAAATGTAGCTGGTGGATTTCAGAGTCTTGGATGAAATTATTTATATTATAGGTCTCCACATTTATAAGCACAAACAAGGAAATAGTTATATAATAAAGCACACCAATAATTTAAATTCCTGTTTCACCTCAGAGTTTTATTATTCAAATATCATCTTGTTCAAAGAAGTCAGTGCGCACAAGTGACTTTGTCCATGGTTCTGGGTACTGCTGAAAGGGGAAAAAGATTAAACTGGAAAACAGTGATTCATCAAAATCAAGGGTTCCCAGGAATGCACCAGCTTCAATTAATTTTAATGTAGAAAATGTTTCAGGCTAAAGTGAAGTCACACAGGCAGTGACACAGTTCCTGCTTTGTTTTCTCAGTGAATAAGACTAACAATTGTCAAATCAGCTCTTTCAAAACCTTGTGAGAAATCAGCTGTACTATGGTAGAAGTGCCAAATCACTTAAGCATGGCATGAAAAGGTTGGTCGAATCCCTGGTGAGGCATGACTTTTGCATATTCTACTATAAAGTTTTGACTGAGTTAATACTTGCATGCTTTGTAGCACCCATCCGCACAAATTGAACCCTTTGGGGGGATGCACAGTAAAGAGATTTATCACCTGGCCCTTTACATAAGCTGTTTGGGCCAAGCTCCTCAGGTACACTCTGCCAAAATACTGCCACTGATTTCCAAATGTAGACTAGATGCTACCCCACTCTGTAACTCATCCAGAGAAGCATTCTCTTTCAGAACAGATTGTAAAACATTTGGTAAATTTCTGTTTGATTCTCAATGCATGCAAAAGAGATGTTTGGTTGCGCCAAGTCTCCAGCCTAGATGGTTTTTAACCATGGGCAACAAAGGCACTGAAACAGAGACCTAATACAGTACGGGAGTAAAAAGGTTAGGATCCTGGCAGGAGAGAGACTGAAAGTGGAAGAAAGCGATGTGTGAGAACATCTCTCACTGAGGAAGGTGATACGGAAAAATTATGGACTACTACTGCTCCAGCAGTAGTAAACTGAGCAGATATTCTGGATCTTTCAGCCTCACA
The DNA here is from genome assembly GCA_013398815.1 of Ibidorhyncha struthersii. Taxonomy (NCBI): domain Eukaryota; kingdom Metazoa; phylum Chordata; class Aves; order Charadriiformes; family Charadriidae; genus Ibidorhyncha; species Ibidorhyncha struthersii. The sequence continues at coordinate 232,596 of VZSZ01001709.1, read as the reverse complement.
GTTGTGAAGATACAATTTACAATTTATCTTTATCCAGGTTTTATTAAACCTCTGGGTTTGAGTGTAAATACACCAGTATTAGATTTTAAGCAAACTAGTTCCTGTAAAGTTGCAAGAGACCAAAATATCCTTTCGCTTCACACATTTTAATTTTTTTCTCTATTGCAAACTTCGTAACAAAGTCTGGGGTGTTTTAGTTAGTAATTTTTATGCAATTACTTATTTTAATTACAGCATCCTTTCCTTGGTGACCTTCAGAATACTCCGATAATCACAGTGTAGCAGTTCAAAAGCATTCTGAGTTGTTTGTTTTAGGTGAATATTCTTGGAATTTTATTTAAATGCAAATTTTCACAAAATCCAAATGATAGTATATTATCATACAAATAAAATTGTAAAACAATGCTATTGGGACTTCACTAGGAACCTAGTTTAGACCTAAAATATAAATAAAAGTGTCTATTTGCCCTAATGAAAAAATCCAAGGGACTGAAGTTCTTAAATGACAAAGATAGTTAAATCACAGGCATTTCAATTTTCAATATATCTTTTAAAAAAAGTGTTAACATTTCACATTTTGCTGTAAATCAGGAAAACTCCAGTGACTTCATTACCCTGATCTGAAGTTCTCATTAATAATATGTTAAAGAACGTTCCACACTAAAGCATGTAAACTCAAGCCGATTGGGAGAAGCATGTGCATGTTGTATTACACAGTGTCAGGAAATGGTACGCTCATTTCATTACCATGCACTGTTTTTCTAAAAACTTTAAGTATGTACCTATCCCATTGTGTAGCTTTCATACTATATGATGAAACCTAATGCAGTTCACATATTTCTTTGACTATTGTATTGAAATAATAAATATATCTTGTTTAAAAGGAACAAGGAAGAGCATGAACACATGCACCCACACCCAGACTCCTGCACATCCCCAAAGCAAATATTCACACACTATGGTGACAGCTGAATTATTCTGTGGTACCAGATCATCTTTCTAGGGCTGATAGGTTTAAAGAGGAAGGCCTCTATAAATCACATATCAGCACTTTTGTAATGTGGATTGCTACCGGTAAAAATAACGGTGAAGTTTTATCAAGGTAAACTGCTAGGAGGCCTGACACCTTGTTTGGCTTTGCTTTTCTTTTTTTTTTTTTTTTTCCTTTTCCCTGTAGCTGTGGATAACTCACTGGCTATAGAAGCTAGTGTGGTAATAAAAATCTTGCCACCTGACTTAAGAGTTGTGATTAATTAAACAAATACGAATTTCTGCTTTATGGTGAGAAGAATCTGACTCCAGATTCCACTGACCAGGTCTCTGTTAAGTATAAGTCAATAGCTGTGTGGAGTAAATTAAACTCCAGATGTTTATACAGTAAATTCCTCCATCTGAATTAGTCATTCTAGGGTCCTTCCATCATCAGTGATGAAACACAGACCTTCTATGGCTTGATCAGCTGACATTTTAGATGCCTACTTTGGATGAAGTGAAGTGCTGTCTAGGAAAGCTCTCTTCATTGCTAAAGGACTGAAAAAGGGAGTTGTTTTGAGTGGCTCAGATGTAGATGTAGACATTGCAGGTATCTACGTTTGGACTGGTGAATCCCGTCTCAGGTATTCAGCAAGTGATAGGCTTCTCCTCTATGTCATTAGTAAATCTGTATTCAGGATGAGACCAAGGGATACCTTACAATTGGAAGGTGCTGTATTCGGCTTAAATCTCTTTATTCAGGACCACTAGTTATTTTTTAAAGATCTAATCCTCGTTTTTTGTGCATGAGAAAGGATGTTGTTGCTAATATATGGACTAGTTGAGTGTTCCATTAGAGATTCTGATTTGAATCCCTGGGTGTAGTTAGAAAAGTAAACTATAGTAAAATGTATGCAGAGCATTAACAGGATAATATTAGTTACCAAATATGAAAAACCAGAATGAAACTTAGTATTAAAGACTAAACTTGTCAGTCATAAATAAGGAATCATATGCTGCGTCAGATATAATAGGCATCATTTGGCTGGTGCTGTTGATCTACCACAGTGATATTTTGAAATGGAAAGCTATTAAACAAATAAGTGTATTGAAATTAGCAGTATTCACAGCTCTGTAGTCAAAATTCTTCTGTATTTTCATGTTTGAGCCTCCTAGTGGAAGTCATGTTTTGCCTTTCTAATTAAATATTTGGTTACCCAGAGCTGGCTTTACGCTTTGGAGAAAGCCAAACTCAAGTCAACAACTTTTTGAATGGAACTTTTCTGTAATTCTGCTAAAAAGAAATCTTAAATGTTCAGAAGGGGAACACCTGATTCTGAGTATCACAGTATATTAGAAAATAGATCAAATGTGTATAAAGTCAGGCAGTTCCTGAGGAATTGATCATTACATAAGTGGATTCTGAGGAACTTTCTTCCTTACTGCCTTTCGTTAAATGGAAGTTGGCTGACTAAAATGATTTCTGTGCCTTTTGGGCATTATTTTTAAACCAGGATTTCTAAAGTCAATTTCCTAAATCTGTACCTTGGAATTTAAATGGGTGTTCTGATTTTCAAAATCTAACTACACTTTTTAAGTCAAATAGTCATTAGGAGGGAAAAACAGGATTTCCAGTTGGATGCTTAAGAAAAGAAAAAAAAAAAAAAAACAAACTTCTTTTCAAGATTTTCAAGACTAGAAGAAAATTTAACATGTGATCTGTTTTTAAAAAGTGCTGTGTAACAAATAACTCCTTCAAAATTCAGTGTCTTAAAGCAGTGGTTTTCATTCTTAACAGCATGAAGAGACTCAGAGGATCCAGAAGGGTTCCCAGACAATATATGTGCCTTTTGTCACCTTTCAACCCTATTCCTAACATTGAATCTGGAAACAGCCAGACAGATTTTCAACACAAATATTTATAGCCTGCCTTGCTCCTCTAATTTGTGTCTCCCAAGGACTAGCTTCCCTAGCCATATTGGCTCAAAAATTTCCTGTTCCAATTCTGTCCCTTTTATTACTCTCTCACCATGCATGTTCCTAGAGAAGCTGGTTTTATCTTCTTATTGTCCAGAATAATTGTTATATGCTCTTCTTGTGTAAGGGTTTCATCTGTTGTAATCTTAACTGCACAGCACCAGTGATAGCAAAACTATTGCCAAATTCACATGTTCAAAGCCACATGCTACTCTATAAAATCTATTTTTTTATTATTATTATTAGTTTAAGGCCTTTTCCTTTGCTTTAGGGATCCTTAGTCTTTTACAGTGCTAAAGTCATGCTTTCATCTTTTTTCCTGCAATCAGAAAAATGAGGAATATTTTTTTTTTAATTAAAGTTGTGATTTTCATGATCACAGGAAGGGGAAAAAATATGGTGAGACTTAAGATAAAATGACAAGAATTGGCAACACTGTTTGTCAACAGGATTGTAATGATGCTATGGTTATTGTTTTCTTTTTGTAAAGATGATCTCTTCCTTCTTTTGCTTAACTTATGTAGCAACCCTCTAGCTTTGTTCAAGCTCGGCAGATCATAAAAACCGATGGTCTGGGCTTCCAAGGACTAAACAAAGGTCTTACTGCAACGCTGGGCCGTCATGGAGTTTTCAACATGGTTTACTTTGGATTCTACTTCAATGTGAAAAACATTCTTCCAGTCAATAAAGTAAGTTCCTCATACAATGCAGTAGATAAACAGATAAGGGGTTTGGTAATTTCATTTAACACTGTATTTTTCTGTACAAACCTGCGTTATTTAGTAATAAATAGTGACTAACCTAGATGTCTGTTCTGCAGAAATCTGTAGCATTTTAATGGAAGTGAATCAAGGATTTGTACTTCTCACTTTTTAAGAAAAGCTGAGTATAAATAAAGTAGTCACATTTGAATTCTCATTTTTATGACTTTCCCTTTATACCATGGTAGCAATGTAAAAGGGCAGAAGTTGGGATTTGGGGTACAGGTATGTTATGCTTATGTTAGGTATGTATGCACTTTTTTGTGGTAAACTGGCTTAGAAGAGAAAAATCAATTTCTAGAACTTCCATAAGTATTCACAAAGCAAGGGGCGAAGCTTGAGGAGATGGCAGAGCTGGAGCACGTAGGGTGTTCTGGCCATGTACTGGGCCTATTTACTCAAAAGAGAGTTCAACCTAGTGTTGAAGGACAGGGCAGATTTATCCATATGGGAGGGAGCCAGACCGAAACAGGACTTACAGGGGCATGCAGAGGGGCTTATGTAGTTTGTAAGTTAAAAAGAAAAGAATCTTTTTAGCTGTAATTTCACTTGAAGTAATTTTATTTGATAGTCTTATATTCCTTTACATAACAAAGGAAACATTTCCCTTTACAACAAAGGGTAAATGTGGTAATACCGGCAACTTTCTAAATGGCTGTGTGAGCAACAGCTAATGGTTTATTAATGACTCCAGTACATTACTTACTGAACTGTGTTTTCACTAATGTGATTTTTAGATGATGACAGTTAAACAGTCACAGGTGTAATATGTAGTGATACTCATATAAGAAGCTGCAATTTACATCAAAAGGGATCAGTTTCTATTCCCAGATGAAGTAACACCTCTTTTTTTCTGCACTTCTGAGTAGCCTGGTATTTTTGTTGGCAACATTGTGTAAATGGAGAAAAGCTCCACTTCTTATTTGCAGATCATTACAGTAAATTGAATTGTTCAAGAGCAGCTAACCCACAAGTTTCTACAAGTTACTTTTAGTGTATTTAAGCATACTTTACAATGTACTTTAATCACACATTCTAAAAACTCAAGGCACATACAGAGTATCAAGCAGAGCTTGATACTAAGATGTGAGTAAACAGGTTTATGCTCATCAAAAAATGTAAAAATTATAATCATGATGCAGAACATTCAGAATCAAATGCAGGTAAGGACAAAGAAGCTTGTGTGCAACTTCTGTAGGAATCCTGAAGTGTTCTTGTGTAGCAATTGAAAAATAGCAATAGTATTTGGCACAAGCACGTTTTCCTAGCCTTGCAGATTTAAAAAAATGGGAAAAAATTATTGCCTAATTAGAAGGATTCAGAGCTCTATGATCTGAGAGAAACTAGCACTTTATACAGATTTTGTATGATACAGAGAGTTGTTAACATCTACAACAGATTTAAATACATCTAGAAAACAAAAGAGAAATTACTTCAATGGTGTCAGCCAGTGGCTCTGTGCTCCTGTACATACTGTGAAAAGCAAAAGGCAGTTAAATCAATGTAGGATTAGATTGCATTAACTGCAAAAAAGTGGAGAGGTTTGCCTTGCGCTTGACCAGTGCAAAGTGGGTTGCACGGTGGCTTGCACAGTGGCTACATCCGTGCTAGTAAATTGAACGGCATCACTGAAACTCAGTCATCTGTGCTGTTAAATGTTCCCTGGCACGGCTTTGGCCCAGGCCAGCCAACACTGTTCCTGGGTATGGCTTAGGCGCTAGCACAGACAAGGAACCATTCCTAATAGGCAGGTTTCATGCAGCCAGTCTGTTTTGGATGGTAATGGCATTTAACAGTGCTAATAAAGTTAATAGGACGCTCTAGGCCTGCTGGCATCAGTGCCATGGGCAGTTCTGCACATATAGATATAGCCAATAATCCTGGATCAAACTCTTGCTAAAATCAATGCAAATCTCTCCCTGAATTTAACAGGGTACAGATCAGGCCTCATCTGGCTTGTGTTAGCCAACAGTATGTCTCAGGTGTTTACATGCATTGAACTTCACTTCAGTGACTGGAAAATAGAAGTATTCAACAATATTTTGCGATCTGTAACTTAAACCTCTTCTGTCAGTGGGCAGGTACGAGAGGCTAAGAGTTATCAAACCCGTACAAGGAATTTGATAGAAGCTGGTTTGCAGTCAGTCTGAAAAATATTAGACAGTTATAACTTTTCAAGATTTCTCACATACTTGATTTCATTACAAAACCTAATTTGTTCACTTTCTATATTTTGCCAGAAAAGAAAAACTTAAAAGGCAGTTTTGTGATATTGACAAACATATAAAAATTGTGAAATAAGAATACTACACTTCTGAAATAATTCTGGCTCTTGACTATGTATCTGCTGTTCACCATCTGTAACGTAAGTGGAAAAATGTATGGAAATGTCTGTATGAGCCTTTTAGCTGTCAACAGTGCTAAACTGTGCATTAAATTTGCATCCCAATTAAGGATGTTTGCAGCTTATTTTGCCAAAAACAATAAACCTTTTATGTTGAGTGGTCAAGTGATATAAATGACATGTGTGGGTTGTAAATGTTCGTAATGAATAATTTTTCATATGTTCAGTCTACTCTGCTAAACAGAGCATTTACAGCCAGCCTCATGGTCTGTTTACTGAAAATGGAATAAGCCAGACTTGTTTCAATTGCCACTAATGTATCAACCATAGAGCATTAACAGCTATGCATCTGCACTAGCAATCAAATTAGTCTGCAAATTTATATCGTCTCAGTTTTATGGCACCTGCTTTTATAGCACATTTCATAGGGGTCCAGCAGCTCTCGCTTTTCAATTTTTTATCATAGTTAGGTTTGATGGTGACCGCTAGTTTCATTAAAACCTTTGCTCACTACCACCTCCAAGTGGCTGTCATGTTTTTTAATGATATGGAATTTCCTCACTGTCTCTTGAAAACCCCCTTTGAAAGGTGGCCAACTGCAAAACTCATTTCAAGGCAGGCACTGCCTGCCCCAGCTGCCACAGATGTGCCTCCTGTTAAGAGGGCTGCTGAATCAGACGGTGGGAGCTCAGCAGTGTGTTGTTTTGTCAGATAAAGGGCTCAAAACTTCTATAGGCAAAGAAGAAGAGATGGGAAACCAAAGTGGTCTGTTCAGTTTGGCAAATAAATAAGACAGTAGACAAGTTTATTTTTAGTAGTTTTCAGATCTATGCCAACATAGAAGTCATATGTAGGAACAGACAGTGAAAAGGGCATGCGGTACAACACAGTTGGAAAAACAGTAAACCAAGATGATTTAAAAGACTGGATCAGAGTGGGAAATAGAATAACCTCAGAGCTACCATCCAAGCTTAGATTTCAGGATCACCTGTGAACTGGGGGGGGGGGAATGGCAGTGCTATATCCAGTACAATGTTACAAGCCACCCATTGATCAGTCTGCAGTCTGAGGTGTCCTGTTGGCTGTGGAAACTACAGCCCGTGTTGTTTAAAGACTTCAGCCTAGGCCATCATCACCACGTCATGTTGTGTCAAAGGGGGAGAGTCTGCTGCTATCTCAGCTGCTTCGGTACTGCTGTATTCCTGTAGGCAAGACAGATATGAATTTTCAGGAGAGGAATCTTTGGTCAAAATAAAAATGTGAAGAAGAAAAAACAAGTTTCTTCTGTTTTCCCATAGAAAACAGAAAAAATAGGATAACACTGAAACTGATAACCAGGTTCAACCTTAGCTGGCAGAGAGGCAGTCTTAAAATAGCCAATAGTCTTGCAAGACATACAAATAATCATTTAAAAGGAGAAGAGATCCTACAAGTGCATCTTATGAGTGCCTCAGGTGAGGGAAATCTTCAGTGGGAACTTATGCCTTATGAAACACTGAATTTCATGGGGAAAAAAATGATGTAAGCCTCAGTCCGAGCTTGCACCTTTCCAGACATCAGTATCAATCAGCCACAAGAACCCACAGGACACCAAACTTCTTTACTTCTCATATTCATGGAGCTACTCCTTTTCTCTGTGTTTCATAAATTACTGTATAACTGAGACTGAAGATAGATAGTGCAGACAAAGGTACAGGATACAGGGGTAAACAATAAGACATCTGTTTCTGGGTGCCCTTTTCTACATAGTTAGTGTCTCAATGATGCCATGAAAAGGTGACCTGCTTGTAACCACAACACTTTATGAACAGACTGATCATCTGTGTAGACCAACTCTATGTGGGAGAGCTGAGTCTCCAGAATTCTGTACCTTTTGTATTTGTTGTCTCTCATTTTTTTATTTACATCAAAAGTTCTTTGGTGCAGATGTTTGTTTTAGGACTAATGACATCCTAGCCTTGCCATATAGGTCCAAAAGGTTATAGAAAATTAGTACATAATAGACAATAACACTACTTATAAATCTGGAGTAAGATTAATAATTTTATCAGAAAATCATGAGAAAAACAAATCACTGAGAGGATTGCAAACTGTTTGAAAATATATACCCTTTACAGCAGACAGCCATGTCACTCTGGAGACTAGCCAGGACATTTATCCTAGTGGCTGTCATTCATCATCTTAAGCTGTCAGACACCTGACAGGTGGATTTTAAAAACTGAAATAAATGTCTGCTGCAGTGAGATTGCACTCAAGGAAGAATCTGAGATAATACCGGTGTGAAAAAACACATTCAATGCAAACAAAGTGCAGCTGTGATTATGCGCGTTGGAATGCCTTTCCTGATCATCAATACGTTTATTGTAGTTACAATTTCAGCATTTCTTATGCATCTTGACAAAGATCAAACCATCATTGTACTAATCAGACAGCAAGCTATAGTTTACAATAAGGAGTTCACTATGCAAATGTATGAGATGCACTGAAGTTCAGGGTCAATAAAACTATGAAGCTGTTCCCTAAGCTGTGGTCAAATCTTAAGTCACAAACAAAAAATGTGACTATTCTTTAAAAGAATCAAAGCATGATTTTATCACAACAGTGATGAGACTCAGTTTCATCTTTTCATTTTCACCCTTTATGAAGCCTTGCAGTGAGTCTACATCATTTTCTCCTCTTTACTGCTGATTTCTGCTGGGAGTTTACATCCCTCCAAACCATCTGATCACATCTGTACCAGCCTCTTCCTCTCTAAGAATAGAATTAGAATTTGACAGCCTTTCTTCCCAGCTTGCCTCTGTGACTCAGCAGGAAGACCCAGACTCTGTCTCTCCTCTGGGCTCTGGCTCAGTGTCTGTGTTTAAAGCAACTTGTTTGAGTTTTTATCTGTTCCTTGTTGCTTTCCTGAGAGCTATCTCCCACCTTGCCTCTCTCTCTGCATATACCTTTTCTCCTCTGTCTTGGAAGCTCCCCTTCCTCAGACCCATGTGTTCCTTTCTTCCACTGACCATTGCCGTAAGAATCTCCTTTTAGTGATTAAAACCAATTATTAGGCTGGCTAAGGCAGTTCCTTGCAGCCTGTTTTGCTGCCAAACACTTGATTATAGTCAGCGTAGCCTAGGTCAGGTCTTGTGGCACCTCTTAGCTTGCCATAGAAGTTCCTATGCTATCACACTTCACTTTAACTAAAAAGGCCAAGAGGCAACTCTAGCCCCACTTACTCCTAGTCTATCTCCCTCTAGGTATACCAGGCAGAAAGGGAGGTGGCCGAACTAAAGCCTTGTCTTTTTGAGTCCTCCTTGTCACACACAGGGAAGTGGAATGCGCAACATACAGTGCAAAGCTTCTCGGCTCCATTCCTGGCTTCTCCCCTGACACATTATGTGACCTTGAGCAAACGTATTTAAATTCAGCAGTCATTTCAAATCACTTTTGGAACTTCTGTGCCAAGTGTAATGCATCTATAAAACTAATATTATGGTTAACATTTTCAAAGGAGTTTAAGAAACATAATGCAAATATTCCACTCTAAGTATTAGTTTTGGGCTAACTTCAGTAGGCTGCTTTGCAGATACCAACTTCAAACATTATTCTGTTATTATTTATTCTTTATCAAAGTTGTCAGGAATTGGCATTCTCCTTATCCAGTAAGCATTAGTCTTTTATAGTGGACTTATCTACAAGGTGCTTAGAAGTACTAAAACATATTTATAAAAGTATTCTTTCTCATATGATATATACCTTCATCAACTGAAAAAACACCACCCAAAAAACAGTGACAAGATCTCAAGGCAAACATCCCAATATTGAAGCAAACAAACACCTAAAAATAGCTTCATGTAGACAAATTAATGTTTATCGATCTTTTTATTTTGTTGATTTTTTATAAGTTTCTTTGCACCACATTCTGCCACTTCTACTCAGACGGAACAGGGCTTCACAAGGAAAAACAAATGGTGTTCCTGAGGTTTCTAAACACTGTTATGCATGTCGATGGACTGTCCACTTTATCTATTTCTGGTTACTTCAAGCAACCTGCCTTAGGGACTTAGAGCTGTTCCTTTCAAGGTACCTGCTTCTCTCCACTGCATATGCGTGTGGCATCTGACCTTTGAAACCTTGGACTGCACTCAACATGGGTGTTTAATTGGTACAAATACATCTACTATGGTGAGTCATTATCTATGATAAAATGATTTTTTGGGTGAGGTGATTCTGCCCCTCTACTCTGCTCTCGTGAGACCTCACCTAGAGTACTGCGTCCAGCTCTGGGGCCCCCAGCACGGGCCTGTTGGAGCAAGTCCAGAGGAGGGTCACAAAGATGATCAGAGGGCTGGAGCACCTCTGCTGTGAAGACAGGCTGAGAGAGTTGGGGTTGTTCAGCATGGAGAAGAGAAAGCTCCGGGGAGACCTTATAGTGACCTTCCCGTACTTAAAGGGGGCCTACAGAAGAGGTGGAGAAGGACTCGTTATCAGGGAGTATAGCAATAGGAAGAGGGGTAACAGTTTTAAACTGAAAGAGGGTAGATTTAGATTAGATATTAGGAAGAAATTCTTTACTGTGAGGGTGGTGAGACACTGGCACAGGCTGCCCAGAGAAGTTGTGGATGCCCCATCCCTGGAATTGTTCAAGGCCAGGCTGGCTGGGGCTTTGACCAACCTGGTCTAGTGGAAGATGTCCCTACCCATGGCAGCAGGGTTGCAACTAGATGATCTTCAAGGTCCTTTCCAACTCTAACCATTCTATGATTCTGTGATTCTGAAAAAATTAAATTAACTGAGTTCCAAGCATACATGCCTTTACCAAAGGTTTATTTCATTGCTGGATTAACGTCTTTGCTGCTTATTGAATTAAGTGACCTTCCTTCAGTACAGATGAAGATAGTCTGGAAGCTTTGGGCTGAGATCAAAAATTTAAACAGAGGTTTTGACAAAGTGTCCAGCAAATAAAGAAGCGAATAAAGTGATAGGGAAAGGAAAGCCCAGGCCTTTGGAGACTGAAACTGATAAATTAAAACTGTCTCCAGTGGGTGACACTCTTGTACACAGGTGTGTATGTGGTAGGTGTAGGCCTAGAATTTTCTGTTGCTAGAAATCATGAAATATAAAAGAAGGAATTAAGCAAGCATATGATTCAGGAGGAACTTACGGAGTCTCCACTTATTTTAAAGTGTTATGATAGGAGTAACGAAGTACAAAAAGCAGAGAGGTAATATCTCAAATTTTTTTCTCCCAAAGAAAGCAGGGAAATCCAGCAGGATATGCGTAGATATGGCATTTATTAGTGATGCCTACTTCTCTCTTTATTTTTGATGGCTGCTGGTTCTTACAGGGGAGGAACTCAGGTGTACAGGAAACGTGAAGAGCATGGTAAAGAGGTGAGATGATCACAGATTATGTTATCCAGCCACACCAAAGTTATTCCACTGTGAATAAGCAAACTGGTATTTCAGTTCCTTGTGGTATACTGTACTGTGGTGCGGCACCATCTAAACTCAAGTTTCTGTTCTACATGTTCTACTTATACTGCAGAAAAATCACCTTTGCCAAAGAACAGAATTCATATATGGTTTTCCTCCAGCTCTGCCATTTATGAAAGCAAAAAGAGTTTGTCAGAATCTTTTTTTCTAACATACCAAATGCGAAACATGAAATAATGAGTCAGGGAACTCACGGTGCAGAAGTTAGTGACAATAACATGATGATAACTGCCTCTGCTAGCCGCTTGCAGCATGAGCACTAGACAGATATGTTATCCTCATGTCTCCTTTCACAGGGCCCTACACTGTTAGGAATATTTTGGCATTGTCCATGGGGTAGAAAAAGTTCAAAGTTTGGTATAAAAAGAAAGACACTGCTTCCTGATAGCACCAACTTGCACCTGCGTGATAGACAACCAGTGTTCCATTGTCCATGTAAGCATTGTAGACAGAGGCATAAATTATGTTTGGGAATCTCTTTTTTCACTTGGAAGCAGTAGCACAGTAAAAAGCCACTACTCTGTGCTTTTAGAAAAAAAAAAAAAAACTTCTTAATTATTGCTAAATTTATTTTGAATCTGTTGTACAAATGACATTATCCAGATATTATGGTGGTGAATGCCACAAAAACCTTTCCCATGAGATATGTAATAAAAAATCAAGTTATATAGCAAAACTACCGTAGCACATTTGGTTAGAATCCAGTTTTGTGAATGAGCAAAATGCTGCCTTTCAACGTTTTCTGTGTCACAAATACTGAAATAGAAATAAAGCAATCTGTGGTCGTTTCCCTTTAGTGGTGTTGGTGCAGTGTCTGGTTTCAATAGACACTCGCTTGATCATACACCCACTATATCCTATACTCTGTGGCACACTCAAACACAAAGCAGGCAACGCTGGCATTGCAAATTGATCAAAATATGAAAATGTTTGATCTTTCAAATATAAGGGATTTGTCAGGAGCAGCCAGGCTTGAAATTCAATGCTTAACAAGTAAATATTTTTGCCTGACGCGTATTGCGTAGCCCAGAGGGCAGCCCACTGTGCTTGGCGCTATGGAAGACAGTGTCCTTGCACCAAATTGCTTGACAAAGATATTTCGGACCGTTCCGGACTATGAAAAGCCAAGACAGCAGTGGCAGCATCCTCACTGCAGCCTGGTTTGAGGAAGTTAATACAATCTGGAATGGTACTTAGGTCTCAGGTGTGGGTGTAATTGTACCCCTGCTGCCCGGAGGTTAGGTGGGCACCGTGCTGGAACGGGGCAGCCATACTGCTGCCCCTTGAACTTCAAACAGGGTCCTTCTTTCTTCTCTAGATACCAGAAATACTGGCTTCATTTTATCTGCATTCAAACCACTGTCAAGATGTAGAAAATAAACAGAAATTTGCTGCTAAGCTTTTTGCTAATAAAGTCTTGCAATTCTTTATGTAGCACAAGCCATGCTATTTTTTAAAAGGTATTACCAGTACGTTTCATGTTTTGTGAAATCAAGGTGTTAAGTTTTTCTGCAAGTAATAAAAAGCCTGGTTGATTTTGACGTTTCTCTCTAAACACCTGTATGGACTTTGTCCAATGCATGTTATGGAAGTTTTAATTTATGTTTCTTGTTGCTAATCTGGAAAGGAAAAATTCTTCATTGTTTCCTTTTTCAGTCACAAATGTACAGGTTTGGGAAACAAGGAACTCTTTTTAATATTGTGCTGATGTTACAATGTGGCAAGATCATTTGTTATTTTACTGATGATTTTCTATACTTAAAGTACCTTCATGAAAACAAAATGGAACTGCATATCTAGAGTCTGATATAGCAAAAAAGCATCCTTGCTGTTGAAGACCAATAGCAAAAAAATATGTGCATGGAAATGCACTGGAACACACTTCCCTGTGACTTTCCCTACTTAGAGAAATAGGATTAAACTTGCTTCAGGAGACTTTGACTCCCAGATAAACTCTGAGTTCTTTCATGTCGTAGCAAACGCCAGGGTTGGAGGTCTTTCTAAAAGCTCAAATAAACTGTGAGTGAGCAAAGAAGTTTTTAGATGCACTTCTAGCCTGCTTCCAACTTTTACCGTGAATATAGAGTAGGGTTCCGAAACAATCTGTTGCAAATTCTTCAGCCAATTAGCTGAGTGAGTTACCACCGTTTATAATGCGCAGAACGTGGAGGCTCTTTTGCAGTTGCGCCGGGTTGGATTGTTAATAACAGGAAGCTAGCACTTCTCAGTACAGTGGATCAGCTACATGTGAAAATAAATGTAAAAAACCTGGAGGGGAATGGCAGCAGACTGAGATTAGCCTTTATTTAATTTAGCATTTGGGGGTCCAACACACAAATGAGCGTTTTAGTAGGCTTCATGGTGGAAGTTGCTGTCATTTGTAAAATATTCTGGCCAATTAGCTAATAGTGTGCTTGGATTTCTCCTGTTTTGATACAGTAATACTAAGTACATTGTGAAGCCCAATTATACAAATCATCCCCATATGCCATACCAGTCTTTCTTTATGAACTGTGTTTATAAATCCTGTGTGAGGAAATGTGTACTTCAGCAATTTAGACCATGTGTAAAAACATAGCCAATAGGATTGTCAAGAAAACAAGTTCCAGCATAGGAAATCCTAATGTGTTCCGCTAAAATAACACGAGTGTGTTGTGTTGTGTGAGTTTTCTGATTAAATACATATTACTTTATAGTGCTTAACCTGCATAGGTCCTTCCGTTTCCCTTTTTATTCTTTCTTTCTCTCTTTCTTTGTAGGACCCAAATTTGGAGTTTTTGAGGAAATTTGGAATCGGGCTAGTCTCAGGAACAATAGCCTCAATTATTAACATTCCTTTTGATGTTGCAAAAAGTCGGATTCAAGGACCACAGCCAGTTCCTGGAGAGATCAAGTACAGAACCTGTTTTAAAACTATGGCAACAGTCTATAAAGAGGAAGGGTAAAACATTCTTATTTTAATAAATGTCCAGACCTCTGTTTTAGTTCATGTGGGTCCATAAAACCATGTTGTTATATTTCAGATTTGACGAGGACCATTAAGCCACCCTGAACTCATGTATCAAAAGAGCACAATGTAACATTTTGAAAATGTATTTCAGAATTACAAGGAGATCTCCTCCTACTCCGTGTGAACTTTTAGAAAAGACTTACAAGATGATTATTGGGTTGTCAAAGTTTATGTTCCACAAATAAATGCTTCATATAGCTCGTGTAATTTTTTCAACTCTTCATTTTGTAAAAGGAAAATATCAACAGAAAACAGAATATTTCCCAATTTAATCTAATTGTAATTATACAGACCTCTGTACCTTTAAAATGACTGCTGAAATAATTAAATTGGGGACAGATCCTTGTGGTAATAATGTTTTCCCAACTTTTTAAAATATTTCTCAAGTGGGGACTGAGTTGTAGCTTTGATATTCAATTATAGCAGTCATTTTGTCCATGTATGCAGCTGTTGTTAACAGACTTGTCTTGAAAGTAAAACCATCTCACTGATTAAAGTCATATTTCTGATTGGCTAGGCTCACAACGTAGCTTTTGTGACTGAACATTGATTAACTTTTTCTCTTCATCTGAACTGCCTCTGTAAAATGTTAAAATCCAGATACTGCCTGCTATTGAACATGTGTAATTTCAAATAATTGCTTCTAAGTGCTCTGCCAGCATTTTAACAAACACATGCTAAAATTCCATTCTTCTTTCAGAGCAAGAATATTGTTTGAAATGTTTTGTTTGTTTTTCTTCTGCCACAGATTTCTGGCTCTGTACAAAGGCTTGGTTCCCAAGATCATGAGGCTTGGTCCAGGTAATTTTCCCTCTGTTATTTCTATATTGCTTTTGTTCTTGCTTTTTCTTCCCATTTTCAGTTTCTTGACAAAATGTAGTAAGCATCAGTCAAATAAATGAAACAGTGTACCAGAAATCATCAAAATCTCTTCCACTTTTGAATGATTTCTGTTGATAACAGCATTATTAAATAGTATCATAGATGGATTTGGCTAAATATGTGTCTAGAAAAATCATTTACACATGCACATCAGATGACTGACGATCCAAGTAACTGCGGGTTTGTGCAATTGCTTTATTTGTGAACACGCCAAAGTGCATCCATGCAAATGCCAGAACTGTAAAACCTTTGGAAGTGTTTCTTAGAGCTTCCTATTCCTTCTAATGTGATTTTTTGGTTTCATTAGGACTATCCTGTACCCACGTAAAGTCACCTTAAAATGCAGGTTAGCGTCTCTCCGGTATAAATGCTCTCAACTAGTCAAGGCATAGCCCAAGCATATCAAATTCCAGTTACTTTCTTCTTCTGTGCTCTGCGGGGGCTGTAAAGAACAGACACTAAAAGGCCCATAGCATGAGATGGGAAGAGTCTTGCGTGGCCCTAGAAGGCTTCGAGGACAAGGACAGCTTAAAACTGGGTTTGTTAATTGACCCCTTCTCGCTAGTTCTTACTCCAAATGTGAGAGCACAGCAGTTGAGAGCTAGGTCTTCTTCGACTTTTAGCCTATTTTTCCCTGACTGGTTTTGATTAGTCATGAAAGCAAAGCAGTGGGCCCTTAGATTTTGCCAGCCCACAGAGGCAGTCTGTGTCAAAAAGAGCAGAAGCCCCAATTTGAACAGTATCCCATTCCCATGAAATTGTATTTCCAATTGTGCAAGGTGATTTAATAGGCAAGAACACACATGGTTAAAAGCAAGCAGGTACAGAGTCTGTTCTGCAGTATAAAGGAGGCATTAGGTTTGTCTGTAAATGTTTGCATATCCAATCCGTCTGGCTAAGTGCGAGACCATGCCTGGTTATTGTGCAGGGCAAAGGAAGAAGGTGGGGAGGGGAAACAAGGCAGCTCTGGAGCTAAAAGCCTTTTCCCTCATACTCCAAAAATGCTAGATTACACACAGGACCAAGAGAAGGCAGGGTTTCGCTTCCCCAGTATGCGTTAGCACAGCAGATTTGAGAATAAAAATTGCCATCTCACAAATGACTACGCGTTCTGGCCCAGAGCCAGCGAGTCCCTTAAGTGTGCACTTCATTTTAAACACTTCTGTAGTTCCATTGACTGATACACGGATTTGGCTTTCCGATGAAACAATAATGCAATCTTTATTGCGACTGGAAAGGTAATTCCTTCTTTCAACGTGTGAATGCTTTCAGGAAAAGATACGGACAAACAGATCACACAGGATGAGGATTGGAATCAGCCTTGATCTGAGTTCAAATCACATCTTAGACATTGTGTCTATGATTTGTTTGTTGGTCAAAGCCTTTTCCAAACTTTTGCTCTGTCTAGCTGTCTGTGAGCGGCTGTTCATAGAGGACTTCAAGCCTGACGATGGCTCGTTAGGATAAATAACATGGGAAAACTCATGTGGTCGTCCTGTGTCCCAGGTTGTCTGAGCCCATCCCATCTACCTAGAAAGGTCAGCAGAAGACTTGTTTGTTAGGTGCCTCTCTAACCTGCTGACTGAGCCAACAGGTGAAGGCAAAGGAAAGAAAATATTTGTGCCCCAGTGCTGGCACCCACAAGTAGCACATTGTAACAGACTTTTACTCCTGCAGCCTGGAATCTGATTCTCTTTCCCCATCTTCTCCAACTAGAAGCTTCTCTATATGCTTAGTTATATATATATATACACACCTTCTGAAATGTTCCCTTCTTTAGCTCACACAGTAATTACAGCCCAGTTACAGAAGGGCTTTAGTCTGGCTTCACTAACAGTAAAGGTACTTTATGGCATTCCATATGGATTTTATACTGTTATCAGTTCTAGCAGATAATGCCATTTAATGAGATCAAAACTTTGCCTGTGGATTACTAGCCAGGTACAGGCATGGGAAGATTATACTCGTTTCAATACTGTGATCTTCTGCTTTAGACGTGGTAAACAAACAGCTGAAAACCTTTCTTGAATCTTACCTGGAAGTATTTTCATCACCCTGGTGATGAATTTTTGTCATTCCACCACTCAAGTTGCTCTTTCATGGCCAAGTCTAACTCTAAACAAACACACAAGTATACCCGTATTCAGATTACAAGCTTCACTTGTAAAAGAACAAAGAAAAATATTAATCTTGACCAAATGTTAGGAAAAATCACACTGAGGGTGATTTTGATTTAATATACAAGCTTTTCACATCACTTTTATGGTCTAATATTAAGTAAAATTGGTATGGTTTAAGAAATGGAGAATTTTTAATGAATTAGGCAATTAGTGGAATTATCCTTTTTGCAAATAAGGCTTTGCCATATCCTGGTTTAGATTACACACTACAAATGCTCTACAAAATCTCAAAAATACTGAATTTTGTATGTAGTAAAATAATACCTTTTCTTCCAGGTGGTGCAGTGATGCTTTTGGTTTACGAATACGTTTATGCATGGCTTCAAGACACAGCTGATCACAAGTAGCGCCTCTGAAAAATGTACTCTTTAAAATTAGATACATTCTCACATATACTTTAATAAAGTGATTCACATCCTTTATGGTGCTGAATGCCCTCAGATTACACCAAGGTTAATACAGTTCAAAACAAATTTGGTCTTCGGGTCCTGATCCAAGAAAACATTTAAACACATGCTTTTCTGTAAGTGCTTAAGTAAATAGCACAGTTGATATTTGTAATTGTTTTACTAGATCAAGGGAAAATATAAAGGAGATATATGAACAGTTATTTTTTCAAGGACAAACTGAATATTCTGGACACTATATAGTCAATACACTTATTAAAAAAATTCAGCTGAAATGGCAAGATAATAACTTTCAGGGGATTTTGAAGAAAAAAAAATTGAATAATTGTGTGGGGCCAGATACTAAGCTAGTGTAAACTGGCAGCTCCATTGACTCCAGGTTAAGCACATGACTCATACGCTACAAACTCTTGCATCAGTCTTGGGTCCAGTTTCAATTCAGTCCAGTACAATTTCAACATTGATAGAAGAGCTTCTTAAGTTGTTGGGAGCTGGGATAGAAATAGAACAGCACAACTAGCCGTAACCTTAAAAACACACATACTGGTAGATGTCCTACTTGTTCTTAGCCATATATATCGTATAAATCTCACTCAGGTCACAGAAGATACTGAACATAATTAGTCTAAATTAAGTTACATAAAAGTGCAAAACGACTGTGGGAATCATAGAAGAAATGAGTAAAGAAATGAATAGCAAAAGAAATACTTTTAGGCATATGATATTTTACTGTGAATGTTTTATCCACCTTCACATACTATTGCTTAAAGAGCTGTCCTGTGATAAAAAAACTCAATGCACCTTGACTGTCCCTTTAGCCTTTCATTACCACCGGCGGATGGAGAAACGATATTCTAGACCGATAGCACATATGCAGTCATAATTAGCTAGCCACACACCTCAAAGAAATGCACCTTTCTATAGATAAAAAATGTTGCTCTAAAGCTGAAATTGTCGCTTTTCCTGGTCATTTTAAATATAAATAATATTTCAGTGATGTACTCCTGTCTTTACTGGTCATTCTAACAAGCTCTGTGAAATATTTCTGCTATGCTAATTGAAGACATTGTTCCAATTCATGCAGTTGTGCCACTCCACAGTTTCTTTTGAAGAACTCTTTAAATAACTTAAACTTACACATTATTCTGTTATAAAAACATTCCCCTTATCTAAACCTGTTTTGTTGTCAAATGGATGCGTGTCTTGCAATTGCTGAAAGTTTCTGTATCACCCCATACTACATTCACACTGTTAGCTTAAAATGTTCTTCCTCTTAAGGAGGTACAAACCTTTTCCCCAGAAATCCTAAGAAATATCTTTGCAGATTGTTACTTGAAAATGACAGTTCACATGTGAAGTCTCGTCTCACGACTGTTTTTAATGCATTGGAAAAGCAACAAAAAGCTAAAAATAGAAATGCATTCTCAGAGCTTTCAAGGATGCTTGTGCTGACATGCTCAATAAACCTCTCTTTTGTCTAAATCTGACAACAGCGACTTCTCATACCTATGCTACTTCATAGCTAAAATCAATAAAATTAGCTCTGTTACAATTTATAATTTTAAGGCAAATGTTCCTCATTGTTGCATTTCATTATCGGTACTTAGCCAAAGAGAAGACACTACTAAGATAATTTTGAAAATTAAAAGCAAAATACTTCATAATTAGTCTTTTATTAATTTAGAGCATACAAAATATAAAAATAAAAGGCTTTAAACATACTGTATATACATATATAGCCTTTGGTTTTACATCCTTTCCAACATGATTTTTTTTTCAGTTAATAGTTCAGCCTGATCTTTGATAAAGAGAGAACCACTGGAAAGCAGAAAACACAGCATTATTTTAGGAAACAAACCCATGAACGTGCCAGTCCAGTCCCTGTCACTCCTGGTGTAATATGGGGTCTCATTCAGTTTTACACCAGAGGTCGTCTGTGCCGGGACCATGCAAACACAGTGGGGCTGTCATAGAAGGGAGTATTAAGCTTCACTGATTTCTTTGAAAACATCTGACACTCTGGGAATGGAGTGTAGCCTTTTCAGATTAAAACCTTAAATTCTGCACTCACATACACTGCATATTTCCCAAATTAATCCATTCACCTCAGTGGGTTCACTCCAGATTTATACCCCTATACTTGACAGCAGCAGTTGACCCTTGTTTATTATTAAAAAAAAAAACAAAAACTTTTCCTCCTTTGTTTATTGTAAAGCGGCTTAAAGTTGTGTGGCTAATAAGCTAACATGTTGTGGTTTTCAGTTTATCCATGAGTGTAAGCAGGGAAAAAAAGTCCTTGGGCAAAGGAGGATTCTGCTTCGTAGAATTTAAGAAAAAAAAAAGCTGTTATGAAAACTCACACCACAAAAGTCCATCACAGGCAGTTCACCAAGAGCCAAGGTCAGGTGCCTTTGCTCACTCTGAGCACCACTTTCTGCACACAGCCCCACCGACTTTCCACTCGGGGTTAAGGTATTATATACAGCAGACAGAGGAGTGAAGAGCTGTACCTAAACAAACACAAGCAAAAATGGTTCATGATAGTGTATTCCCACATGAGGAGTAATCAACATCATGTCTTGTCCTTGCTTTGTTAATTATCCCGATTTAGCTGAAGACAAGATAATGCAGACAACTGATACAGGCTAAGGATCTGTCTCTCTAAGTATCTCCCAAAACACACTAATGTCTCATGGGAATGTCAGAAAAGATGACTTTTATTCCAGAAATGACCTCTCGTTTCTCAGGAAAATTTTGAAAACTTTTAACATAGGCACACTTTGTTACAGCCTTGTGAATTCTTGGAGCTCAAAAAGCTGTGCTGTGGAAACCTTCTCTTCTTTTTGGGGGGATTTTTTTTTCCTTTGATGTACTTTGTTTGTGCTGTATGGGTAACAATAGGTAGACTTACTCAGTAATTCTATAATCCAGTAAAACAACAAGGTTGAAAGCTAAAATCCTGTTGCCAACTTAATAATTTATTCACTCGTGATCTTTTTCTTATCTTTTTTTTCCTCCATTTTCTTATTAGTGAAGAGCTTTTCTAGAATTAAACCGATTTCTTTTTCATGGTATTAAGGCTCATCTTATTTCAGCTACAACTGCATAAAGGCAGAATAACGTCCATCACGTCACTAACAGTGTGGCAGAGTGGAAATGCACTTGTGTGCATGTTACCTTTAGTGGTTTCAAAGGAACATTCCTTAAAAAGTGTTCTTCTGAACAACAAGGGTTTCAGCATCTCGTTAAAGCTAAACAGCTGTCGAATGCTTTTGAGGCTGAAGAATAGGGGATCAGATCCGAGGTCAGACCTTTCTTTCCTTAGGGCCATAATACAATACCTGTGTTCTTTATAGAAATACAGTTGTGGTAACTTTTTTTTAATGCAAAAAGCAACGGTAGCAGCAGCCAGTTGAGTCCATCTATATTTCAGTGGATATACTGTACATAACATATGTACTGGTTACTTGGATTATTATGAAAATTTACCCACAGCTGTCTCGATGATCAAAGCTGGAAATCCACAAAGAGGGGACTGTATTTTACCTTCCCACTGAATGAATGTTTAATATGGTATGTAGATACAGCAATATTTGAAGAATGAAGTTTCCTCCTCTGCTTTAACTATCTCTGGTGTAATCTAAGTTATTGCACAACAGTTATAAAAATACACAATACATTAATGTTCTATGAAGGATATGAAATGTCACACCAGGCTACTTTTTTTTTCCACATTCATATTCTGAACATACCTACAGCATGTGGAAAGCATTCTGGAATAATAGTCAGAACTTTATTATTGCCCAAGGAAAACAGGTAAATTTTCAAAGATCAGAACGTTAGCTCTCTTGGGATTAAAGTTGAAAGTAAAGTAACTGGCACAGAGTACTTGCCAATGGATACAGAAATGTAGAAAGGGATTTTTTTAATATTAAATAATATCTGTGTTTGTAGCACCACCACCAGTATACCTATAAGGGAAAAAAAAAATGCTTCAGAACAACAATGTAAACTTTACCAAGAGCCATATTTTACATTCATTAAAGCAGAAACAAAAGACAACTTCCTCTTAAAAAAATTACAACATAATCTTGGGGCTGAAAATGCTGGAGATGAGTGAGCCGACAATGACAGTACAATTCTGTTTCTCAGGGGGTTTGGTGACTGACATGGCTTTGTATGCATCTCCGCACAGGTTGCACACTGACGGCATTTTCCTCTACAGTTTTCAGGTTTGTTCAGATATTTTCCACCCATTTCTGTTTGTACACTTAACACAAATGTGGTGTTTCATGAATCTGGGAGGCTGGGTATAGCTGGGGAGAGTTACTTGGCTGGATTTGTGCCTTTGAATCTTCTGCTGAAGAGATAACTGTATTTATTTCATGAAATGCTGAAGCCTCCACTGTAGGCACAAAAACACGATGAAAAAAACTTACCTAAACCTCATCACCTGAGGCTATCACCCCACCACACAAAGACACGGAAAATAGCTAGAAAGTCACCTTTTTAACGTTAGGAAAAAAAAAACACACGTAGAAATAAATGTACTGGAAGGTGAAAACAAATGCTGTCAAAAGCCTATATTTACAAGTGGATAAAAACACAAAGGTATTACTACTGCCTGACGAGGGCGATGTGCCAGAAGAACTGAGAGCTGCCTATTGCCTTGGTTCTATAGTTGATTACCAAAACCCAACAAAACAACCAAAAAGTGATCTCTTAATTGCAGTGGATTGTATAACCTCGTCGATGAAAGGGTTGTTCTCTAGGCAATTGGCAAATGCCTCCCATTTAGCCACTTTTGCTGATTTGAGGCATAGCAGAATTTTCTGTGATGATTTTTCTTTATTGATTTTTACACAAATTTTAATAACAATTGCACATTTAGAAAGTCTGTGATGATTAAGAATAAATACGTGTGGTTTGACCAGGAGAGAGTGGGACAAGCCTCCACGAGCCCTTTGAGGGACGCAAGGTCTTTACTTAAAGAGCACAACACCACACTTCTCTCAGTTTCTGATGCTGTCTTCAGCTCTTTCAATCCCAAAAGCCTTACGGCAGACCAGTCGCAAGGAGAAATGCCAGGTATCACTGGCACAAAGAGAGCAGTCCGTGAGCCAGGCTCAGAGGACAACCAGCCAGCGGGCTCGTGGTGGTCCTGGACCAGCTCCTGCATCAGAGAGCGGAGGCCGTGACCGAGTGGCTGCCCTCCCTGGCTGTCTGCATGCCCTTGAATGCCAGTGAGGCGGGGATGTCGCAGCTGTGAGGGGACAGTGGGGTGCCTCCAGCGTGCTGCCAGCCGTGGCTCGCCATGTAGCCAGACGGAGCGGCACTGTACGTCATGTAAGGTGACACTTGGGCTGGTGTGGCGTAGGGAGGCATCGCTGGTGCCGACACGAAACTGCTGACGGCTGGGAGGCCATTGGGTGCCTGAAAGGAAAGGGAAAAACATTTCTGAGAGAGTAAGACGCAGTGGATCTGCCATAAAAGAAGCTGCCCTCAGATGCTGCTGGGGCTTTGTACAAGAACCAGGGCCAGTGGGGACACCCAGAAAGCCATCCACAACCACTCCCCTGGATTCCAGGGGCACAGTGGCCCCCTTGTGCTTTGCTTTTAAGACCAGCTACCCCGCATCAGCCCTGCACACCAGCAGCCTGGCCCAGACAGGGACCAGCAGCAGACGTTTAGGGAACACATCCCGAGAGCGTGGCAGGAACCGCCGACCCCCCCCTCCTACACCCGCCCGCCTCCCACAAGCTGCTGTTCAGGGTCTCCTCAAGCCCACAGTTGCACCTAATTGCTATGTTTGAGAGCTACTGCTGGAGGTATTTGTGATGAGTTTGTCCCATCTCTCCTGCTGAGCACCTTCATCCTCCTGGCAACGAGTCCCATGGGTTGGAGCAGGTGGGCTCCAACATTTACCCACCTTTCCCAAATTTCGCATGGGGTGCTGGCCGCTGTGGCCAGGCCCTGGCAGGTAGTGCTGTGGCAGTTTAAGCTGGGTGCACAGTGACCACGGCCATACCAGCAGCAGGAGAGACAGATCCATCCCCGCCCCTCACCTACCCCAGCCCCTAAAGAGGGTGGGCTGAGCCCTGAGCTGCAGCGGGCAGGCGCGGGCAGAGATCCCGAAGCGACGCTCCCCAGAGCAGAGAGGTAACGAGCAGCTGGGAGAGGTGGAACATCTTAAACTCTTTGGTAACTGTTTGCTCAAGTGCATGAGTCAGAACTGTAGTAGTAGTATTATTATTGATGATGTCTTTTAAAAAAATCTGTTTTCTAGGTACTTGGGATATAACCTTGCAAGTGTTCTTTGCTCACAGCTTCTCCTGGTTTCAATAGGGCTTCTGTGCACAAAACAATTGCAGGGCTGGGTCCTTTCCTGCGAGCTATTTTCCTAGGTCCTTCCGCAGGCTGGGGAGAAGGGTTTCTATTTAAATAGAGAAGGGAGAGTCCTTCAGTCTGCCACCCTAGGATTTCACAATGAATGAGTCCTTATTTAAATAAAAAGTGTTTGGTGGTTTATTTCACACCCTGTAAATGCTTCTTCAGCAGAACAGGTACAAACCAAGATCGTTTATCTTGCTTAAGTTTCAATTTGTGCAGCGTTTATGTTTTAGGATTTGGGGTGTTATTTTTTCCCAGAAACGTTTCCTATCTGAATGTGAAAGAACAGGTATCGATTCAGCAAATCACGTAGCATCTGCCATTTTTAATCACCTGGTAGAACAGGACCTAACCTGGATAGTGCAGAGTTAAGAAATGAAACAGACTTTTGTTTCTGCTAAAACTGCACATGATGTTAATATTTCACTTGGTCAATTCCTGTCTGGATTGCACCTGCCTAAATTTCCAGTATTTACCTCCATAATGGCACTGGCCTGGTTTCAGCTTCCTACCAGTGGAACTCACAGCTCCACTGGCTGGACTATCCTCTCATTGCCACTTGGGAAACCACGAAGTAATCCTGCTGGAGTCAATAGAAACGTGTACAGCAATCTAAAACAGCAGGAGGCAGTGACAGGATCCCAGCCACAAGCCTCCGATAGGTATATTAATTAGTACAAAACATACAGCTGCAGCAGCAACGTAATTGTCATTCCAAATCCATAAACACTTTGTTGAAGCTGAACTTGCCTTATTCTTTTGAAAATCCAAATATGTGACCTGACCTTCAACTCCAATTACACGTCCCCTACTGTGTCTCAGAATTACACTTTAGCCTCAGCTCTAAATATCAGTGTTTTCAACAATGCTAATTAATACAAACCTTCAAATAATTGCACTGTAAATTAGTACACTTCTTAAATCACATGGAAAATTATTTCACTGAATTTACTGGAAAGTAAAAAGTGTGACAGGCCCTAAAAAGCTGCTGTTCTCCAAGCTCCCTGCCTATTCCTCTGTGTAAAGTGCTTTTCAGAAGAATGTGAAACAAGAAAAGAGTACCTCTCTGTTTTTTCTAACAAACAGCAACAAAAAGCTTTTCACAGAGGCAGTAGAGCCATTGGAGCCATTTTGTAACACTGGGACATCAAGAGCCACAACCCAAAGGGATCCTGCAGAGAGACGCACTACAGAAACCCCAACAGGGGTGCTGGAAGGAGAAAAGACCTGGGGCAAGTCCCTGAAGAGTCTCATAGCCATTGTGGCAGCACAAACCTCCAGCCCCTGAGGCTCACAAGGGGTTTTTCGAACACTGCGAGGCCACCCTGCTTCTCCAGGCTTGCCTGCTCCCAAGCAGGCTGGTACCAAGCAGTGGGCTCAAGGAAGTGCCTGGAAGCCCCATTTTAAGTAGGATTCCTCACTATGAATGGTCACGTTCCCTGAACCCTTACCTGTGCTTTTGAAAGGATTCCTCCTAGGCCACAGAGGAGGATAACATCCCTTCAGCCTCTGGTGTTGTCACTGCTCCCCTCTACCACGTGTGGCTCTGGGAAAAGCCAGAGTCCTCGTTTGCCACAGAGAAGAGAAAACACTTCCCATATGCTGTACAGACTGCCATGCTGTAGGATGCTCTCCAACCATGGGCACTTCCTCTTAGAGTTCTTTAGAAAAGGCAGATGCTCTAACAACTTCTCATCTGAGGAAGAATAAGACTGTAAACGCATCCTTCAAAGTTGTGCATAGCGCTGCATTATGCCAAGGCAAAATACTGCTCGCTGCAATCACGTTGCCACGCACCTCTCCCCACCCCACCATCACAGGCCAAGAGTACATGGGTAGTGCCACCTGTGAGAAAGGCAACTTTTGGTCCTCAAGAAATTACTTCCTGCTATGTCCAAACACTGTGTCCAGGCAAAAAAAAAAAGAAAAAAAAAGTCCCTGGAGCTCACGACTATGTCTGTACATGTAAATAAAACAGACCAGGGCCAATTCTTTGGCCCCGAGGGTGAGCAACGCCATGCCTACAGCTCTCCACTCTTCTGCCAGGAACAGGGTGGCCTTGTCCACCCAGCCTGTCACGCAGGGTCCCTGGGCTGTGCCTTGCCTGACCCCACGCTGGGGCAGAGGGGCTGGTTGTGTGCTTAGTGGGGCACAGGCTAGATCTGTGCCAGGCAATGTGCCAACAAGACACCTCTCTGCTGGTCCACCGATCCTTGAGCCCGTGTCCTGGCCTCCTGCAGCTCCTACAGACAAGGCTGCCAGGGGGTTCTCAGCAACCAGAAGCTGATCACTTTGCATGATCTGGGGCAAATCTGAGCTCCTGAACAGCTCGCATTAACTCAGGCATTGTTGATGAATATTCAATCCAATCATATATATTTTTCTCTACTTCTGTTTCTCATTGTGTGGCCTTCCTTAGTATGGTCTTACGGCATGAAGTAAAATGAAAGTCTCTGAACTGTAATTAATGAAGAAGCCCTAGTTTGTTACTGAATTACAATGGAGGTGCTACTTGGGTTGTTACTGATAAAACAGATGGGACTTGACTAAAGATTCACTAGTTTTTGTAAAAGCTTAATTTAAAGGAATACCTACCCTGATTTACAACAGACACCCTTTTAGCCTACCTTACCACCACCCTTTAGGTAAATTGCCACTGAGATAAGTGATCTTTTTATAGTGTCTAACTATTTTGAATGTGAGAAGGATCTTGCCCCAATTCCCGAGGGCAGGACGTGGAGGCAGTTGTGCAGGGACCGCCAGTTGCAACCTGTCAGAGGCCACCAGTGCTGGAAAGCTGTTGTCACTGCCTCGCTGACTTAATGAATCACTGCTACGAAGCTTTACCACTAAAAACCATGATGATGTGAATGCCAGTAGGTGCCTTCAGCCAGCCAAGCAGGCAGCACTGGGATGGGTAAGGACTGGCCCAGCATAGAGCGCAGTTCTGCTTCAGGGGAGGTTTCAGCCATACCCACAGAGCAGCCAGAGGCCTCCTCTGATCCGAATGTAAAGCTGAGCGCATAGAGAAAACCTCACCTTCTGTGATTTAAAACTATGCTGCTTTAAAAAAAAAAAAAAAAAAACAACTGATTTTCATCTCTGACTTTCATCAGTGAAGGACTTGAACCAATAATTTTAACCGCAAGAGTTTTTGCTTCTAAACAGCTTTAGATACAATGTGTAGGTTATCGGAAGGGTTGAATCTTGTCTGTCAATCTGGCACTTTTTACAAACATGACATTCACTTAAAATAAATGGAGGGGATTAAGTTCCATGACCCTGTATATACTGGATGAATAATTCATCCTGCAGTATTTCAATCAGAGGAAACGAACACCAAAATCTAAACATTCATAATTAGGAGTGCGAGAACCCCATGGTGTTTATGGATTTTTAAAACCCTTAGAACTTGTTTTAAGTGCAGAGCTTCTTGAACCTGGTTTTTAAGTTTTATAAATATTTTTTTTTCTTAATTTAAACCACTGCTTTTCAAGGGAAATCTAATTTTTTAAAGCAAACAAACAAACATGTAGTCCTAACTGAACTAGAACCTCTGCTGTGCAAATGATAAGGGTTCCTGTTTGAAAGTGCTTACTGTCCGGCTTCTACAAAGACCACAGAGAAACATTTGCTCGGAACTGCTGCTTCTATCAAGGTTTTGAGACAACTGATGGAGTAAGTATTTCCAAATTTTAAAGTGGTGTTCAAGACCTAGAACGCACAACTTCCGACCAATTCACAAATTCAATTAAACATGTTCTCGCAAAGATAACTCCAAAACAACAGTGGTTGGGTCAGGATTACAAGTTGGGTCTGGTGCCTTTCTGCTGAGTTACTGCTGATACGCACCAGTGCCACTGAAAGGAATACCCAGGGCAGAATTCAAAGCCAAGGTGGACATAAAGTCTTGCTTTAGGTCACATAAAATGATGCTGCTGAAACAAATGGACTGCATGTATTTTCACCGATTAAGTTCAGTGGTTTTAACAAATTATTATTAGTTTTAGACAGTAGTTTAAACAATTTTTAGTTTTAGACACTTTAGGTACAACACTAACTAGAGACAACTTTTGTTGTCGTTGGTTTCAGTCTGTGTGGGATTTGGGACACAGAGGGGGTGGGTGGATGAAAAGCAAGTCTAGAACTAAGATTATGTGGGATTGTCTTTGGAACAAGTAATTTCCATTAGCTGTTTGGACTCTTAAAAGTCAGAAAAGTTCCTCTCCAAACCAGGCACAACAGGTTATGCTGATATAATGTGTCTTGCAGCTTCAGTCTCCTCTCTCCTGC
The DNA here is from genome assembly GCA_013398815.1 of Ibidorhyncha struthersii. Taxonomy (NCBI): domain Eukaryota; kingdom Metazoa; phylum Chordata; class Aves; order Charadriiformes; family Charadriidae; genus Ibidorhyncha; species Ibidorhyncha struthersii. Next base: position 203,900 of record VZSZ01001709.1, on the reverse strand, counting down.
ATGGCAAGGAGAGACAGGGCACAAGCTTTCTGGACAAACTTCCCAATCAATCCATGTCAGACAAACTACCTGGCTCGGGGTTTTTTCTGCCTTGGTCATCTTAATACCAAAGAAACAAGTTAGATTCCACTTTCAGACATCATGGTATAAATCCAAATTCTACATTGTAATTAATTTATATTATTTTGGTTTATTTCATCCCCTTCTCTATTTTTGCTTCTTTGCCTTTTGCTTGCTAGGTATGTGTCCTCTCTGTGTCAAAATTAGACCATCTCCCTGCAATCCATTCCCACGTGGCTTCTAAATGTTTCAGAAAATGACCCACTGTCACCTAAATTTTCTCAGAAACAGCATTCAAAATCACAGACCTGCATTTATGTTAGTTATTATTTATAGCAATATTGCAAATGATCTAATTTCTGGTTTACAGGAATAAAAATGAGAGCAGGTTTGATGCCACAGGTGGATGCCACCTCAGTTTTATAGCCTAACTCTAAAGTAAGTGTCCAAAAGAATGTAAATGATTCTTCATATTTTAAAGCTACTATGTCCAATTATTTGAATCACCTGCCCGTTGCAATGTAGTTGTTACAATACTTTATTAAACAGCTAATTTATTGCATAGATTAAGAGTGTATGCTTTGTAGAAGTATTCTAAATGTCTAGGGGAAAAAAAGCGTTTCTGGAGAAACAACTTAGGCTTCAAGCTCGAGTTACCTAATTCACCAGCCCTAATGAGCCTGGACAGTGACCCAGCCCGAACTTCCCTGCTGGAATCAGCAGAAGTTCAGCCTGTGTCAAGACTTGGGGAACACACCTCTGGTGAATAAGGTTGCTCTTTCATTTGTGTTTCTCAATTCCAACACTGACTTGGATGGAATGAATCCTTCCTGTCCTTGGATCAGCAAGCTCAGCACGTTGCCTTGATCCCTCAGCACAGAGCCTTTCCCCGAGAGCAAACAAAACAAATCTACGGAGGTATCGCAGCCACCTGACTGAGAGCAGCAGCTCCCCAGCGAAGAGGAGGGCTGGCAGTAGCTTTAGCTGCAGGGATGCCACTGTACCTCCGCAGGCAGACACCCTCTCGCCGCTCGTTTTGCAAAACAAAAAAACCAAACACCTGCTGGAAATGCTGAATCTTTTCTGAATGTCCTGAAAGCACAGTCACAAAGTAGCTACTGGAGAAGTCATTTTTTTTCCACCGCGAGGCAAAAGCATAGCAGGGAGCAGAGGTGAGTATCTAGTCCTTCAATCAGGAGAGCAAATTACCTCAAAAACCCAGAGGATCTCTCATGTTCTTAGCGACGTGCACATAATCAGTCAAAAAGGTTATGGCAACAAGACTAGGAGCAATCAAACACACTGCAAACATAAAGGAAGCAAACAAGCTAAATCTCCCTTTTTAATTGGAGGTTAAATATGATTTATAAATCAAACCAACATATGAGTTCCCAAGGGAAGAGTAAACAAATTTTCCAAGTAAAACATCAGCAGCAGGCCTGTAATGGAAATCTCATTTAGGAAAAGGGCATTACCTAAAGATGTAAGTAATACACCTATGTTTCTTTTAAGGTTTTAAAGTGAGTAACTTTAAATAATACTTTCGTAGAACTTGTAGTTAACTAAATTACAGCTAAATTCTGAAGTTAAATTCAGTACTTCAGCATCAATGGGAAAAACGACACGATCCTACAAACGCTCATTCAGATCAGTGTCCCACTAAAATTAATGTGCCTACACAGGTAAGTCAGGGTTACCTAAAGAAGAAGGATTACAAAAGTCAGCACTGAGTAAATTTCTCCAGTTTACGATAATATTTTTCGTTAAAAATCTTTTTAAGAAAAATGTAATAAAGTTGCTAAGCCAGTGAATAACCCAGTCAGAGCTGATCCTACAAACCAGTGCTTGCTGTCTTTTTATAATGCTGGAAAAATTTATTGCAAAAATCTTTTCATAGCTCATATTAGATCATGTATCCATATTCTTAGATGAAGGAACTTCTTTTTCTAAACGTATATCCCCTTCAATTTTCTATTCATTTCACTGCAAGCAGAGGAGAATAGAACAGACTCTGAGAAATGAGGACATTGTCATTAAATAACTTTGACATCCAAAAAACCTTGAACAGAAGAGGGAACATTTTGCAGGTAGGACATTACTTTGAAACACATGGCTTTATTTTCAAGGAAGACTGGACAGCGGTAATACACTGGAGTTGAGGAGCTTTTAAAATAACACATGGGCAAGGGGTTTACAGGCAGTCTGTTGCTCAGCTGAACTGGGTTGATTCCCAGAAGACTGAGCTTCAAAAAAATGGGAAGAGACCTTTCAAGAATAGGGAATTACGATATTTCTGTTTCGCTGTAAGTCGTATGAAGCAATGCTGGTATTCTAGTTGAAGTCACAATTAAAAAAAGTTATTTGCGTGCTTGAGTGCTTTAAAATTCCGATCTAGTTACCCAATCCTATATGGTGTCTTTTACAATGATACCATTTTTTTAGTTATTTCTCCTGTTACTAAATTCAATGCATTACAATGAGAAAATCACACTACTTACTTCTAAAATACTGTTCGTTCCCTTAATAATGAGCAGATCCCATTCCCCATGTTTAATGTGCTTTTTTATTAACTTATAGTTGTTTCCTTTACTTATAGGCATCCCCAGCTGCACTGAATAACACAGAAATCAGATAATATCTAATGAGTCTTTTAACTAGAGTTGCGACATGCATCAAGATCACTCTTAATTATATTTTCTTATCAAATTTTAAATCTTGGCCTCTTCAGGGAAATAAAACCCCACTTTTGGAAATAGTAACTTGAATTTACACACCATCACCAATCCTTTCCTAAAGGAGCCAGGGGCGTTTTATGCCTTTTCCAAAACAAACTACAGCAGAAACAAAAGTTTTAAAAAAACACCTCTTTCTCAGAGACTGAGGAATCCACTACAAAAACAACAGAGGAAAAGAGAGGTAGGAGAAAAAGGCACAATGGAGACAAGGCGGACAGAGGTTGTTGTAAAACCTAAGCGCGCTCCGAGGGAAAAGTGGGAAGAGAGGGTTTCCCATGCTTTTTCAGAGGAGGGATGGGTTTAGATGGTTTTCACAGTGAAGTGAGATCTATCACGTATGGCACACACTAGTATGTCCACCTAAAACATCTCCCAAACATAGATTATTGTGCAAGGTCTATACGTTCACTGAATGGTTGCTTTCCTTTCATACTCCAGTTTAGGAAGGATGATATAAATGGAAGTCGCTGCCTTCCCAGTGAAGGTGCTGGGTCTTGGGCTATATCCTGTTATTTAACAAACCTCAACTGGACTACCTCAAAGTGGAGTGAAAGCAAATTCTGTTTGCTGTGAGCACAAAGCTTAATTTTGATGACAAAGACACAACTTGAGTCTCCCTTAGACGGATACCCTGTTCTTACAAGAAGAAAAGGAAAGTTCAGTAGAAAATCATGCCGTATAAGCATACTCCCTTGAGTAGAAACTAACAACAGATTCCCATAGTTTTAGAAGAGATTTTCACAATAATTCCCCCTTGGTATTTTGGTGAAATCTGGACTCAGGCAGGGCACCCATGAACATTAAACAAGCAAATACACTGAAAGGAATCAATATTTGTTCTTTCTACCCCGATGGTTAAAACTACAATGTATTAGCAAAAAGTTCTATGAAAAATGCCTTCTTAATATAATATATTTAATAATATATTGAAATTTCTCTGTGTCTGTAATGAGGTTGGAAGAAGGCGATATTACGGACACAGAGACATCAAAGGGATTCGTGATGGCTAGAAGCTGGGCAAATATGGGGTCAAACTGGTAAAGTCCCCACTTTGTCCTCTTCAGGGAGAGCCAAAACAGCGGTATCCTTTGTCTAACAAACCTCTGATGCTGCAGAGACAATTACTGGGTAAGCTGGTAAGTTGACAAGGGTGAAATCACAGCCCATCAATTACTAAATGCCCGTCATCGTTATGACTAGGTACGTAGGCGATTCCTAAGAGCTGATAAATTGCCACAACAGACAAATTCAAACACACTATACAGTCTCTATCTGCTTCCCACTCTACTGCAAGCACCACAAGACTGAACAGATCAAGTCCTATCTCATCCCCCTGCCCCTGTCACTCTGCTCCTTGGCTGTGATAGGTTTCTCCCACCACTTGCTTTTCAGTCCCTGGTCCTGGTTGTCATGGCGGAGGTCCTGGTGGGTTGGGGCCCTTTGAGCAGAGGGTTCTCAGAGTGCAGTTTGAGTGTCGTTATACCATTCACTCACCTCTCTGACTTTCTTTATTAGTTTCATCCGGGTGGAGTGCCCTGAAGCCATGTGGGTTGGTGGGCAGGGCACTGGGTTTTGGCCGTGGAAGCAGGTGGCCAGTAAGAGGCAGGTCTCACAAATGGGGTTCGAATGGGGTGCCATCCAGATCACCTGGGAAGGAATCGGGTGCATGTAGTGGGATCAGCTCATGCCCCTCACCCACAACATGCAATGACATGGATGCCTAGACCTCGAGCAAGCCGCCCTAGTGACAGTGTTTTAATAGCAGGCACGTGTCTGGAGAGCCTAACGAGAGTGACACAGAACCAGACAGTCTCCAAGCAAAGGTCCGAACCCCTGCACCAGACAGAAACTCTACTAACAGTTCTGCTAGGTACTACGGCAAGAAAGCAAATAAGCACTTCTCCTCAACACTTTCCCTCCCCCGGGTATGAGTGAGGAGCGGGAGGTCTGGACCTTTACCATTGATGGATTTTGCACAGACCCATAGCAGGAATCCGACTGCCTGAATCCCGAGTTAGGATATAAGATGCCAAATAAGTAATCTGCCTTTTTTTTTTTTTTTTTTCAATAAATAATCTGTGTAGGAGGGTCACGTAATTGGCCATAGCATTTAAGGTCACATTTTCATCTTATTCCCAAAACAGTTACCGTATGGTGTGGATTCTAAGCCCAGCAGATAAAAACTAGTACAGATACTCTGGCCACCGCATATACAGTTCATTGTTCATCTACAATCAAAGATCAGGAACTAAATATTTACATTGCCTGTATTTTCTGTGCAAATAATTGTCCAGAATTGCACTCACAATTATTTGCAATCACTTGCCCTAAAACAGAGCCTTCCCTTTATGTGCTGTAAGCGCAGGGAGCTTGTGACCCCCAATCAGAACGCAACCAAAGGACAGGGAGCGCTATCCCAGCAAAGCCCGAAACTCAAACCACTAACTCAAGCTGATGAAGTTCAGCTGAGACAGAGGTGAAGCGGTTGCTGCTTTGAGGTTTGCCCAATATGTCAGAGGAAGACTTCACCCGAACCATGTTCACAAGCTCCTCTGAATTAGGAGTGTTTTCAGCAACTCCAGTAGATCCGGGATCAGGCCTCCAAATAGCTCACCCTTTTCCGGAGCGAGTTTGCAATAACCACTTGCTCTTAGACCCCAGTTACAAGTTTTTTCCTCGCTAATGAGTATCAGCTCCCTTTGGCAATGCGCACATCTGCTTCCTGCAATGCACGCAGCAAAGAATTCTGAAAAAAAAAAACCTTCCAAAGCTATTTGCCTCTCAACAAATCATACATACGCCTACATTTTCATACATGTGTAAACAAAGACCACCATTTTTTCAGTTTGCACATCCATGACATTAGTCCAGAAAGTCACAAGCATCAGATGTCTGAAAACTGCATTTTAAATATGATAGATTTTCATTTCAATGTTTTCATTTCAAATGCAGGGTACAAACGACTTTGTATTTCACTGATTTCAGTCATTTTTTGCATAATACAGCTGTCCGTATAAGCTGCATAATGCATAAAGTACTCAGAATACTCATGCTTTGTATTAATAATATAATTATCTGTAGAAGCCATTCCCCCAACACCACTGAATGTGTGTCTCCAGATAAATACTGCAATTATTAAAATTATTAAAATTATTAAAATACTGAGCTGTGTATGACCCAAAACTGTCAAGCTCTCAGAAAAATCTGTTTTCAGTTTCTCTGATTCACAGTCACCCTGTTTGCAAAGCCGTATGACAAATTTGTGAATATGATGCGCCGGGAAAATATAATGCAATTGCTTGCATATAAATGACAGCTTGGGACACCAGGTAATTAAAAATGAATAGAAACTTGACAAGGCATCTCTGTGATTTCCTGGGGAACATTTGGTACAGAATCACAGTCTGCCAGGCAGAGCTTTCAACTCCCCAAACCCAAATACTGAACAACATTGCAAACAAAGGCCCCAGAGACACCAGAAAATTCATAATACTTCAAGTGAAAAATGTTCTACACCCAGAGGTTCACTTTCATGGTAAACAAGTGTGACTGCGTATTGCTGAGGCAAAAATGCGAAGTTTTCCTCCCTCTTTTGTGGAATCTTCCCAGGCTGAATTCCCACTGATGTGTGGGATCAGGGGTAAAATGCAGCCATTCGAACCCATCAAAGAGATCAGCCTCAGCTGCCAGCTTGACAAGTCTGGGAGGTCAACAAGACTTTTGCCTGAAAAAAGCCTACAGGATCCTGAAAAAAGCCTACAGGATCCTGAAAAAAAGCCTACAGGATCCTGTGTGTTAAAATAAATGTATATCATCTAAAAGGAAGGATCAAATAATTTTAAAAGTACAGAAGACCTTGTTCCTTGGGCGCAATTTTTCTGGTCTTTCTCATGCAGAGGGAGTTTCTAGTGGATTTCTTGAGAAGTAAAATTTTCTTACATGACTAAGGCTGGGGAACAAGTCCTGCACTCATTACTGGACAGGTGAACCTTGAATGTTGCTGATGCTTAAAATGTACAGCTGATATTTGTTAGAAACAGCAGAATTCCCTACGGCCCACATAAAAACCTTTGTTACTGCGCTTCAGAGCACGTTCCCTCTGCTCCTGTTGTGTAATTGGAAAATCTACGTAAAACAGGCACGCTTGATTCCCTGCTGCTCTACTCCTCTTGTAGGTGCCGCCGACTTTGGTAGTACAGGCATAAAACTGGAATATTACAGAGCAGTCACTTCTCTTCTCTGGGTGAAATCTGCTGTCTGCCTTCTAAAGACGCAGCTTTTGTAACGAGCTTTGCCCAAAGGACAAGAGGAAAAAAGCATTTACCCTGAAATCCAATGACAGAGCCTACTTCACCGTAGTCCTTCTGGCATATAAATTATGACTGTGGCTCCCCCGTTTTCCACCATTTCAGATACCCACTTGGTAGACCCGCTCAAATGAACCAATGTTCTCTCCTGCCCCTTGCTCCTCTGTTTACACCCAAAGCAGTACGCATTGCAAGAGACTATGTAAAGACCTAGGAACATCAGAGCCTTTTGGTGAGACTTTACTGTCACAGACTGTTACCCCAGACTCACTGCGCTTCACCGAACAGACAGCTAGTAAGTCAGTGCTACGTGCAGCAAGAATTTAGTCCATAAATTTCACTTTGCCCCTGGTTGGAACAGATCCTTTGGCAAAAAGAATGTTGCAAAAACTGCAAAAAAAAGGCACATTTTCACACCCTTATTTGACACGAACTTTCTCTGAATACATTCTAAATTAGCAAGGTAGCAAACTTGTGACAGACGAAGCAATTAACGTACACGCGAATGAATTCTCTGGTAAGCAAGTCTGAATACTACATTAATAGACTGGTCTATATTAGAACTTTCCAAAGCATAATTCTATTTACCCATATTATTATGGGGAAGGGGTTGGGGGAATCTCCTCAGTGTCTTCTTTTAGTGAGCAGGGTTCTGAAAATGACCTTTCAGATAAATAATTTTTAGCTTTTCTGCCCTGTTAAACTCTCTGGACAATGTATTTTGATAAATGAATTCCATTTTATTAATAGCAATTTGCTCCATTTTTAAATAGCGAATACGTTTAAATTACATTTATCGGGTGATCTTTCAGGTTGAACAAAACGTTAAGACTGTTATTGACAGTAGAACAGTGATATATTATGAAGATGAAAGCATAAATATTGAAAGAGAGAAAAAAAGATGAAAAACAGTTTCCAGCACCAGCATTGAAAATAACCCGATGTACATAACATTGTTCCTCAACACGTCTGTCGAGGTAAATGAGATTCCAAGAGAGTCTACGAGCCGGATCCTGCGAATATTTCAGCAGAAGGCCCAGCCTGGAACCTAAGACAACGCAGCCGCAGTACAGCTGTTCTTAACACAATAATGACAAGCTGTTCCCATCATTTCCAGTAAGACTGCTAACACTTTGTTTCATTTTTAAAGAAAATTGTGGAAGGATGACTATTAGCTCTAACTCTAATTCTACCTTTAACCGTACAGTCATGGCTATACTACATTGCTCATTATTTGTAATATGAAATGAACAGAATAATAATGGGATAATAGAAAAATGTAATACAAAACAAATAGGACAGCATTAAGGGCGGGATATTGTTTGTAAGACAATATATGGAATAAGGTGGTTGTTCACCTTTGGGGCCTACGGTATTTCCCGCTCTGCCTCATTCAACCTCTTTGCAAGCGTTCCCGCAGGTTGCGCTCCACATCTTGAATGTGAAAGGGTCTGATTCAGCTACTCTCAGCACCAAATCCGAGCTACAAAAGTCTCCTCGACATGGAATCCAACACCAGACACAGAACTCGAAAAATCCATCCGAACCCTCTGTCTTTGAATGGGAACACGCTAAACAGAGGTCACAGCTATTCCTCGACTTCGTTATAAGCACGACAAACGCAGGGCAGGGAAGTCACAGTCTCCGAGACCTGCGATACGGTTTGAAATGTCTCCATCGCACGGAAAAAAAAGTTTACAAAAACCTGTGCTTTCCCAACTAGTAACAGTTGAGCCTTTTATGGCTGCTCTCCTGGCACGGGATTTGATTAGCAAGTACAAAGATTTAGACAGAGATTTATTAAGTAACAGTTATATTGTTTTGTAATTAAAATGTAGGAAATTCGCCGTCTACTTAAGCGTTTAAAAATGCTTAACGTAGGAAGCAATTACACCTCATTTTCAAATTATTCCCCTGCCTACAGAGCACGCTGCGGACAGGGGAAAACGCGGCTTTAAGGACGGTGGCGGCGGGACGTGCCCGCTCCCAGGGCCTGGGGCGGCCCGGCCGGGGGCGGCGGGG
>VZSZ01001709.1:143685-178652 GCA_013398815.1 Ibidorhyncha struthersii | reverse complement strand
GGATCCCTCCCAGCCCGCCGGGGCGGGAGCAGCTCCCGCCGGCTGCAGGGGCAGCTCCGCTCCGCCGCTTTGCCAAGGGGCTGCTTGCCTGGAGAGGCTAATGCGCTATTCCTACAGTATTTCTACACGTTGCACGGTAGGAAAAAGGGGTCCGCTTCGCATGAACACCGTGAAGTACCCGGCGAGAGAAACAGCTCTGCCCACCACCCGCAGTCTTCGTGGCCGCCTGGATTTGCCGGGGGGGAAGGCAGGAGCTGTGGGTGCACCGCGTCTTTGTTTCTTAGGGAAACTTAGTTTTATTCTCCTGCCAGGTTGATATTAAGAGGGATTAGCGATTTGCAGCAATACTCGCCTTGTCCTGCTTACCAGAGATCGCTCTGGGAGCAGCCGCCCCCCTCCGAAGTGCGCCGTGTGTGTGTCTGACACTGGGAAGCCCGGACAGGGGCTCAAGGTCGGACCTTGGTGCCGGAGGGAACCCCGTCCGTCCCAGAGGGCAGACGTGTCCTCCAGCTGCGGTGGTTTGTTTTTTTGTGTTTTTTTTTTTTTATTTTTGTTTTTTCCTCAGGTCTTCGGAAAGCCCCTCCAGGGGAGAAGCAAACAGGTAATGAAAGGTCCCTCTCCCAGCGCTGAGTTGCAGTCTGTGTGCCTGCCCCGTCAACACCATCATGCCGCAGACTTTGCCCCACCAGCCAGGCTCTGGGGCCAGGCCCAGAGGGGGGACGGAGAGTGACCCCACGGTTCAGCGGTGACTGCAGTGTGGCCTGATGTCTACCGCTCCTGCAGCCACAGCCATCAGGCTTCCCTTCTGTCTGCTCGCCATCCTCTTAAAGAGCAGCTTCTCATTGAAAACAGGGCAGCAGCCCGGCAGCCTCCCTCAAGTCGGCGTGATGAGTGGTTAGCGTAACCCTTGCTTGCTGAGCAGTTGGAGGTGGAGGAAAGTCTCTGAGCTTAACTGTGCTGGGAATTTTCCACTTTCGTTTCAGTCACAGAAACTGGTTGTTTCCAATGCGGAAAGTGCTCCAGGCCTCTGCGTGATTATATTCATCTGCAACATTTGGGATGGGACATTGCAGTGACAGATACTGAGACTGGGACTTTCTGCTGGGTCATGACAAGGCTGCAGCCATTGTAATTTGAGAGTGTTCTTATACCAAAGGGTTATCTCTCCCTCTTACTCCTTCCCCGTCTCCCCTCTGAGCACGAAGGTAATCTTGGGCTAAGTGCAGTGTTCATATCTAATACTCCCCTGGACATTTGGGTCTGTTGCACAATTTTGAGAATAACTAGTAAACCATTAAAGACAGAATCAAGAGTTAGTATTCGTCCATCTTATGGTGGTGTCTACATGAAAGACAGTGAATCCCATGTTGCTACTGGTGATGATGATTGCCTTATTTGCTGTAAAGCAAGACCACAGGAAACAAGAACAATACACTTTAAAATAACAGGGTACCTCTGACTGGTTTCTCTTTTTTCATCCTTCCCTCTGCCAGTCCCAGGATTGCAGTTTTAACGTTTTGCTTTCCCTCTCTCTCTGTTATCACTATTGCACTTGAATGAGATTACTCACAACCGAAGGGCTTCTCTGCTTCTCTGTCCTTGAAGCCTTTTTTTACCTTACCAGCCCTTCAGTACTACAGAAGTCCTGTAGTCCTTTCTCAGATCCAGCCAGCCATTTGACCCCTCTTGAAGCATTTAAGAAATCTTCTCTGATTCTTCTCCTCTTTCTTCAGACCATTATGTTTGTCTGCCTGTGAGGACACAAACTGAAAACCTTTCCACAAATCTATGGAGAAACAGTTCCCTCCCAGCTGATACGTGAAAATAACAAGTCCTCTCAGACAAAACTAGTACGTTAAAGCCACCCAGGTGGTCTGCTGTGCCCAGCCGTGGGCAGAGCTCAGCTCTCCCCAGGCTGCTGGTGGGTGTGGAAGCTGCCTGGCGCTGGCACGCCTGGAATTTCACACGCAGTGCCTGACACTTGCACCGTCAAGCCCAGGTTTCCAGGTATGTTCTTTCTGGGCTTAATTCCACCATCACGCACCAGAGCAAGTAATATCTTATTCGGCAGTGAGTTTCACTCAGTCCTAGTCATGGAGATGGAATCGGTCCTACAACAACAACAACAATAATAATAGCTCTTTACCTGAGTCCTTTCCAACACTCCCTGTATGGCCTCCCATCACAAAAGCAAACAGAAGCTCCCAGAAAGCAGCAGCAAGTTCAGGGAGATCTGGCTTCGCACCAGTTCGAATTTTGCCGGGTGGTGCTTACTCCAAGAGCTTGAGTTATAGCATTTCCTTTCTAGTATTGAACTCCTGGGAAGACGCTCTCTCTTTTATGCAATGGAGAACTAAACACTTTTAAAATAAAGTTATCTAGTGGTTAACAGTACTGACTTTTGCGTATGCTACTACTAACCTGAATCCACCTAGCCTCAGCTTTCAGAAACCAAAAATTAAAATTACTTAATCTTCTAGACAAGAAGTCTCTGTATTTGATAACAGGAGCGGATTACAGCTCTTGGCTCAATCTCCCACCTCTCTCCCTACTACCTTTCCTTCTGTTCCTGTACTGAAGTCTGTGAGACTTCAGTGGACATTTGGGATGTTGGGGAAGAGGATTTGTGTCTATCAGAAGCTACAGTTACTTGAGTACCCCAGCCTGGTGCAAGGTGAGCCAGCTCAGGCCACGTGTAACAGCTGAATAACTGGGCAGAGCACCTCAGTAGCAGCTTGCTTTGTGCACAAGCATTCATCCCAAATATTTTTGAAATAATTTTCTGACTTTTGTTGTTGTTGTTGTCTTCCGTTTTGGTCACATCCAGCTCCATATTACAAGGTGCTGAGTAACAGCTCATGAACCCTATTAAGTAACGGCTCCAGGGTTTGTTTACCAACATCCACTAGAGACTCCAGCCCTTCTGTAGAAACAGAAACTGAGCCCAGGTTTATCCAGGTATCAAGCTGTCACATTCCTTGGGGCCTGCAGTGCAAACTGGCCTTTGTGAAGAATGTTTACCATGACTGTAAAGCAGCTGTGTTTAGAGAGTCATTTCAGGAAAGTCTAGAAATAACCAGCTGGCTTTCCACAACAGATTTGTGCCTAATGTAAGGGAAGAACAACTGTTCATCAATTGGAGCTTTGCATCCATCACAGGTAATACAATGAAATGGCAGTGACAAGACACAGAGTCAGAGTCAAACAAGGATGTGGGGAAGTCTTCAGGGTCTAAATGCCAGCCGGCACTCAGCTCTAACTCAGATTTTAATTTATCAATTATTTCAGGACCTGTTCCTGAAACATTAGTAGAGGAGCCAATTGGTGTAATCCTGATCTCTGTGTAATTATTCCTGCTCAGTGGGACCATTACTAGCTTTAGACTCTTGCTGTGTGAGGGTTGTGCCTACAGCCCATTTTTTTGCAGCAATTAGCAGCTTCCAACGTAGTAGTTGTGGAAAGATACACCGTCAGATTTAGGATACAGGAGAGAGCTGGTCACAGAGGCGTATTCCTGTTTCAGGACATTAGTAAGTTTTTGCTGTAAGCAATATCCCATGTGCAAGGAGTTCCATCCATTTTTTCTAAATTGCAACACCTCTCCATCCCGAACATCCCCTTTTCCATGCCATCCTCTCGCATCAGAGACAGGCAAGCACAGCACATGGAAGAGGACTGAGCAAACCACGAGGGACCTTACCATGGGTGTGCAATTTACTTTTTACCTCTATGGAGCACTGACTCTGGAGTATAGTGCCTTTAACTCACTCACTTAGGTACTATTTAGCCCAGGCAGGGCTTTGTCCTTTAATTGGACAAATAAATTTTTGTATTTTTGTTTTGCTTGAGGGATTTTTTTTTCTGCAAATAGATTCTATTTGTCAATGCCTCCTACAGACTTCGGGGGAACTATTCTAAAGCTTATTTTCACTTCCTTTCTAAGGTGACACTCTTCTCATGTGCTGTAATGAACCCAAACTTTCAAAATTTCCCAGACCAGAAAGTTGCAGAAATTTCTAATATATGACTTTTCATAATTCTATCAAATCCTTTGCCATTTTTAACCTCACTGACAATGAAGAAGCTTGTCTCCCTGTGACCTTATTTTCTACTTTTGCTGCTGGCATTTATTTATGACCAAAACATTGTTATTGTTACAGCAAAACTGGTTAAATTAGCTGCAAAAATTATATTTACTAACTGAATGAACTACCCAGGTATGGTGGTGAACAGATGAAGTAACCAGATAAAAGATTTATTTTATCCATATGACTGCAAAGTGCAATATTTTAGAAGCCACAGGACCAAGTTCTGCCTTATAATTCACCTGCTCAGCTTTCTGGAGAGGGTAGGAGCTACCAGAAGCTATGAAAGAGGCTTTATACACTATAGCAGATGACCATTGCCTTGTTAGCTCAAACTCTAGCCGCTTATGCTTTCACTTTGGAGTTTCTTGAGACTGTTCTTTGATTTATGATGACCCAAATGGTCACTGGCAAACACACACGTGCAAAGGAGCCACAGGAGCCAGCAGCAGCCACACACCCACAACTGAAGACAGAAGTTTGTTTATGAAGTAAAACTACAAATAATATTTTTTCTTTTTCTTTTCCTATTTTTTTCCTCGAGTAACTACAGTTCAAGAGGTGGTGGAAATGCTGGAAGGGAGGAAAGTAAGTCCTTGACTGTTTATGCAGGGTTTCACTAGGAGGAGCCATACCATATGTAATGAACGTGCAGAGCTGTTTGCAGTTAGTATACGTCAGATCTGGTCCCAGGGCAGCAGTTTTGCTATCGCCATTGATCTTTTTAATAAAGACTTTTCAAAAAGATCAGAAGGTAGAATTCACTCAAGTTATTGTGATCCTTTGATTTCTCAGTATGTTATTTTTATAGACTTCATTCTGCCACCAAGAGGATAGTAACTATAACTACCACATCACGTACACACTTTATGTAGTACAAAGTTTCTATATCTTCCTGTAAGTTTTGTACAACAGTGAGCACAACTGACATAATCCTGGCTGGTGTTTCACCTGCAGCAGAAACAATAAGCAATAATAATGCTAATGGGGAGTGAGGAGTGGGAGTGTGACTTAGTACTTGAGTTCTGCCATAGTTCATCCCTAAGAAAAGCACAAATGTATCTTTAAGGTACTGGAAATGTCACAGAGCCACCCTACTCCAGGTTGGAAAATACAGGAAAAGAAAGGTGAGTAATGAGGCAGACTGCCTTTGGGAGGGAGCTCTCTGGGGTTACTGTCACTGCCACGTTTCTTTAGGAAGCCCAAAGTCCCTTTGGGCTTATTCTTGGAGAAGACAGCTACGGCTCAGCCTCCTGTTTTACCTCTTGGGCTGCTGTGTGCCCCTGTGGTGAGTAATGCTGCATGACTGCTTCTGGGTGCGGGAGTAAAGGTCCGTAATGCCATCCCACTTCTGTTTAGAAATTTTTTGTCAGGAAAGAGTTAATTACTTTTCCCAGCCTGTAGGCTCATGGCAGACAGGTGGCAATAAGTTATGGTAAAAGTATAGCTGCCAGGATCTCTAACGTTGCAAGCCACATACCAACATCTTCCGATGGCTGAGTTATACTCTTCAGAGAGTGGAGGGAAAAGCCCTCCGTTAGGCTGATTCACAGTGATGGTAAAGGGCCATTTACTTATATGAGCTACGAGTTGAACCTGTGTGGGAAGGTGACCCTACAGAGGACCGACAGGTATCAGCCTCAGAGTCCTTGCTGGGTCACCTCCATCCACCATAAGGGACTTGGAAAGTCCAGTGGATTCCCCACCAGCATCATTCTGCCTTTCCCTGTTATAGGAACCACAGCTGAGCTGTTCAAAATCACTGAAGTTTTACTTTTCAATTCTGTATTGTATCAGGGGTCCAAGCTAGGCTAATAAAGATGTAAGAGAAAAAAAAAATTAATATTCTGAACAGTGAACAGTTCCAATGTACATAAAGGCATAAAGTTTGTTGTAGAAGTAGAAAAAGTCACATATTTGGCTCCTTGAGTCTGTTGTTCAGGAAAAAACCCAGAACGTTAACTTTCTTCAAAAGTAGCATTTAAACATTTTCCTTAGAGTGTGCTCCTTGCAAATGCGTGCTGGGGTCTTAGATGTCGTCCTGCTTAAACTTACTGTATTAATTCTGTTTGCAGACTGACTCCATTTAGATCTCTGTGAAATGAGGATGACCTGACTTACCAGCATCAAAGGAGCTGTTGCAAGAATATTAGCGAGGGACTGGAATATGGGAGGGACTGGAAACATTCCTGGAAAGGTTTTAGCCCTATGATGGAAAATACATTTGTGTTATTATTTTAGCACAAGTGTCTTCTATAATGCTAAGATTTGCTATCAAATACAATATAAATTGCACATCTGGTTAGAGGAAATAAATGCAATAATGCTTCAAAGACTATCTGTCAGGCTTAAAAAGCAAAGAGATGAGGATTTATTGGTGTTTTTATTATTAACAGAAAAGCCTTGGGATCTCAAAATAGATCAGGGTTATAGGTAAAAGTGGGTTCTCTTTTCGTCTTTGTTCACCTTAACAGTCAATTAACATCAAGCTAAAATAAGATCATCTGAATGCTAATATGTTGACTTTGTACATTTAGATAACATTAGCTTAATCAATATAGAGACGAAAAAGAAAAAGGCTGTTAAAAAATATCTGTCATAAGCATGTTTCACATCTTAAACGTTTCAGACAGTGTACCATTCTGGAGACACTATTTGCTTAAGAAACCCCAGTCTTATCCTTTTCCAGTCTTGCAAGACCTTTGGGAAGCAACAGTGGGCTACTTCTGTGCAAAGGCTTAGAACGAATGTCTGTTTGCAAGAGAGTGAACGATGAAGGAAATAGGAACTTCAGAAATACAAGTCTTATAAAATTATAATTTG
The DNA here is from genome assembly GCA_013398815.1 of Ibidorhyncha struthersii. Classification (NCBI taxonomy): domain Eukaryota; kingdom Metazoa; phylum Chordata; class Aves; order Charadriiformes; family Charadriidae; genus Ibidorhyncha; species Ibidorhyncha struthersii. The sequence continues at coordinate 171,744 of VZSZ01001709.1, read as the reverse complement.
AGGGAGTTGGGGTAAAAATAGCATTTCCAAATTAGCAAATCGAAGGGGGCTTGAAGACATATACATGAGATTTCCTGCCTGAGTTGCTGGTGGCTTCAGCTTCCTTTCCAGAAGGACATTGTTCCATGCAATGCTGGTTAAAGCCTCGCAAGAGTCACTGTGAGGTGTTGGAGGGAACTGTACAAATCCTGGCCCCCTCTTTCTTCTAAAAAGTGTCTGCAAGAGCGTCTCTTCTGCTCAGTCAGGGCTGGGTTGAATCTTTTGTGGAATTCAAATTGAATTATTATGGTAACCTTTTTATTGAATTTATAACAAAATCTGACCCATGCTGTGTTAAAGTGAGGACATCCTTTGTTTTGTTGGGTTATTGCTTAATTACTAAATAAAGAAATATTAAGTTCAAATTTCATGACTCATACAATTTTTCAAAATGACATGTACTGTAAAGTCCCATTTACATCTACCACATTGGTGCTTAACTCACTTCCCATTATTCCTGAGGTTATTAATGTCAGTAATTACAGGAGGTAACATGTCTAATATTGACTGTATTGTGGAATAAAGTGATGTTGAGCTGCTAGAGTGTGTTTTATATTAAGTACAAAAAGCTTCTGATGCAGTTAATGTAACTATAAATCTTAACTCAAATGCTTATATGTCTCTTTTATGACCTGAATAAACTCTGAGGTAGAAGCACGGTAACTGAATAGCCGCTCGCTGCCAAACCGCATATTCAGCTGAATATGCACTTACAATATCCTTTTCATATTGAATAATAACAGAGAGACAGAAAAGGGGCTGAATATTTTCTCTAAATGAAGTATTTTTTTTTCCAGAACACTGAGTTTAATGGTAAAAAAGTTCCCTGAATAAACACGAACTTTAGAATCATAAATATATACATAAAACAATCAAAATAGTGTGTTTTTTTTGTTGTTGGTTATTTTTTTTTCCAGTGGAAATCTAGTCTGTGCTTATGATAAGAGGTGCACTACAGGTTTTGATGTGTCAAATATTGGACACCCTGGCACCCTGCAGCTTGGGGAATAGGTATTGCTCTGCCCCTTTGGGGGGGCTGCTGGGCTGGCTCAGGTGTGGAGGTGGCCAGAAGCCACAGTCACCTCTGGAAGCGCTGCCGTTCGCTGTCTGTGCTGGACAAAGGCTGGGCTGTGAGGGTGAAGAGCACTTTGGGAGGTTGTGCTGGACACACTTTGTGCTTACTTGCATTTGCTGATGCAAAACTCCGGAGCACAAGCCCCATGCAGGAAAAGCGTGTGCCGAGGACATGGGAAGGACCAGGTAAGGCCCTACCATGGCTCAACCTTACCCCCATGTTGCCCCAAGACATCAGTACGCATTTGGTGAGGTTTCAGCCCAGGCGTCTGCGGTGTGAGAGTGGCTGGGGCATGGGAGCCTGTGGGGTGAAACAGGCAGCAAACCAGTATGACCCACAAAAATACAGATTTAGGTGCAAGTTGCACTGAAAATCACAGAACTGAGTCCAGAGAGAGATCAACTACCGGAAAGCACAAGCTCTACTTCAATCAGTTCCCACTGAAATCAAATCCTTTGAATGGGAAGTTCTCCTTAAAAACCTTTGGTACAATATGGCCCTTTAATATTAAGCATGTCAACATTTAAATTGATGATGCTATTTTTTTAGAACTATTTACAAGGGGAGTATTTCCCTCTGAATTTGTAATAAATCATGTAAGACATCTTTTCATTCCATTCCCCTTTAAAAAGAAATATTTGGTAGTTCAAAATGTTTAATGTAGTGGAAAACCTAAAGGGAAAAATAAAGCATCAATAGGCTATTTCAGCAGCAGAAACCATTTGGGACCTGCTTAACCTCCTAAGCTCTTCTCCAAATTTATTTGGAAGGGGGCATATAAAGAGCTCATCACTTTCCATCTCCATTTTCGTGTGTGGAGCATATGAAATAGTTTAGCTTCGTACTCACACTCCAAGCTGATATTGACGGTGGGCTGAAGTAACTTGAGATCACTATTTCTTCCTCCTTATGACAGTTCTGGAACATTTGGATGACTAATTACCTTGTTACTAGTCAGCATTTTTTTTTTATATATTTGACTTTATTTATGAAGGTACATGTCTATAAGGGTAGGAGCCACACACATAGGATACCATTTTAAAACAGAGCATTACTACACCACCATGTCCCTGGGCTTTCCTGGTCCTTGCGATAGGAAAACTACACAGGCAAGAGAAGATTTTACTCATGTCCAGTGCTCCACCCTTGTCCATTGCTCAGTACAGACCAAACTGAAGGACTGACATGAAGATGCAATCAAGGTCTTCCTCAGTTCAGTGCAAACCTTCCAGGGGTAATGGACTAAACTTGAAAGCATGAACAGAGGGCATCAGGCTATGTGGGATATCCCCTCCTTTTCTCCTCAGTTTAAACCACGTTTGTAATTAATAAACCCAAAAGAAAAGGTTCTGCAAAACCCTTCTAAACATAACAGCCAAATTCTACTTATGCTGAGGGACTTGACATAGCACTCCTTTTGCAAACACTCCCATTACTGCCAATAACAACCAACCAAGAAAAACCTGCAGGTTTAAATTAATTATAAGGATGCCTGTGTGTCAGTGGCTGGCTGTGCCTGCATCTGTATCAGTGTCTCTGTATACGTATATTTATTTACTTACCTCTTGTGTTGAAGATAAAAACTTGTAAACACACCCAAACTTTAAAGTGTTATTTCTAAAAGTCGAACCCCATAAACAGCAGCGTGTGCCCCCCTCCAACTTCTTTCTATTTCTTTTTGCAGCAACGGCTGGCTTGGCAGACCCTTGCAGGAGTATCTGTTCTACGTTCTTCAGAGGTAGCTCAAAAAGAAATCCAGGCAGCGACTCCACCTCTCTGCCCTCTCCTGCAAACCCGTGCTGAAAGCCCAGTGACAAGCTGTGTGACACTGCAACGCAGCATTGGCATTAACACGACGTACATAAGCATTTATCCAGCCAGAGAAAATTATGTTCCCTAAAGAACTGATTGCTAGCTTCTATAGGCTATAGTCACATTATACCTGACAGACTGCTTCCAAAAAGAGCAGCATAGCTGTAAGGGTATGAAACGTCTCATTTATTTATGATAAAAATGTAAGTGGACCCTCCTGAAGGGATGTAATTTAAAAAAAAAGTGGCTGGAGTAGGGAGGGGAGACGTGCTGGATGATGACAGGCGGTTTTATCCCAGTGGAAGGTTTTTTACTTCAGTGCTTCTTGGGAGGGTTTGTGGTTGCAGAAGGGTGAAAGCAGAAGAGGGTGATGAGAGAAAAACACAGACCAGGGATCAAACATGACCGGAGAGCAGCTGGGCGAGGAAACGGGGATAGGGCTTTGAAACTAAGCACACGGGCAAAAACCTGGAGCTAAGAGGCTGCATTCAGGAGATGGAGAGCTGGGTCTGGGGACCTAGGGGGGTCAGGACTTGAAACCCAGATGGGAGAGACCGGCACCTTCGGATAACAGGCTGGCAGAGAGAAAGGATGAGTGATTGGGACTGGCTGGGAAACAGGAACAGCAACTGGCTGAGAGAGAAAGCAGTGGCTGGAAACAAGGAGCCAGAGGTGAGGAAGGAACAGGGCTGGGACAGAGATGGTTAGAGAGGGGTAAGACAGAGCTAGAGAAGAAAATGTCAGCCACTACAACCCCTTCACTGGTTGTTGCAGGGCAGGGATGGAGCATGAGGCCCCTGGGTCATGGCATTACTCTGGTCTCAGCCCCTAGCAAAAGCATCCCCTGGTTCATAGAGAAGTTAGTAGCTTAGTAGTGCTACAAATTACCCTCAGAGGGCAGAAGTCCATACGGAGAAGCTAAGAGCTAACCCCAATAGTGTGAGGCATAGAGGTGTTAATATGATGCCACATAATATAATTTCTGTTTTTCCACTTTGCTTCATTAAGAACCTAGGAAATTACCTACAAACACTCTCTTAAAAAAACTCTGTGAGCTGCCAAAGCAAACATGCAGAAGTTGGAAAGCACCAGAGCTGAAGTTATCTGTGCAGATTTATTCCCCTTTTGCATGCATGCACTGGGAATAGAGGAAGCCATACTCTTTTCCCACAGAGATGCGTCAGTCTGTGCTCAGTCCTGGCCCTGCTCAAGATGAGTCAGGATTGTGTAGTGAGAGATGCTCAGCCCCCTATTCATCTGTTGCAGGATGAATGGTGTGTTTTGAGTACAGTTGAGGAGTTGGGGAAAGCAATGATGACTATCTTGCTTAAAGCTGTTGAACGCCAACCTGAAGAACTGGATGCATCCCTCCCTGCTTGTGCCACGTCTCTCTTATGTGGCAAGTTCTTACACCAAATTTTGCACACGTGGTCACTAATTGCATGTTCCCAGTTATACCAATACCTGACTTGAGACTCCAGGGTCTGATTTGGAGAAGTGCTGAGCGCTCACAGCTGCAGCAGTACTCAATGAGAGCTCTGCTCTGAATATCTGAAGAATTACATAATGTAAGTACCCTGACAAATTAGGTCCCGGAGTCTTAAACTGGGCACCCAGAATCACTGCACCTCTATGTTCTTCTGTTTTCCAGCTGTAAAATGGGGATGATAATCATCGGGGTGATCTGAAAATATATACACATTTGTGAATTGTGTAGGGAATACAATCATTAAGACCATGGGAAACTTCCCAAATTAAGTTACAAACTCTTTCTTCAGATCAAGATCGACTGGTCTGTGGTAAATAAGGGTTTATGCCACATGTTAAACACATGGAAAAAGGAAAATATTGAATGGCTTTTCAATAAATGAATGCCACCCATCCTGAGCAGGGAATGAGGCAGGAATCCTCTGGGAAAGGTGTGAAGCGGTCATGTATTTAAAGATGGCATCACAAGCATGCATATAGAGGGAGCATATTTAGACTGCATGCTCCTAAGGCTGGCTGTTCAAACTGCTGCACACTTACTGTCACAACAAAAATTGCTAATGTGATTTTTGTGTGTGCAAGGTTAGGTATAACAGATACTTTAGAACTGTCTTTTTTTGGGGGGGAGAGATTTTCTAATTGAAATCAAGCTAAACATTGCACATATGTGCTATTAGCCAACCCCAATCCAGCTCAAAAAAAACCCACCCCAAAACAGACTATGTATATGTACTGTTACAAAAACCTAATAGGAACTGGGTGACTGCCATATATTACCTGGCACACTGAAACTGTAAAGTCTGCTTTCACCATCAGAGTGTGACTTATCATCTGGAAATGATTTAGTTGCATGGTTACCTTTGGACTGCAGTTCTTTTTGGTTCTTTACTAGCAAGCAAATAACGATGGAGAATAAGACTTTAACACTATCAAGTAAACAAATAATTGGGCTGCAGATTTCAAAACCAGAGGTGAGAGGTGATTTTGAAGCTAGTCAAAACTCTGCAGATTTTATCCTCCATGGTTGTTATTAAAAGTAGTTATAAAATCCAGATCTCTTCCCTCCCTCGCTCCCCAGCCCCCACTTCCCTTTACTACATGGCATGCAGGGAACATTGCTTGAAATATACTGCCATTCAGCCCTGCACAGTCCATGTCTATAAACTGAGTTTGTTTTCTGAAGTAATTTGCACAGTATAGATCTGTATTTTCCTCTAAGTACATACACCTGTAATTTCCATCAGCATCACTAGGAGCTACTTGTACGTAATGAAGGGAAAATGTGTGCTGCGCTGGGCACTTCACACAAGAATCTCCAAATGGATTCACATTACCACAAGAAGCAGCTCTGATAAATTTCCTATGACTGGTTCACATGGCGGGTGGCCTTCTATTAGAAATAGGATAGTTATACCTGGTGTCCCCCATATTTCTGAACCGATGACAGAAATGTCAAAAACATATCAGCCCAAAGGTACCATTCTGTGTGGGATCATGGCTTTCATGCTTACTGCATCTCCAAATGCTTTTGCAGAGTTAACAGGCACTGTACGGCTAGCAATAAATAAATGCAGAGGAAAAGAGAAATCAAAAGGTGGTGACGAGATACGTGCTCATAGTCAAGGCTGAATTAGTCAAGGCTGAATTAGGTTGGAGCAGTACTGGTAGGTACTTTCAGGTGGCAGGAGCTCCAGGGGATTTGATACAGTACCAGCTGAGGTGAGACTGTAGGAAGGACCGAAGGGGACGACTCAGCTATCTTAGCAGGAAGAAGGGAATGAAGAGGGGAGAGTGTGATAAAGAAAGGCAGGTGAGGCTAGAGAGTTCAACTGATCATTTTAAATGTGACGTATCACATATATTACTCTTTAGTGCTTTCACAAACTCCCATTCTCATGTACTCACTAGCAATTATGTGGGAGGAGCATCTTAGGCTACCCTACCTAGGGGGGGAAAAAACAACAGTAAAACTTGAAAGATGTTACGGACACACAGTGCTGAGATCACATTTTCTGAAAGTATTTCCAATTAGTCTGCAGAAGAAAAAATAAATCTTTTGTTCAGATCATATTTTAAGAGAAATTTCTTCCCTAGGAGGGTAGCACAGTGCTGGAACTCATTACTCAGAGGGGCTGCAGATTCTCCATTCAAGGATATTTTCAAGGTTGAGCTAGAGACAGCCACGGCTGACCTGGTCTGCTGCTGGGGCTAGTGGGGTGTGCTGACAGGGAAGGGCAGAGCCCCTGCGGTCCCCCATTTCCTATAACCAAGGGAGCAGGGGCCCTGTGTTTTGCTCTGTGGAGGCCCCTCTATGGTTCTGATACCAGCAATCAACAACAAAAAAAACCTTTTAAATACACCCTGTAAGAAAGCATTGCAGGTCACAGGGGAAGAGTTTGATAAATTTTAGCTAACGTTTCACATTTGCCTTCAAAGCTATGGCTAATGAGTAAGATGGAGAATAGCTTCAAAACCATCAAAACAGTTCATTTTTGAAAAGTATTTAAAATAGGTCCGGCAGTAATGAGGGGTCCTTGAGAGTGGCAGCACTAGGAGCAGTAATGCTGCCTCAGGCCCTCCTCATGCCTGAAAGACATCAGGGATGCCAGGCAAGACAGGCAAAAGGATGCTCGGTCAGTGTATCTCGTGGGGCTCACATGGGAGCTGCTTCCTTGCAGAAAAGATTTCGGCTGCTCCTCTCATGCCCAGCAAGAGAAGTGTGGGCCTGCAGGGGATTTAGGCAACAAGTACAAGAGGTACCGTCAGTGTCAGGAACCAACTGTGAAGGTGTGGAGGGGGGTGTTGTGGAAGACAGTGTTAGGGGTTGCTGGACACAGGAGCTTAAATGAGCAGAAATGTAATTACAGCCTGTTTCATATAGCTAATATTTAATATGAATCTGTTCTGGCACAAATTTTCATAAATTACTCCTATCCTTTTATGTGCTAATGCCTCAGACATCTTGGGCTACGCTCTTTTTTAACCAGCAGCATCACTTCATGGAGAAGAAATGGGTGTGGAGTGGAGCAGCATGTTGTGGTCAGCAAGTCCAGTATTGATATCCATTTCTTAATTCACAATCAGCCAATAGCTGAGATTATGCCCAGAGTAACCATCCCGGCAGCAGACCCAGTATGTGCGATGCGGTGTCCAGATAAATTCCATGCAGAAGAATGAATGACAATAATAATGCATTCAGAGAAGTCTCACAAAAGGTCCAAGAAAATCAGTGGCCTGGATTTTTGTTGCCCTTCTCTGGAGCCTTTCAGAAGGCTTACACTCTTTTTTTTCTAAGCAAGTGGTCCCAGTCCACTGGCCATTGGATCCAGCATGGTGGCACTGCCCTGCAGTCCCTTCCATCCTCTGGCCTCACCTGTCCAGCACAATCCAGAGCCAGGGAGACATTAGGGCATGATGAGCCCAGCTTGTGAGACAGCAGGGCTGTGGTGAACTGGTACAACTTGAGCCCAATGAATCTCACCTCCAGCTCGTGAGCCTCCCCCTGTGCACCTGTGACTGTCAGGACAAATAGACTTTTGCTTCTTCCCCCCCGTTCAAAAGCAGATTTAGTTTGTGCAGGAGAGACAGTAAATAAGTTTTACGACCAGGTTTGGATTGGCAGTTGTGCAGCCTAAAGTAGAGTAACAAGTGGCATCCCATCAGCTGAGCTGCCGTAGCTGGGTGTACGAGTGCTCTTAGCACACTCCAGCTGCCGGGGACAACGTGTTAGGTGTTAAGACATCCTCATGGATATGTGCAGTGCTTCAGCAGCAAACAAAAGAGCTGGAAATTCTTCCATCATTCTTCCCAGCGTTAGAGAGAGGAGATTGGCAGATACAAGGAGACAGCTCATTTATGACTAATTGAATTATGACGGGATTTACTTTATCTTGTGGAGCCGGAGAAGAGTAAGGTGGTTTAACATATCTCCCCTACCCCTGACCCACAGGTACAATTATTTTCAGTTTCTTTTAGTTACAGAGCCAGAATTGGATCTTTGATTAAATGGCTTCGCAGAAATACACAGCTAACAATACTGGGTTAGTTATTTCTTAGGAAAAAAAAATCCAAGCTTGACATGCGTAGATACTTTTAACTGTTATATTTTAGTGCTTCCAACACCTATGTAAGATATTGTGGCAAACATACCAAAAGATACTTTTTGATGAAGACAATATATTTATACATACAGAAAGCGACCAAAGAAGGCTGATGCCACAGATTCCCGTTCCCACATATATATAATATACAATATTTTAGGGCAAAGCCTGATACAACATTTGCCCTAATTTGCCTAGAGCACCATAAGCACGTGTAGCAGTGTGTAAGACTATGTATAAAACACTACTTTTCCCCTTCCCCGCTGCAAGGAGGCACTGGTGGGTACCACAGGAACACCTGTGTGTTGCCAGCTTCTGCACTTTTAGTGACCAGTGAAACTTCCAGACGCGTCCTTTCTGCACTTTTTTATTGGTTAAGTTCACAGAAAACCCACTTAATTATTGCATAATGCCTTCATGAATCAAGCTTTTACTGTGCAATTCAAGTTGCAGTAAAATAAGTGTGCTTCATATGTTAACAATTACAGGCTAGATTTATAAAAGCATCACACACTGTTTGCATTGGCTTTTCTAACTACTTTATTCATAAAACAGTGTTAATGCACCTAAAATAAATTCACCTTCCTTCTGAAACTCATTAAACTCTCATGTCTCTGCACAGATAACTCTTTAGTCACCATGGACCCTAGGAGTGCGTCACGTGAAATAAAGATGGCATGTTCCTGCTCACACTTTTTTACTGTTCAGCCAGGCAAGTGTGTGAGACAGACATGGCTGGAGTCAGGTCTACACTGTGTCTCACTGGGTTTGAAGTTACAGATGTGAGGGATCATCCATGATGGACTCAGTCCTAAAGAGCAAAAGGATGAGTTACAGGAAGGTTCTAGCCCACTATAAAAGGACACCAAGAAGAATTTTGCTTTGAAATTCCAATCTACACTGCAAGTTCAAGTTTGCTCTGCTTCCACTGGCTTCAATGAATGTCAGCTGTACTCACACAGCTGTAAAATGTTATTTATACCTGCAAGTCTAGTGGGGTCAAAGCAACATAGAACTGGTGTAAGAGAAGAAGCCAGCGCATTGCCTTGCTGTAAGTGAAGGCAGGACTGTCTGCAATACAAGGCAGGCCCCTAGGAACAGATTTTTTTAATATATAAACCATGTTTCATCTGGATGTAAACTCAAATTAGATTTATTTCATAAGAAACATTTATTTTCTTACTTAATGCAATCTGACCTTTTAAAAGTACTTTTAGGTTTTACACTAATAAGGCAAAATAATTTGCTTTCTAAATATTTTCTTGTTCCTTTTTCACAAAGTTTGGTTGTTTTGTCTTAGGGTGTGTTTTTTTTTTTAATATGGACACACACATATAAAAATTTATTTAACATTTTGTAGAACATGATTTGTAAAAGAGGCAGTGAGGAAGAAGTTGCTGATGGAGGACTCTTTGCACAAGCAGGACATGACTGTTTTTTGACTCAGCCTTCCTCTGAAGATCCATAGAAACTGTACCAAATGAATTTCCTGATTGGAATATGTGATCAGTGTGGAAAAAGCATGGTTTTGTGCAGTCTGTTTCCTGCCCAAGTACAACTTTGCCTTTGGCTAAACTAGCACCACAAGTCATAATCAATTAAAGTTCTTGTTTTTCCTTTTGGAACCAAGCACTCAAACTTTTTGTGTGAAAGTCTTAACGGTGGGTATATGTGTAAGTGTGAATGTTTTCCTATGTCCTTCATACTAATGAAGGCCTGCAGGTGTATTTGGAACTCATATTTTTTGAAGTAACTTGCAGAAAATATTGTTTTCTTTTTCTTTCTGGAGAGGCCCCCCCCCCAGCATCTGCATATAAAATCAAATTTTGTGGCCAATCTGGAATTCCATGCCCCCAATCAGACCATGAACTTGTACCTAGTTTAATCTCTTCTCTGGGAAAAGTGCTCTAGGAAAAGACACAAACCATTTATTCTACATTACAGAAGAAATACACTACTAAATGGGGTATAGAAATACTCCTTTAGATTGACCCAGTCAAAATGAGTTTATTTCATCTTCCTACACTTGAGTAATAGATGTCGACAAAGCCACTGAATTATTTAGCTCTAAGTCTAGCTGAAATTTCTTTTAATGGTGAATACGAGATAAATGTAATAAATGTGGCTCAGCCTTGAGCAGCACACTGAGAATTCCCTCTTAATAGGTGACAGAGCAGTCACTCTTGTTACTCAAGTTTCTGAGGTTTTCTGAAATAAAAGCACAGAAATCTGATCGGAGGGCACATGGTATTCGCCAGAATGAGTAACCCCAGATAACTCACCTAGCCTACTGAAGTCAATGGAGAGATTTTTCATCTCTTCTCTGGAATTTGTGTCAGTGTTCACATTTTCCCACCAGCGGTGTGATTCAAGGCCTAGGAATGTCTCTTCCTGGACTGTTAGGAAATCTTAGACCAGGAATTTGGAGGGAGGGACCCAGGGTGCTCGCCTAGTGAGGTTCTTCTGCAGAGCATTGATAGAACGAGACTCGCTGTGTTTAAAACACAGAGTTTAACAAGGAATTAAATTCCAGTCGGAAGCAAAACAGCAAAATGAACCTCCCTCAGGAAAGATGAGATTTAATTGTGATTTAACAGCATTTACAGGCTGTAACCATGACCTCAGTGAGCTAGGCACTCTGCAAACACAGCTTCTCTAAAGCCGCTGCAGAAACACTCTTACTTCAGACTGCCCAGGCTGGAGCCCCATACCTGTGTCTGCTCTTTTCTTCCTTCAGAGTTGGCTTAGTTGGGACACATGATGGGCTGCTGCTTCACCTCTTGGTTCCAGATGTGTTTTAATGGGCTTCATGGCTTCCTGGTCTCACGGTACACCAAGTCAGTGGTGCTACATTTACTGGAGCACGAGGAAGAACAACCCTGCATTAGACCAAAGATCCAACCACCCCAAAGTATCATGTCTTCAGCACTGGCCCAAAATAGCTGTATGTGGAGGAACACAGAAAGAGAGAGCTCATGTAACAACGCGTACCCAGAATACTTGCCAGATCTTGAGCAATCTTTGGGTTAGGAGCTCTCTTGCCAGAGGTGACGTCTTGTATTTAATAATGACCATAATTTACCACATAAGAAGGATTGACAGTTAGCTGTGAGCATTTACAGAAAACTTGTGGAAAAATAGCACCATGAAGGACTCTTATTTAGTATATACAGTGCTAGCATGGAAGAGACAGACATATGATGATCAGCTATATGTCAAATCCTCCCCTTCCTCTGGATACGCTTTTTTTCTTTGTGGTCTTTTGCCTCTCAAATGTCTTGCAGTGGTAAAAGCAATATCAGCATCCTTGTTTCATCTTTGCCCTAAAACAGTTGAAACACAGGAAATTCCATTTAAACATAAGAAAAAAAATTACTGTAAGTGTAGTCAATAAAGGAAACAGGTTGCCTGGAGAGACTGTGTATTCTCCACAATGGAGATATCCAAAACCCAAATGGACACAACCCTGAGCAACTTGCTATAGCTGACCCCGCTTTGAGGAGTTGGGTTGGCCCAGGTTTGGACTAGAAAATCTCCAGAGGTGCCTTCCAACCTCAACTAGTCCGTGATTCTGTGGCCTTTCAAAAAGAGGGTATTAAAAGATGAGACACGTACCAGAAATTTAGTACCTTCTCCCTGCTCATTTCAAACTTCCTGACTCACATGAGGACTGGGAGTGTAAGGCCCTGTGACCCATGCTCACAGACCCACACGCTTCGATTATATGTCCACAACAAATTCCTGTGTCGTCAGGGCAATATGTAACTGAAATCTCACACCAGAAGCTGTCCAAATGAAACATACACCTGCACATTTGTGATCGCATACTTGCACTTTGAGAATCAAATCTGCAGGTGAAACACCTTCTTTCAAGGCCTTTCTGTCCTTCCAGTCATGACGTCCCTGTCTGTGTCCTTCAAATTAATGTCGTGCCTTAATGTGCTTATTTACCACCACCACCACCACCCCCATTCTGAACAGGAATCAACTGCAAAACTCACCTTGACTCCAGGGGACTTCAGGGCTGCAGCAGCAGAACCTTCTGAAAAGGTATAAACTCAAAAATTTAAACTCAACATCGTGCTGTCTTTTTGACAAATCAGTTTTAACACACTAATGTGGTTTTTGCATTGCGTTCTTCCACATGTGCTTTAGGAAAGGTACATTATGGGGAACACATCATACAGTTCCTTGTACCTCCAATAATTTCCCACCATCTTCAGGTGAGTTGGTGACAGTCCTGCTAAGTATTTCCACGTCTGTACTGGTAAATCTGACATATCCATGCATAATAATTGTGAAAACTGCAGATCTTCTGTGCCACCGCTGTGAGATGCTGATTCTGTTTTGGAGGGTAGAGCTCCAAGCAGCTCAGCTATAGGGGGAGCGACATACATAAGCACTGTGTTTCCTAAGGGCTTGTCAAAACTTTGCAGTCTTGTGATTAACGTGCAAAACCCCCAAATATAGTTATTCCCTTCAGACACGGGCAATGGCTCTATGATTTAGACTGAAACAAAGAAAGCAAAAGATTGAGAAATATTTAAAAGCCCCACTATTTTGGGTGTTTTTTTTTTTTTTTTTTCCTGTGCAGTGAACACTGAGCCAGAAACCTGGTTCCTCCACTGCCTTTTACCTTTACTTTTTACCGCTTCTTACACCTAAGCAGAGGTCTGTAATTTACAATCGCACCGAACCGGCGGCGGTGAGCTTGTACCCGCTTCACACGGGCATACAGGATGTCTACAGATGGGAAACGCTGAAGGTGTGAGCGTTCAATCTGCCAGCAAGAAACACAACCCAAGACACAGCTGTATTAGCGCTGTGGCAGCCAGGAGAGCCCGGGCCACTGCAGATGCTTCTGATCAGCCGAGGGCTTTGGCTCACGGAACAGATGCTTCAGACTTTTACCTCTAGAGGGGGGTAGATACCTGTGTACTGCTTTCAGCCTGCGGCCGCCACAGCACAACCAGAGCCTCCCAGTGACAGCATCTTCTGTCAAATTCCATGTGAATGTTACCGAATCACATGGCAAACACAGGATCGTTTTGCCAGAGCTGGAGGCACCGGTTTGTGAGGAAGCCCTGTAGCAATCCTTGGTCTGATACCAAAGGGGGACTCTTTGGCAGCGCTTGATTTTGTGCTTAGAGCACGGCTTGCAGGCTTTGAAACTGGGCAGAGCTGAAGAAGGTGGCAAGGAGCTGTCCCCGTCATCGGCTCAGTTATAATTGCTCCTGTGCTGTCCCCAGAATCCCCCCTTCACTGGGGCACTGCAAAGGCCAGAAGGCATCACGCGCTCTTCTGCAATGAGAGCAAAGCAAAAAAAATGAGGGTAAGATCCCATTTACTGCATGCTCACTTGCCTGCACGGATGCTCTGGGAGTGAGGCGTTGAGGTAAAAATTGGGGTTATCATTAGGAGATGAAGCAGAGAAGAGGAGGTGTTGCTCCTGTGGGAAGGTCTGTCCCTCAGCTCTGCAGAAATCCTGAGTCTCAGTAACGTAAAAGGTTCTGTTTATGGAGATTATAAATAAAAGTAATGAATATAAATAATTCCTCTTCCCTTCCCCGTTCCTGCCTGTCATTCAAGAGATAATGGAGCAGCACGACAGCTAGCAGGGATGTTGCATATAGATGATCTCCAGATGGAAAAAGAATTTAGCCACTTATTTGAAGTTTCCAGATGTTTGGAAGCCCTGGACAACTCACATGTGTACATTAACACTGCAGATCATGCACAGGGTGTCTGGAGACGAAGTGCATCTCTGCTGCGCTGTGGGTTGCTGCACATGTAGTAAGTCTGATGCATTCGCAATGTGGTGGATGTTCTGTGCACAGGTTGGGTCTCTACGCACCAGCTGCTCGGTGGAGCTGCTCAGCCCTGGAACTGCTGGACCCACGAGCACCTGATGCACAGCACCTGCATCCACGTTTCCGACCTGGATTCCCGCAGCAGAAGGAGAGGTCCTCCATTTGCAACCAGTGGAAGAAGCAGATCTTTTGGGGGTCTGTCTTGGCCATGAGTCACTTTTCCAGCTTGTATTTGCTTGGGAACCCAAGCTGAACCACAGGTCCTTGGTGGTACCAGCCAATGTACAAAACTAGAGATTTTCAGGAATTTTGAAGATACTGATGGGGGGGGGGAAAAATCAACTTTTCTGCCCCAGGAAAAAAAAATAGAAATATTGAGAGAAAAATATTTTTTAAAAATCAAAATAAGATTTTTTTTTTCACCTCTTCAAGCACAAAAAGTGGATTATGTATAATTTATACATATTAGCATTTAGAAACTCCTGCAAGGTATAATTTGTATATAGTAGTATTTAGAAACTCCTGCAAGGTATAGTTTTTAAATAAATAAATATTATACCGCATAAAACATCTTGAGACCATAGAAAGAGTTATGCTGCATGTGAAAGTACATCAACAAATTCTTTTTCTACTGACACACTTTTACATTAAGAAAATTCTTACATTAGAAAATAGAAAACTTAGTCCCAGTCTCTAAGCCTTGTGAGCATAAGAAATGAAACTTTTGTAATAAAATAAGTCCTGAAATACCATTTTGGAGGATTGAAATGCAGCAAGAGTAGCATCAATATAACTTTAAATTTAAAAAAAATCAATGCTTGTGTAATAAAAACAAAACAAAACAAGACAAAAAACACCCGAAACCAAAACATAATATGTCCTTTCCCGCCTTTTTTTCTTTCTCAGAATTTCCAATATTTACTGTCAGCTTACAGGAAGAAAATAAAGAAAAGAAACTACCAAGGTTCCTTCCTAGTGTTTTGTTCTTTCTTTTCCTACAAATCGTGAGGTGCCAGCTCACACAGGTGCAGCCTGCATTGCTTTCCCTCCCTGATGCCCCGAGTTCAATACCTCCTGCTTTTTTCCAACAGCCTTCATATCCTTTGCACGTTCAGAGCACGGCCCTCTCGCTGGCGATGGGGGTTTTCTGCCCACATAAGAAAGTGAAGCTAACATAATATACGTGCCAGTTACAGTTGATATTTCAAAAGTCCTTCTTTGGGATATCTTTGTGCCTTTATTCACCCTCTTCACCCTCTAGTTGCTCCCACCTGCCCCAGCTTAAAGGGTTTGGTCTGGCACCAGTGAGGAAGGAAGTTTTATGGTTTTAAACTGATTTTATTAAAACGTGAGCAGGACCGAGGAGGTCTCCCTTACTTTTGTACCGAGGCTTTCATATTTAGTAGTTCTCTCACCTGTGCAGTACATTGGGCTGATTTCGGACATAGTAAGGTTTTGAAGCAATGATCCATATCCACAACACAAAGATTTCCCTTCTTATCTCTGTACCTGACATTTTGACTAATTTCTCTTTCAAAGGTCATGAATTACCTCACAGAAATCAGGACAGATGTTTGGCTACGTTGACTCCCTTGATCCCAGTCTGTGAGGTTGAAAATCTCAGTTACAGAGAATGGAATGGCTGTTGAGTTGCAGAAATTCACAATATCCCTTTGATATTTACTTTTGTGACCTTGAGAGGCCAAGAAGTCACATTGCAATCAACAAGAGCAAGAATTCTTAGGCTTGCTAAAATTCTTCCTGGGAAGCAAAATAGTCACTGCATTTCTAAGTATTTCCAGATTTACTTGAGAATTGCTTGTGTGTTGGTCATATACATGCTTTTTTTGATGTGAAAAGTGACTTGAGATAAACAGAAATCAAACAAAAAGGTAAATGCAGTCCAATTCATTTTAAAGTAGAGCTGATTCCATAGAAACTATAACAGCAGTTAAAGTTTTAGAGCATACTATTTTATATAGCGTTTGTTGGATTGAGTCATGATGAAATTAGGAGAAGGGGAACCAGCTGAGGAAAAACACCCACCTTTTTCAATCACCTGCAAAAGGGCTTTTCACCCCTCTGAAGCCTAATGAGCTGCAGTCGGTCACTCAGCTTTAGATACCTTCTCTTCAATTGCTAGTTGTTTATTGGACAGAGAGAAAAGTCTGGAAAAGTTTGGGGGTGCAAGTTCAGCCTTTTTGGGTGTGTGAGACAAGGCTGGTGCCCTGCATGACTCATCTATGTAGCTTTGATCATTCAAGGACAAAAAACGAATTAAATCTCTGCTCTGGTTCTGAAGAAGTTTAGGGAATACTGGGATGACGTGAGCTGCCTTGCCATTTAGCTAGAAGATAACATCGTGTGATTCAATTGCAACGCCTAGACCCTTCCAGGACAGAAGTTACATCACTGGGTTTGACTCCTGTATATGTTCTTGAGCTCTATATTTATCCAGTAATTACAGAGACCTTTCAGGTGCCAGGCACGGACTTTGTAGCTTACTCAGAGTTACCCAACCTGCCTCTGTATGGCCCCACACAGGGCTTGGGAGAAGAGGCGGTCTGGCAGACTCACGCACGGGCACCATGGCATGGAGATGGGTGATGGGGAGTTGGACAGCATGATGGGGACAAAGCTAAAACAAACGGGAAAAAACATTCTCTTTGCCCCGGGTGGTTTCCTGTGGTTTGAGGATCCCGTGACCAGCTGAGATGGGAGAGAAGCACGTGGCACCCTGATGTGTGATGGGGCCAGACCACAGGGCTGGGCGTCTGAATCTCATGCTGACACATCTTTTTGCATTGACTTCAGTGCTTACAGTTTAGGGTATTTTGTTATTTTGCTAAAGTCAAAATATTACAGCTGAATTGAAGTGCTTCAGCTGTAGAGAAGCAAAGCACTTCAAGCTGATGAAATATTCTGATATTTTTCTACTGAGCAATTCAGGTAAAATGTTAGAATCCTAGTGAGTCTCCAGACAACAAAGAGCCAGCAACAGACCAGAGAAGGATGCACGGAGGGAGAGCAGACTGTGAAGCCAGAGAAATAAATGGAGTGGAAGGTTGACAGGAGCTTTTTACTTGCCAGTCTTAAAGGACCTTGTGTGGGAAGGAAAGACACTTTAAAAATAAGCATTGCTAGGATTCCCTTTCTCTGTTGTTGTCTCTATGCTGCCATGAAATATTTCAGGTTGTTACCAACAAAGAAATGCAGGAAGGGTAGAAACAGGCTGTTCTCGTCATGTGTCCAGATCCCAGCAGCTTACTTGTCCCGCGTATGAGCCTGTAACTTCTAGATCATTTTTTACTGTTTATGTCAGTTGTCTGCGTTAGAGAAGATGACGTACCACCTGTGCACAGAACATGTACAATAAAAACCTAGATGTGTTTCCACAAGCCCTCATTCTCTGAGCTCCTTACTGACTTCTGGTAAAGGGGATTAATCAGTGGCATACGTCTTACTGGCTCCATCGTTCACTGGACCATTAATCCTCCACTTGCCAGGAAAAAAACTGTTTCCATCAACTCATTTTACTGAAGAACTCAAAAATGTACTGTTTCGTTTTGAATCACTGTCTGACTGGATTGATATCCTTCATCCCACCTGCCATGGGACTGAGCAGAGGACTACTGGCGAGCTTCATTCCCTAAAGGATTTAATGGTGCTGCTGTAGGCTCAAGCCAGCAGACTTAGGAAGGGTTGATATTTTTCTCAACACATGGCTTTTGAGGCCTTAAAATCACCTGTCAGCTCAGTTCCTCTTTCTGTCTTTCTGAACAGGATCAAACAGCCAAGTTGCAGGAAAAGGTCCACCGACATTTCCCTTCCTAAAACCGTGGATTCCTGTTAAAAATCAGTCTTTCATGGCATTTAGGGCTCAGCCAATATTTCTGATTCTCCGTTGCCTTTTAATTTAAGCCCCCTGAACAATGTTTATTCTTCAAGGCTGGAATGTGATACTGTATTACTGTAAAAGATAGAAGTGCAGATTGTTATTTAAACTAAGGGCCTCGCTTTGCCAATGAACATCAAAGTAAGTTAAAGTGGATACAAACACAATGCAGATGCCCTGGAAAGGCATTTTATATTGTCAGAGCAAAGGGATGAGGCCTTTGTAGGGTCTGTGAGTCTCACGGATTTATAGTAATTTGATTTTTTCCTTTAAAGCCCCAAGTCCTGACATCATATGAACATGAAAGAAACTCAGCTTTCAAAAAAGGTTCATTTCTAGCTTTTGTGTTTGCAGGATATCACTTCACAAAAGCACCTTAGAAGCCAGGTTATCTACTACAATATGATTGTAATTAGTTTGTGATTAGGGGCAACATTATAGCATGTTTTTTGTATTATATCTGAAAAAAAAACCAAAGTTGAAAATACTTGAAAATATTTGCTTGTGTAGTGACCTTAAACAAAGATTACAGTAGAGGGGAATACATTGTTTCTGATGTAAATATATCATTTTGAACTGTATAACTCCTTTAAAATATTGATGCTGTGCGCTGATTATAGTGATCCTTTTTTAATAAGCTAAAATATATCTCAGATTATGTCCCAGGCAAAGAGCTGGAGAGGAAGAAAAGTTCAGACCTACAGACACAGAAACCACCCTGCTTCCTTGCTGTTTACTGTTTTCTCAGAGAAAAGGGATGGTAAGGAATGTGAAAAGACCAAGAAGATGGTAGGAAAAAATCAGGAGCCCTGGCACTGCCCTTTCCACTGGTTGAAGGGACATCACCTACCGCCAATACACTCCGGAGGTAAACTCCAGGCTGTGCCCAGGCTGCAGCCTTTAGTATGTTGTTCTTCCCGGTCTGGTGCCCAAAATGCCAACACAAACACTGCCTTTGCCAGCTCAAGTGTATTTATACCCTTTTAATGACAAGCCTATATTTTAAACAGCTCTTTAGGAACAGACAAACGTAGCAGATTTTTTAATAAAACTTTATGGACTTGTATTATTGCAGACTATAGGAGCTATAACCTGGCACTGTGTGTCAGCTGTTGTGCCACGGGATGGTTACATATGACACCAAAGGGAAAAAGAAAAATAAGAAAAAATATTTAAAAAGGAGCAAGGGATGTTTCTGGACTGAGGGTGGAAACTCTATTTAGCTCAGCCTTTCTAAGATTCTGTAGAGTCCAGATGCCATAGTGCCTGATGCTCTTCTCTGTTATTCCCATTTATGTGATGCGATTTTCTGGCCAGATGAGCCCGACTTGGGCATCCAGCCGGGCTGGGAGTGGACAGTCCGTGCTGGAGTGCTGCTGGACGCAGAGGAGCGAGCGTTAGCTCTTACCTTCCCTGCTGTTTCTTGGCACACAGCCTGTTCCCATGACATTATCTGAAGCTAGTCATGGAGGTTTATGGTTTATTTTTATAGCAATATTTTCAAGCAATTATCTTCCAACTTGTAGCTATAGACCTTTATACTCTCAATCTAGCAAGGGCTTGTTTCTGTAAATCCACTTGTTTAAGATTTCCCTCGTGTGTGCACACTAAACACATTGTTAACCTTGATGACCAGTTAACACTTAACCAGCACTGCAAAATTTCAGCTCATTTTCAAGTGTTGTAAGCCTTCATTTCTCCTGTCTGCTGTGTACGCCTGGCATGGTAAGGCAATAAAGGAAGGAATAAAATAGCTAGAGCCAGCAGCTTAACTGGTTTAAATCAGTGCAGCTCCACAAAGCACAAAGTCAATGGGGCTATAGAGATATACACACGCTCTGGATCTGGCGTTATGTAAAAAAACCCTCAGTACTCACTGGCTTTCATTGGTCTACCTGTACTTCAGTTCTCTCATTTTGTTTCTGCAGGGGGGCAGGTGGGCTGTTTTATTTTGAAGTGAAGACTCTAAGGTTATTTAAAAGATTACTAATGGCTTATTAGATAATACTGATTTTTCGTGTGTTTGAGTTGTCATAAACGCCTTGCAGAAATGCAATTATCTTATGCTAATAAAACCTATTAGAGATCATGCTGGCCAGTGAATTCTACATCTTCACAATGGACTAAAAATCCAGACTCTGATTCTGTATCACACTACTGTGCTTTATAGCTGGTGTAACTCAAATGATTGGGCTGGGGGTGCAGAATAATAATCTGAAGATGCACTGAGCCAGGCTCCCATTCACTAGGTGTGGTACCCAAAATGTAATATGCATTTGACATGCTAGTCGTAGGCTAATTCTGGAGCCTGAGTTTCTGGATCTGGAAGAGGAAAAGGGAAAACATTGCTGTAGCAGTTACTGCACAAGTGAAACACCAAACAGAGCATATGAGGATCAAAAATGAGGCAGGAAGAACACAAACTTAAACACTCTGCATACAACGATTAATTACATAAAATAAAAGCTGGAAGAAATAAAAGAGCCAAACAAGGCAGCACAGGAAATTTCTAAAAACGTTGCTGTTGACACTAAAGAAAGATGGAGAGTATTCTGCCTGCAGCTGCAATACAGCTGTCACATCCAAACAAATTAAAACCCTCTGAGGACCAAAAAACACAGTAAACTGTAACATTATTTAAGTGAAGCAGAATCTTTTCTCTACAGCCCAGCCGAATACTTATTTAGAGTGTGAAAAAGTAGCCTGGGAGCACCCAGTGGTACAAAATACTTTGCTAGGTCCAGGGAAACTGAAGATCTGCTTTTGTGGGTGTTAAAACACATGTTCTTACTGTCTTCCTGCCACTGTACAAATGAGACTTTTGCCCTCTTTCGCCATCTCCGTTTCAAGACTCCTGATGGCAGATTCTGCGACTCCTGATTTTGGTGACCCAAGCAATCAGTACGTGCACGTATATGATGTGTAACTGAGCGCTGCAATATTCCCGAGCAGTCTGGCTTGTTTGCTGCGTGACATTTCAGTCAGTACTGTACAAAAAGAGCAGCTGGGACTCTGTGTGCTGCTAGAGGTTTCCTCGTAGGAACCCCCCAGCCTCCCAATCCCATCTCAGTTGCACTTGGTTACCGAGAAAGTTTTGCATTTGTTATAAGGTGCTTATGCTGATTTACAAAGCCATTGAAAAGCAGAGCCCAAGTTACCTTTCTGAGTTAGTGACTCTCTACTCCGCTGGTCACAGGCTGAGGTCAACTGATACAGGTCTCTGTGCATCTTCAATACTGAAATGCGTCACTTTGGGTGGTCGCTCTTTCAGCCATTGTGCACGTGGCCCCGCTGCCTCCTGACAGTACCGACACCGCTACCTTCCCTGCGGTTAAAGTCCAAACATGAGACACAGTTGTGCTCATCGGCCGTTAGCTGGATGCAAATCATCGTGATTTCTGAAGAATCCTTGCTAACACCATTTTTTCAGTCATTTCTCTTTAGTGTTTGGAGATGTATCCGTGAGATGAGGCACTAAAAAGCGTGTTTTCTTTTTCCCCTCTGTCATTCCATTTTTATTTTCTGTTTGCAAATGTAATTCCTCCCACAGTACAGCAGGATAGCGTGCGTAATTCTGGTGGGTAACTATGTGAGCACAGAGGAACTTTTTCCTACACTAAAGAAAACATTTATTATAGTCCAGAGCACAGAATAGCTTTACAAAGCACTTCTTTGATTAAATACATAAAACAAACCAGCTGCTGCTGTAAAGAAGCATAAAATATTTATCAAATTAAATATGGATCGTGCAATTTTATGCTGACTGTTTAACCTCAAATGCCTACTAAATCAATGCAACAGATCAGAATTCACAGAAGTCGTCAGCCTTCTAAACCCATTATTATTAATCATTACTTTAAGTTCTATAAATCTGTTTGATGAGCTGGAATTTTAACTGTATTGTTAATCAATGGATGTTTTCGCTGACTGGAGGAGGAACAGGGAAAGAAAGCATATTTTAAAAAAAAAAGGAAAAAGAAAAAAAAGAAAGATTGGAATGTGTCTGCTCCAGAAATAGTAAAGTAGCTTTGTTTCACTGATGTAACAAATTCCATCATATGAAAACTATTATACAAAGGTTACTCATTACGAAAGGTATACCACAAAATGTCATGGTAATAGAGTGTTGTCATGGGATAAATACATCTCACTTTGAAATATTCTCCATAAATGCCTCAGTCACCACAACTTCCATTTAGCTGCAGAGGGCTGGCAGGAATGTTTTGTTTTAAAATTAATCATCCACTGTTCTTCCTTCCTGTTAGCAGCCTTAAGCACTGCAATATGAGGGAGAAAATCTTGGAACTGTTTTTTATATTCAGCCAATGCCCAAGACCAGAGGCAGGAAGGGATATTCCCAAACCTGATTTTGGGAATAACGTAACTTTGAGATTTTTAGTGAGAGCCCTCATTTAACTGCAGTATCCCAAAAACTAAACCTCTCTAACAGAAGAACTGACTGGTCAGTGTTTAAGGTGGTTAGTATTTGCCCTGCAAAAAGCTGAGAGATTAGCACAGACAAGATGGCCAGAGATATTAATTCCAAGTATTTTAATTTAGGAAGAATGTCAGCACACAATCAGTCACCAAAGAAGTTATAAGATGATTCAGCTGAGTTTAAAACTGTGTGTGTGGAACTGACTGAAGACTCCTAAAGAAAACAGCTGATGTACAACCTTACTCTGGGATCAGCTTGAAAAGGAGGGCAGAGATGGGGAGGGTCAGCAGTCATTTATTCACTATTAGTTATTGTGTGTTCTTCCAGCCCCTTAGCTTTCTGTCCTCCCTTTTTCACATACCCTGGGTGTTCAGGATTTGCCTGATGCCTGAGCAAGCGCCTTCTCTGACAAGCCTGCTGGGGATTTGCTGCCTGTTTTTGTAGGATGAGAGGCAGACACAGACCTTGCCCCGCTTCTGCACCCGCAGGGTTTCAAACTGTTCTGCTGCGTACGCCGCCCCTGCGACCCTCCAGGGTAACATGGCTCTAAATCCTCACGCAAGTCCACTCAAAATAATTAAAAAAAAATAACCACCAAAAGTATGTCTGTGAGTATTCCTGAACATTAACTGCACACAAGGCAGTGGGTCGTGTGCTCAGCAGCTGAGCGCTGGCGTGGAGCTGGGCTGGGAGAGGAGCGCGCCGACAAGTGGGACTGAAGTGGTGTGAAAGCAAACGGGAGTTTCCTGTGTCGTTAATTGCTGCCCGCCAGTAAAAATTACTCTTTCCTTTTTTTAACAGTCTTACTGCCTGGCTGAGAACTTTATGAGAAATCGCTCCTGGATCTTTTATGGGAGCTTCAGCAGTCACATTTTGGAAGCTGCTACTTAATATGGTGTCACTGTGTCTGCAGGTGAGTAAAACCCCAAAATAACATTTCTTTTCAAATGTTTCTGAGGCAGCTGTTTCCACACATGATTCATAACTTCTCTGCCTTAAGCACTGTGTCCATTTAAATAACTTCAGTGACCAAAAGCACATATACCAGTCCAGAACAAAGCAGGGATGCTTTCAGTAGTGTGGGTTTAACAGTGAGTCCATTATGAAATACCTGTCCCCACCGTCTTGCATGAGTGCTTGCGTAGAATTTTTGACAGCATTTTATACTGTTAATGCACTATACGGATACTCACCAGTTATACCACGTACAACCACAGCAGTTGTATGAGATAGCTGATTTAATATAATCTGACCCTGTTTTTTAGGCAAGGAAATGGACCAAGGAAGCGAAGCCATGTGGGATGAAAGTGGCAGAACCAAAATTAGGTTTTAGATCTTCCTCCATTCTCATCTAACACATACTCCTTCAGACCATGTCGCCATCTTACTAAAGTTGGACTTTGATGATTACTGTGCAAAAGAGCCTTTGAGAAAATAACTTGGGGAGACGTTCATATTCTCACTATATGTAAAAGTAGCTGCATAAACTGTTTTTCATCTGTTTCGAATAAATTACTAATTTTCTATATCTGACCCAAACTATATCTGCCTGATTGGAGTCCTCATTGCCTTTTGGGGCTAAGAATGTATAACGACAGCAGAATCAGGCACAGTGACTTTACCAGACTCTCTGATCATGAGCTTAAAATAAATCATATCTGAAAACATGCTTTCAGGTATTGTCTCATAATCAAATATTCCAGTCTGGGGTTGCCTGGGGATCTTTCAAAGCTTTTTTGTTCAGTTTTGATTATTAATGGCATTTAAGAAACTGTAGCAGGATTGAGAAATTACCACATATTCTCATAGCTTCTTAATGCAGCCTCTGATAGTAGAGTATGTTCGGCACCTGTCAGACAATGACTGTGAATAAGCTTTAAAATGGAAACTGTGGAAAGCAAAAAATGAGGGCAAAGAGAGCTAAATCTTGGGTTGAGAGAAGGGAAGAAAACCAGAAGAGAACTGTGGAGACAGACACTGAGGAAGAAAAGAAGATGAATCATCTACTGTGAAGTTTAAAGACCATTATTATGTTATATAATTAGCATCAAAAGCGTGTGTATGCACTTTCATATATAAAATATATACAGTTGGATGTGTGTCGCTCGCTGATTCTTAGTTTGGAAGTGGGTTGTATGTGAAAATAACCTATAGCCTCCTGCTGCACAAAGCTGAAATAGCCTTCTTTACAACATACATTTGTAGGGGGAAAAAAAAGCAGCTCAATATCAAGCCAGGGCAAAGCTGAAAAATTCAGATGCAGATTTTGAATTACATTTGGAAATGGTGACATTTTGGACCTTGGCTTTGGCCCACGTACAATCAAACATAAAAACCGTTTTGCACTGCTATAAGCTGGAAGTGACTCTTTCCCCTGTAAACTCCCTTGCGGTAGCTCTTGTACAGCCAAAGCCTCTCTGTCACTTATTGTGTGGCACGCCAGAGCCAGCACTACTTCACCCAGCTGAATGCTCTTGAAGTCAGCAGAGTTACTCTGCTCAACATTTTAAAGGCAGCTGTAGTCAACAGTGTGTAAATGAAAGGAGAATTCAGCCTGAAAGGAGGACAATCGTAAAATTGACTTTCTGCACTCATATCTTTTTACCTGCAGTATCGGGGACAAATCTTTCAGTTCTGGAAGCAGTCATGAGTTACCTTTTCCTTACCATTTTTGGTTGGGAGCTGCAAGTGCTTTTTTAGCTTGATTTCCCAAAACGCAAGGCTCACACAATCTTATTTTCTGCTTGCCATCTGCAAAAAAAAAGCCTTAATCAAATCTGATAGATGGTCGGAAGTTTCAGAACCAATTATGATCACAGGAGCTTTGTGAAACCTGATGGCTTGAGAAAAAGCCCAAAATATTGGCTCACTAACAGGAAACAAATAGTTGGCTTGGCAGCAGGCTGCTCGCCAGTCAGTGTATGTGACGGCCAGTCAGTCAGCGTGTGCCCAGCCGGAGCACTGCTACCTCCTGCTGACTTGGCCTGCCACAGAGAGAAAAAAAAAAAAAGAAAGAAAAAAAAAAAGCCTTATGAAAATAATAAAAGAATCTTTTTTAAGTTTAAAATTTTGGCTGAGAGTTTTATTCTAGCAGACATTATGCATCAGAATTTAATAAGGTTTTACCAACAGAGGATATTTATCAGAATTTAATGACTACTTAAAAATGTAATTGACACATTACAGTGCAGGACAAAGAATTATACATTGAAAGCCAATATATATACCCCTGTAAGCTGTCCAAAGCACAAAATGCCTTTTGCCTTTGTGAAGGTCTGTTGAAGATGACGGTGTTGGTGACAGGACGGCATCCCTCAGGGACGCTCCCGTCCTCTATTGCAGTGTCTCAACAACTGTTTAAAGACCTTAGTTTTGTATCACCATTGACCCCGTTTTTACGGCACCACCCACTTCAGTTTTGGGGCCAGACTGTAAAGGGGCTTTAGGCACCTCATTCCCACTGAAATAAAGGGGAAGTTAGTCCCTAAACACCAGGTGTATCTGGGGCAATGTCACTACCTCTGCTCTAGAGCATTCCCTTTCAAGGTCATCGGCACCACTGGCTGCCCTCTGGGCTCCAGACGTACCACCTGCACCCTTAAGCCATCTTGCACAGATGTGCTATAACAGGGAGGGGAATGGGCCCCACAATCCACATACAGCAGCTGAACCAGTGCCTGAGGGAGAGCACGTCCTGTCCTGGGAGCGCTTTGCCCTTCGGCTGGAACTTGATATTGCCCCCTTGTACATCCCATGCAGGCTGAGAGTGTGGATGAATATGGGGGAAGGAGGAGGGTGGCATTGCGGCAGTAGTAGGTACAGAGCCTGTACTCCAGCCAGCTGTTAAGAGAGCGACTCCTGTAGTTCTACGACCCAGGTAACCCCAGTGGGCATTCCCCGCTTGCCCAAGGGGAGTGCGGTGACAGGGAAGGGAATGCTCCATCCCCTCAGCCATTCCTGAGAGCTGGGCTCCGGGGAGCCCAAGGGAAGGAAAGCTCCGGCAGCTGGGCAGCCCCGCTCATGTCCGCACCAGTTCGGCGCTGCACAAGCCCATCCCAAACCAACTTAGAGAGCAGGGAGGGCTTGTCCCTTGCTGCTTTGCTTGCAGGCAATTTGCAAAATAATTCCTGCAGGATGATCACAGAGAGCAAATGAAAAGCTCAATCCTGAATCCTCCACTGCTGTGGGTAATCCCTGTTCCAAGGAGTAAAGTCTCTTGTTTAAATGCAGAATAGAAAACCGAGAGTTTCAGTGTAAGCCTCGGATAGCATGCTTTGCATGTATCAGATTTAATAATTATTATTTATTTTTAATTAATGAGCTCTGAAAAAAAAAAACAAAAGAAGACTGATAGCAGAGGGAGTCGTGATTTGGGTAGGATGGAAGTTAGCACACCAGAGAATGCGAAGCTTCAAAACTGGCCGTGAAAGAGAGAAGTTTAGTTTAAGTTTTTGAAGTTTTTAATAGGTTAAAGTCGATGTATGTATGTACTTAGATTGGGGAATAGTCATGAAAAGAGGAAATAAAGGAGCTGCAGAAAAAGATGTAGATTGTTAGGGAGTACTAGGAAGTGGAAAAAGCTACAGCCAAAAGCAAATTACATTATTCTACCGGGAAAGGCAGACAAATACGACATACAGAAACACAGAGAAACTGATCTTTCCTACGGGGAATATTGCACTCCTTCCACAATATTGCCCTAATTAGAAAATGCACCATAATTAACATCAGTTGCAAAGCAAGAAGACAAAGAAGAGCTTGTAGCAAAATTCGAAGTGCAAAGCCGGTCAGTTGTTTAGAGGGAAATATATTCTTTTCAGAAGATGATGAAGGAAAATAGTGTAAAGTTATGGAAATGTTCAATATTGGAAAAATAAAGTAGAGGATTATTTGTTTTTATAGAAAGGTGAAATCCTGTCTGTTTTCAAATCAATTGTAAAATTCGTGTTGAATTCTGTGAGATCAAGTTTCCTTTGCAGTAAAGTCAAAGTACTGAGTTTAACTCCCTCGCGGATACGTTGTATACAGATTAAATTATTAAAATCCGGTATTCTAGAGAAAGGAAGCTGTTGGTCAGGGGTCCATTTGCCAGCTCCTGTAAAGGCTTTTTTTGTGATGTTTGCCAAATCACCCATTTTCCGTGCCTCGGTTCCCAGTCACCAACCGACCCGCGGGTGTGAGCCTGGCGAGGTGTCTTGTCTCGGTAGCTTTTATCCCAGGGATTTAACCAAACACCACAAACGTATCCAGCCCGCAGCACGGCCTGGAAACCTCCCAGCAAGAGGACTTCTGGCTGTTAGCACTGCCCCACGCTCGTCTGGCTCAGCGCTATGAAGAGTTCCTCCTTAAAGCCAGGACTACATCAACCAGAGCCGGACGGCCGCTTGTATTGATGTAAATCT
>VZSZ01001709.1:96291-135660 GCA_013398815.1 Ibidorhyncha struthersii | reverse complement strand
ATGGGAGATTATCAAATTTGTATCATAAAACCCCTTTATAATAAATGATTGCTGGAAGCTGGGGAGGGGCGGGGGGAGAAGGGACCCGGACTTCAAGCAATGGACTTTGTCGCATGTAGTTTTGAAAGTGCACATGCTGCTCTCCGTTTTAACTCTTTGCGACCCAGCTATGCAGTAGGATCAGCCGTGGAAATAGTGTGACATCGTGATTAGAAACGGAAACAAAGACAACAGGAGAAGACCCGTCCTCCTCAGCACAAATCTACCCTCCGTCAGGTTGCCGAGGTTTTGGCAGCATCCCACCCGGAAGGCTCCCTCCCCGGCTCCTTGCTTATCTGGGCTGCTCTCCTGTCCTGGAGCCTGCACACATGGCCACAGGAAGCGTCTGTGAGATAGGTGGTCTTCATTATATTACCGCTTGTAGCAGTTATTGGCTGTACAGGCGATGACAGAGGGTTCTAGGGTGTCCCTTCCCTTCCCCGCCCCAAGCTGCAGTGGTTTCCTGCAGGCACAGGCTGCAATGTCCCCTGCGCGGATTTCTTTATGCAAAATGTGCTGTTTGTGAGCGTTGCCTTTTAGCAAGCCCAGGGAAGGGGAAAGTCGTGCCCTTGCAGGCCGAGGGAAGCCACCGCCACAGGGGTGCAGGGAGGATGATAGGGTCAGGTTCGAGTACTGAGAAAAGCAGCCCCCTTACTTTGATACATCCATGTGGAAAGAAGACTGTATTAAATAACGAGTCAATTCAACAGACTACGGAGATCTACGGTAAAAAGTCTTGTGAAACCGATAGGGTGAGATGGAAAACATTATTTTTCCTGATACAAACGAATCTGTCTACACTTTAAGTGTATTTAGCAAGGAAAATTGATTTGTTAGCCTTACCAGCGGTTAAGCTGTACCTAGGAGATACGTCTTAACAAATGTCACTGATAACGGCTTTGGGGCAAAAGAAACTCACTGCTTTTCAGTGTATTTTCTGTTACTTTGGCTTGTTTTTTAATAAGGCACAAAATCATCTTGGGTTTTTTCTTCTCCGCAAAGGGGTGAATGCACACACAATCTCTGCCATTTCTCCCTTTCTTTTGCCTCACCAGGTCTCGCTGTTACTTTCACCCTGCAAACAGGCCGGTGATTTCACTGAACCTAATGAATAAACATGCCATGATCGAGAGCTAAATGCCAGCTTCAGCTAATGAAAAGCATTGCTAACATCTTCAAACATCTTCCTGGGTGCTTTATTCTTAGTCAGTAAATAAACTATTGACTTTGCAAAGGCCCAGCCCCGTTTCAGTGGGAGCCCCTGGGCACATGTTTGTTAGAACCAATGCATTAAAGCCAATCACTAGACTGGACAATAGTTCTTGAAAGAGCATATCATTGTGATTCTTTGCAATAATTTATGAATGAGTTGAGTGTGCCCCTGCCAATGCATGCCCATCATTAGTCTTGGGTGTACACACTATACATTTTAAAAATTGCAACAGATGAAAGACGTCACCTCCCAAACAGAACTCTGCAATGCCCCAAAATAAATTCTGTTATCACTGACTTAGGAAAGGCTCCTGGCAGCCTTGCGGTATGTACATCTGTGTGAATAACCCGTCTGCACTGTACTGTTAACTAAGGGCAAGTCAGGACTGTGAAACTCTGGACTTTTCAGCCCCTCCTACCTCGTAGCACTCAATAGGAGTGACACTTCCACCCCTGGTCAGAGCTCAGCTGCTGCTGGAGGGGACAGTGACCTCACTTTGCGTTCAGACACCAGTGGTGCCCTGCACTATCTGTGGAGGAGCATAGGCCTGGCTCTCCCTGTACTCAGTGCCCTTCATAAGCCACCGTTCATTGATAAAGGTAATGCCTTACTGGACTCAAATGACTGATAACTGCTGCTTCTTGAGAAGATGGGAACAGCTGGGATACAAGGAACAGCAGTTTCTGAGCCTTGCTAATGGCACACGGCCCTTTCGTCAAAAGCCTAGATAGCACATTTTCTTTTCCTCAGCTGGTGCTTCCAACGCTTGAGCACTGGTTCAGTCCCATACATATTGGCCATCAGGTAGTGCACTCTTTCCAGAATATCTGCCACAACCAAAGAATTGCAAAGCAAAGACTCCACTCCATCTATTTGACATAAAAACAATCAGACGAAGAGTCAAGTACCACCAGCATCAGCAATGATAGAAGGACCCCAGGCACCTCAGGTAACTTCCAGGAGGCTTCTAACTCATCTTAGTTAAAAGGAAAATTCCTGGGGGAAAGGAGACAGTAGATGCCCATGTCAGGGAAGTTGCTTTGTGCTCCTCAAGCATAAAGCTCTGCTTGAGTATCCTGCAGGTACTCCTCTGGCTACTCCAGAGTAGCCCAGATCAGCAGTAACTAACATTATTAATATGATAAAAATCACTTACACATCTACAAGATTTAACAGGCATAAGACATCTCTGCCTGCCACTAACCAGAGATCACTGAGCTATGAGATCAGGCTTACAGTTGCATTCTAAACAGGGAGGGCAATCAGCTCTCTTGACTGCGGATGTTGGCAGTTGTGCCAATTTTCATCCCATTTTCTGCAGTCCTGTTCTATTTAAAAGAGGTCATGAAGTCTGTTGGAAATGTACCCTCCAAAGATAGGTCTCCCAAGCAATAATTGGGACACCTCTCTCCAGAGCAAGTGTCCTTTATATTCAGGACCAAGATCAATAATGAATCCATTTCATATATCCACAGGTCTCGGACTGCCTTCCTGAACAAAAGGAGACCAAATCATTTAGAGACGATGTCATGTTAGTTACTTCTTCATAAGCCTTTGCTCCATCTAATGCTTAAACTTGGTAGTTAGACATCATCTTCAGAATCTGACAGAATTTGGCTCTGGATGAGCAATACTTTAAAAGAGAAACAGAACAGGGAGAAATGGGAAAAAGATGTAGGCAGTAGTCAGTAGCATCAAAAAGAAGAGTAAATCTTCTCACCAGTTCGGGAACATGGAGGGTGCATTTCCATGGGACTGTCCACGCTGCTTTAGAGCAGTCAGTCAAACTCGTCAGGGGCATCTGACATGCAGGACAGTCCTGCTCTCTAGTTCATAGTGTCCTCGAGGACAAAAATGATTCTTGACATTCCCAACAGCCACAATATTTTGCCTTGCGATATTTGTTGGCAGGAAGCATCAAACTTTGTACGCTGAGAATGCAGTTTTCCTCTTACCTCCGTATTTTCCTGTTGTGGCTGGAAGGGAGATTTGGTACTAAGTTAATGGCTTTATGATCTTCAACACTAATCATGGTTTTACTAAATCATAAATATAGCCACTTAAAAGTATATACAAGATATCAATCTGGAGAGAAAAAAAAACCCTTATTTTTATAGAATAGATTGATTTATATTATTACGTATGAACTATATAGTCAAAATTCAGTATATTGGTGCTATGCTGGGGTGTTTGCATGCCTTGCCCCATACATGTTACATGTATTTAAGTAAATCGTGTCTTCTTTTAGCTGTGATAAAAAGGCAGTTGAGAATCACAGAATCACAGAATCACAGAATAGTCCGGGTTGGAAGGGACCTCTGGAGGTCATCTAGTCCATCCCCCCCGCCAGAGCAGGGTCACCTACAACAGGTTGCACAGGACAGCGTCCAGGCGGGTTTTGAATGTCTCCAGAGTGGGAGACTCCACAACCTCTCTGGGCAGCCTGTTCCAGTGCTCCACCACCCTCAAAGTAAAGAGGTTCCTCCTCAAGAAGGAGAAATAAGAAGAAAATATACTACTGATACTTCATATCTGAATACTATGGAAAATGACTGAAGATCACTGCCACCTCTTGTATTTTTGCCCAGACATGTGACTGTTTGTGTTAACTGCTGTTTTCATAAAACCTGTACAAAACCTTTTACTTCTTTTTTCTACTACTGTTGTCTTTCTATAGCCATTCTCCAACGTTTGTATCCTGTCTTGGATATCTTGTACACCTGTCCCATATGCTCATGACTTTCCAGCATTGCCAGACAAAGTAAACTTCCCTGAAAAGGCTACATCACAGGATAGAAAGGTGCCCAGTAGCTAGTGCAGTGCTTTTCTGGAAGCTGTTGATTTGTGTCTTTCTGTTGTTTGTGTGCATTCACGTAGAGTTCCTAATTGGATGCATCTGCTCTCTGCAAAGTACAGTATCATCTGTGATGATTGCTTTGCCATCACACTTCAGAAAATGCATCTGCTGCTGCTAGCTGGGCACCGGTCGGGGGCTCTTCCTGATCTCTTCCATTTCCCAGTTGCTTTCAGAGAGCGCCATGTTATCAAAAATTCCTTCTGTGTTATTTGTGCATACAGTTAAAAGGTGGCTATGACTGCTTTTACTCAGCTCTTCCCTTTACTTCCCCCACATTGGCCTCAGGATGCCGCACCAGTGATATTGTTTGAGTCTTCAGCGTTGAGGTTCTGCCTTCATCACCACAAGTATTTCCTCTGTGCTGCGTTTACCTGCCTTCTACTGAAGGCTGAGATTGAGTTAATATTCTTCCCTTCCTTATCTTTTCTTTTTAAACCAGTAATTTAGCACTCCATTTTCTACACTCATACCTAATATAACAATCTCGACGAACTGATTTTACCACTGAGTAGTCATTAGACCCCAATGCGTATGTTTGTGATTACTTTAACGCTTGTCTATTCAAATTTGGCTACTGAAAACTAACTTTATCTATGCTTCAAAGTAACCTAAAGTTTATTACTGTTTTCAGCTTTGAGTACTTTAGTTTTAAATGTTCCTTTGGCAACAGAGGGTTGAATTTTGGGCGCACTGAAATTCCAGGCCACTACAGGAATACTGTTCTGGTGTCTACATTTTAAGAGATGCACTCAAGGGCCATTGTGCAGGAGCCGCAGGAAAGATGAAGGCTTAGCAATCATCCTGCGGACTGAAGGCTGAGGTAGGCGTCCTGTCTATTTTAGCTTACCAAAGAGACTGCAGAAGCAACCTAAGTTAAAGCACTCACACAGTAGACATAAAATTCATCATAACAGGATCTTCAGTTTAGCTGGTAAAGTTTAATGAGGTCCAATAGTTAGATAAAACCTAGTTTGAAATCTGGCCTGACTTCTAATCAGTGACAATAATTAGCCATTCTTACCACAACTTGGTGGTAAATTCCCTGACTCTGAAAAATTTTAATGGGGTATTTGAACAAAAATGTTCTAGTTTAATCATAGATGTTGGCCTTCTGTTAAGAATCAATTCTAGGGATCCCTATGGTTCATGTTGTGTTAGAGATGACAGTGTTTGGTCAGAACAAGCCCTTTTGACCTTAAAATCTGGACACCTAAATTTGCTACCTTGGTGGACTTCAGGTGCCAGAACAGCCTCTGCCATCACCCCATGTAAATTATCACCAACTTTGGACTACTTTAACTTCAGCTCATCATGAAAAAGCCCAATCAATCGGTATCACAAAGGTGGTTTTGAACCGCACCAGGTATAGCTGGAAAGCTCTTCAATGCTACGATTGAATATGCCAGCTCACAGGGAACTGGCTTGTCTAGAAGAGTTGCTGAATTTGGGGGAGATGCAGCTGCGAGGGTAGTGGTGGAGCTGAACAACAGCACGGGGCTCTTATTTGTTGCATGATGTAGCCCTACAGCTCACACTGCTAATGGTGGGTACTGGCTCTCCTGGGCTCCTTAAGAAATCTGTGTCCAGCTGCACATGACACTGTCTATGTCTCTGTTTCTAGCAGCACCAGTTTGCATACATCCTAGGGCAGCGATGCTACCAAAAGGCCAGATCTCTACCCTTCTCCCCAGCACATTTTCCCCTCTGCTATGGCAGCATGAAGATCACCCAGGCTGTCTTAGGTCTCCTTTTGGTCACTGTCCTTTCTCCCTCTGGCACTGACTTCACAGAAAATGAGAGCTGCTAAGGACATCTTCAGACTAGGTTCCCAAAGGCACCTTGTAACAGCTGGGAAAAAGAGCTGAAAAATCAGGAGGCTGAGGAAATGTATGTGTGACTTTGCTGCTTTTTCTTCCCCCTTCTCTTGCTTTCTCTCTCCACCATCAGGCTATGCCTACTATAGAATCAGGCCAGTAGCTGCTCCTAACAGCTTCACTTTGCATTTTTCGCTATTGTCACTGTACCAGCCAATCATGTAAAAAATGATATATTGACTTGGCAGGTGCTTCTGTTTTGAACATGATTAAATAACTTTTTATTGTCATCTTCAAAGCATTTTTATGGTCATTTACTGAGTGAAAGGGGCTCTGATTTTGTGAGCATCTGCCAGAATATGTTTGATCCTGTCATCATTTCTTCAGAAAATCACGCGCCTGTAGCTAGAGTGCAAGATACGGTAAGTGCATGAATTGTCCATTGCACTCTGCATTTACAACACTGCCTTCATTGTCAATGATAACAACAGCAGGGGAGAGATCTTGGGAGTTAAGCTACCTGCTGTTTTTTCCTTGATGTTTGAGCTCTTGGATGCTGTATGAATCTCAGAGATGCAGAGAGCCACTTCTTTGTTGATGCCCTATTTTATTGGTTATTTAAACATGGTATGCTGTTTGTAATTAGAGCTGACTAGAAAGGAGGATTTCCATTTCACAGGAGACGCTGGGTGTTTTGTTGTGTATCAGCGTGGCAGTATTACAGCACTAATGGAGACCTGGGCCGTGCTTTGTTGCTGCTCGTGAGCTGCTCTGCAGACCTCCACTGGGTACCCAATTTTAAGTTCCCATCGCGTTCCCACATATTGAGCAGAATTCACGTGTACCCCTCAAACGCTCCAGTTCCACTGAATCAGCACTTTCCTGCGGAAAAACAGTTAGAGCACTCCCTGTCAGCATTATCTATCTATGCAACAGCCTTCATTGACCTTCAATCTGGGCTTACAGTCCCTGCGCACATCAAAATAGAAGTACTTCTTGCTAGCTGAGTTAGGCTAGTAATATTGTGTGGATGAAGCAAAGAGAGTTACAAGTAGCACATCTTTGTTTAAATTTAGCAGTAACCAGCTGGCCACATTCTGTAGGAAGCAGGAAGGGAGGATTCATAGGGAGGGAGGGATCTGACGGAAAATCAAGCAGAGGCTATAAAAACATTCCTCTAAAATGGCAGCATAATGAAAAAGGGATGCCAAGCAAAGAGCTTACTGATCATCTGTGTGTCACTCTTTCTTACACTCCAGCTAGCTCAGCCCTCAGTTCGGAGGGGGCATGCAGGTGTTGGGAAGGATCTCTTCCCACACGTGGTATTTTCTGCAGGATCCTTTTCTGCAGACAAAACTTATTTGTGCTTCATTGCCACCCTCTGAGACCGGCTGTTAAAGTGTAAGGTGAAAAAGGCAAAAAGTTGAAGAGTTTGAGAGTGTCAGTATTCCTGAGAACAACCCAAATGAGACTGACAGCAGAGGCTTGACTCTCAGAGGAAATCTATGGACTAACTGGTTGCATCTTTCCTTTATTTTCATACCACTGAGTCCTTCAGGACTGCTGCTCCTGAACCATCTATGTTTCTTTTGATGCTGGCTGTGCCACAACTGCCCTCCTCACCTTTGATTGCTATTACCTTTCCTCTCACAAAATTATCAATAAAGAAATGAAGTTCATATAAAATCAGTTCTCATGGAACAATTTGAAAGACAGGTTTGACAGACAAAAAAGGCAGTAACAATAACAGCCTTTGATATTGCAAAAAAACCCAGCTCCTCACATCAGGAAGGCAAAACAGTTTGCTTTCAGGACTTCTTTCTTTTGGTTGGGAATGTCAAAGGAAGGAGACTGGAGGAGATATCTAACACTTCCATGAATATCTCTAAAGAAGAAATATTTCTGGCTATATTAATGTTTTTATGCTTGCGAGTCTATGCCACATTTTCAAGACCATGCCACACAAGTATTAAAAATCAGCGAGTCAGGTCTCAACACTCATGAGGCCAGTGTAAAGAATCGTGAGCGTTAAAAGGAAAGGGATAACCACTTTTTTGCCTCCCAGTTTCTTTTTTAAGAATTATTTTGTTACATTTTAAATGGTTTTGGTTCTGTTTTCTCTTTTCAAAAGAGCTTGTTAAGGTCAATGAGAACTACAATGGCATATGTTGGTACACACTGTCACTTCATCATTTGACTTCAAGAACTGGGCCACTGAAACAATGACAGTGGCAGTCCTGTGAAAATCATAAGAGTTGATGAATTCTGCATTTTCAAAGGCAGGCCCACCCTGCTGTAAAATAATTTGTCTGTCATGTGGTTAGCTGTGATGGAAAGGTCCCTGCAGTCCTAGCCTGACCTTTAAAAACATCATGAGCCAGGTCTTCAGGTGGTGTTTGTCTCTGTAGCTCTAGGAGGATCTCTATGTCCAGCTGAGGGTGCTGACCTGATTAGTTTAATCACCCGGCATTGATGCACACATATTGTGTGTTCTCTCACTTGCACGTTTACACAGCTCTAGTCCATAGTCTTTGACTAACATACTATCATTATTTCTCATAACAACCCCTTGAAAGTGCATGCATGCCAAATTAGGAACAGAGCTTTTGAAACAGTGACTCCTCATCTGTGTATTTTCCTCCAAAATCCAATTTAAGGCTATTGACCCTCTGGGTCATTTGGAACAGGCTCCGTGAAGTTGCAGACAACCATGCCATAAAAGTGGAAAGATCCACAGGACTTCCACTGTGCACCTTTCACAGGCCAAAAGCCGCATGGCATTCCCCAGACCCCGTAACTCCTAGCATCCCAGGCCACTCATACATTATAACAAGTGTTCGACTGCTTAAATTAACAGCTAATGCCCTACTGTAAAAAAGAAGGAAATCAAGGGGAGAGAGAAACCAAATAAAAGAAAGAAAGAAAGAAGAAGGGAACACGCACACGGAAAGGGACAAAGCAAGAGTGCATTGTCATGGCGTAGCTATGCACAGCTCTTGGGAGGTCTGGAGTCTCAGATGTGACTACTGCAGGGACAGGTGATGTGCAGGTGAACTGGCTGAAGTATCACAAGAAGTGCAGCCCCTGACTGCCTGCTTTGGTGTGCCCTGTTACTGTGAGGCAGTGCCATGCTACTAGCATCCTTCAAACATGTTCCCTCAACCCGATCCTCGGCTGCGCTGCAGAGAAGGGCAGTCTGGGCAGCACATGCACAGCCCACCCTCTGGGGCTGGCTGGGAAGCCAGTCTTCTCATGAAAGCTGAAGGTGATGGAGACTTTCATTCCCAGGATACGGTGCCTCCTGTGCTTGCTAGCTCACAGGACTATCCCAAACACATTTCCTCTTACATTTCTGGTCACCTTTCTGGGTGCCTTTGGCTATTTGATGTGACTTTGCGAAGCCAGAGCAGAATATATAGGCCAGGTTGTGTGGAGGAAGAGTCTGACTCAGAATATTTGCTGGGACTTCTTTCTTAACAGCTAAATATTGTACAGAGTAAAAGCATTGGGGTTTTTCCACCTTGCTAATCAGGAAAGAGGTAGATCTTAGCAATGAGACAATTATGAAAATCAGGAAGCAATTTAATTGTCTGAAAACAGCTTAATTAGAAAGAATATAATTTTCTTAAATGATAGTAATCATTTTCCCAGGGATTAAAGAATAGCAGATCTTAACTTCAAGGAAAATACCTTTTGCTATCAGAAACCAAATGATTGAAAGAATAATGGAAGTAAGTAATTCCATCTTCCCCCAGGTTCTCTTAAGCATTATTCATATGGGAACTTTTTCCTTTTTTATTGTTTACTATGTTGATACACCATCAGTAGTTATCTATAGCACAATAGCATCTAAGCCCCTTAGCAGGAAGAGGGCTCCACATTGCGGTAGGAGCTGTCTAAATATATAGCAATACACTGTCAGAGCCTCTCTCACAGTCCAAAAAAGGAGAAAAAAATGGTACAGTAAGCAAGTTAAATGCATTGAGCCATCCTTGACTGCTTAAAAATACCTAAACATATTTGGTTTATTTGAATAATAAATATTAGTTTTCAGGGACAGAGCCATGGAGGAGTATAGAAGACACCTGCATAGGCATGAGGCATGTATTGTAGGCAGATTAGCTGAGGATGAAGTGTTGCTGGATGCTTCACACTTGAGAAAACTAGCCCTTGACACCATTAGGGGTGTACTTGGAAGCCTAAGTGTACAGTCTAAAAACTCCTACATTGACCTGTAGTTTTAGAGTGATAGTTAAAGCCTGTCTCGTTCAGGGAAACGCTTAAGCACCTGCTTAACTTCAATTTAAAGTTCATGGTGTGTCTCATGCTTATCCAGAGGCTGTTTCCTAGGGGAGATAAATAATAAGTGTTACATATGCAAATATATTTAAATACCTTTTTATTTGCAAAGTCAAACCTTCAAAAGCCAGGATGTTCCAGAAATGAGGTAGCCCCTTGGGCTTATTTACTCTGACATAGTCTTTAATCACACTGAATTTCTCCTGTGAGATCTCTGCCTCATTCAGCGCACAGCACGGCTGGAGTTCCTCTAACAGGCAAATGCTCAATGTTGTTTATTTTTCCTGCTCTTCACGTTATTTTTCCCAAGTTAAAGCATGCACAGATGACAGAAAACCTTTTCTATGTCCTGTCAATAACATGATGGCAAAATGGCTGAGCTAATCTATCCACTTGTTGCTGCTGGAAAGGCCACCCTATTCCCTTCTCCCTTCCCATCCCCGGCACCCCAGGTGTAGGGCAGAATGTGAGTGGAAAACGCAACCACAGAAAGTAGCCTGTGCTCCTTTGAAAGGTGGGTCTTTTAAGGATGCATTTGAATATCGCCACAGGAAAGTGGTACATCAAGAACTCAAAAATGCTGGTCCCACAAAAGGAATAGGGAAAAGACAGCTGGGAAGCCCTGAGTTTGAAAGAGATCTAGAGAACCAGGAGTTCAGTGGAAGCTGCCAGTACAACTATGGAGTAAAAAAGCCTAGTGCAATCCTTGGATTTTGAAGAATGAGTTGGAAAGCCAGAGAAAGAGATTTCTCTCCACCTCTAGCTCTGATGAGATCAGTGCTAGGTCACTACGTCTACTGCCTGTATCCGTATTTTCAAAACACATTGCAGAAGAGCGTGCAAACAGGAGTCACACGCTAATTCAGGAAAAATGAAAATAAAAGGATAAAAGACTTAAAAAATATATTCCTACTGGGCTTAGCAGATTGAAAGATCATTTCATTATAGCATAAAGACCTGTTCCTAGGGACACATGGGATTATTATGGGGATTATTATTTGAAGAGACATATGGGATTTTATTGCTGAACCTTCTGCAGTAAGAGGGCTGATGCACAGGATCAGCTGTGCTCTAGTCTTCCTAGGTTTGCCTAGAGGCAAAACCCTCTTCCATCTAGGCCAGAAAGGCGTAACAAAAATGGAGGCTGAAGGCCAGACAAACCCAAACTTGGAGCAGGGCACACAGTTGGAAGTGTGAGGGTAATTAGCTAAGGTAAGGACCTTTTAATGAAGGCTGGAGGGCCCCCTGCAAGGCATGTTTAAATTGCACTTAAATCACTTAAGTCTCAAGACAAGTCTTAACAGCGATATAAAATGTTGATATATAAGAGGCTGGACAAGACGATGCATTGCTTTCTGATTTTATTCTTGCCTGTGCAAATCAGTGGAGAAGCAAAGCTGGTGATAGCTCTGTGGGGCACAGCGTGGCTCTGGGTCCTGTTTGGCAGACTGGATCCTCAGAGTAGGGGAGCAGGAAGGCTCTGAGGAGAACTGCAGAAAAGAGGATCTAACCCTGCTTTCCAAGGCAAATTCTAACTCAAGCATTGCATCTTAAATCTTAACCTTCCCACTCAACCATTGTGATTGGAGAAGCTGTTGTTTTGGCTTGTATTTCTTCTTGTAAATCAGGTTCTTTTTCAGGCTGAGTAGCACCTTTCACCAGCAGTGCTCAGGCTGAGACTAAACATGCTCCTTGTAGACTAAGTCACTACTTAATGCAAGAATGGCTGTGGCAGAATCTGGCTGCAGCACTGCTCTTGTGTTGAGGAGCACTTTAGTCACCATCAGCCCTTGTTTGTTTTCATCAGAGAATCACTTATGGAGTCAAGAAGTTCTTCATGCAGGCATGCAAGATGTAGGAAAATATATTATGTAAAATGTGTCTTAAATTACATTGAAAGGAGTCTTTTTAGCCACACAGGTTCTTAACTGGTTATGCGAATGCTGCAGTTTAGTGTTTATACTCCATGAGTCCATGCCTGGGGGCAGCACACCAAGCTCAGAGGCACAGAGCATGAAAAGATCCTCTGACACCCACTCGGCCTCACTGAATTCTTTTTAAGATGCCAGTGCAAAAGCATTGCTTTGTTTTTTCAGACTGCTGTGGTGGGATTCCCACCTTTTTATTCAGGGTGTTTCTAACACTTTAACTCCTTTTCTGAAGTAGAGCAGGCTTTTTGTTGGTATTTTGAAATTCTTTGCGGAGTATGAATTCCCAAGCACAACCACTCCTCTCAAAGAGGTTACCTGTGTGGAAATCGAGGGAGAAGCACAGGTGTAGGAGGGAAAAGAAGTGTAGTCCAAGTGTGGTTGCCCATGCCTCGAATGCTAGCTGAGAATGTACCATCTCCAAAAGCCAGTATCTCACTAGGGAGCCGGTGCAGCTGTATTCTTACCTCATACACAGGCGGATAACCATGGTGAAAACAGCTCTGCTAGTGGGATGTGCAGGGATGAAAAAGCATGATTAATTGGCAGACAAAACAGACATCACAACGGCATCTCTGAGGGTGTTAGACTTCCACAAACAACTTTGCAGAAGCAAACCCTGGCCCTTTAAACTCTGCTGGGACTGGCACAGCCAAGGATGGAAGATACAGAGAACACTTGTGCTGGCACCTCCAGGTCTGGAGGGTCCCGGTCCACAATCTGGGGAAAAGAGCTGACATCCATCTTTGCAGAGGTTGAACTGTGCAATCAGAGAGTACGATGCCCACTGAATCATGGAGTTGGGCAGTCTGTAAACCCAGCAAGAACAGCAAACTGCTGTTAATCTGCAGAGAGGTGAGTGGGAACACATGATTTCCAGAGAGCTCATATTGCATGAGCATGGAAACTGTGCATTGCGATAAGCAGGGGCGGTGAAAGCAATGGCTATAGCTCCAGAGCGATACTAGAAATCTCTTTCTGTGGGCATGAGTAACTTGTGAGGACACTTCATTTTGCCATCGTGGAGGTAGGTTAACACAGAAAGAGCTATCCTACACCTGCTGGAACATGTTCCCAGGTAAATGGAGCATCTACACAAACCCAGAACAAACCAGAGATTTAACAGAGCATTGAAGTGCATTTCCAGCCTAGTACAGGAGGTACTGCTCAAACTGCCCAGGCCAAACGTTTCTCCACTTTGTGACCCTGAGGCAAGGTTCTGGCACATCAGCAGGTAGACTAGCCACTGAGCCACGGCACCACCTCAGGACAAGTACCATTCAATGTTAGTATCAATGGTTGCCACTATTTGTAAGAGAAGGACCTACCAAAGAACTGTGAGCTAAGATACAAAGATAGCATTACTCCTAAACAGAAAATTGAATATGAGGTTTTAACCTCATATTTTGAATCTGAGATTTTGGTATGATGAGGTGAGAATCAGCAGAGACTCGGGAAAGCCAGTTATCGTGGAGCCGCTGAGCATAGCACGACACAGCTGGGCCACTGGAGGTGGAAGCAGAAACCACAGGCATGCCATGGACTGCAGTACAGGTTGTACAAGCCTGAATAAAGCAAATCATATGATAGGGCTGTCCTGATCAAATAAAAAAA
Source organism: Ibidorhyncha struthersii (assembly GCA_013398815.1). Lineage (NCBI taxonomy): Eukaryota > Metazoa > Chordata > Aves > Charadriiformes > Charadriidae > Ibidorhyncha > Ibidorhyncha struthersii. Next base: position 121,896 of record VZSZ01001709.1, on the reverse strand, counting down.
TGCTGCAGAGGTGGCTATGGCCAGGCAAGGAAGCATATAAATTTTGCCTAAGAAGGCTCAGCAGTTTATTCTTCCAGGTATAAGAACAAACTTTATAAAGTGGATACAGACTTTAAATAAGGAGATGGAAGCATGGCTGAGTGAAGCTAGAGGATGGGTAGGTGAATATCTCATGAACCATTAGCATGGAACAGCATTAAGTACGCTAAGACTGAAGCGAGAAGCCTGATCGTGTAATGCTGACAGCTTTAAAATCTCACAAAAGCCCAGTGTGATGCTGGGAAGAGGCCAGAAAAGACTGATTTGTTTGTAATTGCAGGTGGTCACAGGACATGGTTACTCCACTGTCGGGAGGATATTAAACAAGAAACTGGAGGCATGCTACAGTGCTCAGACCACTCATGCCACAGTAAAATTAAAATTAATCAGGGCCAAATCAGAACTTTCCACAATATCTGCCTTGAAATACTGACAAACAGGGTGAGGGCAGTATTGGCCAAAACTCTCACAGCCAAGTGAAAACCTAGAGGAAAGACTCCTCCCCAAAGCATCCCAGATTGGGGATTCATGAGCTGCTGGACCAAGATCCTCTTTCCAAAAAAAAAGAAAACTCTGCTGCTGCATGACCTGGCTGCTTTAAGAAAAAAAGCCAAGCAACAAAGCAGATTTGGGTCCAGCTATCAAAGCACAAAATGCCATAATGACCCCGTGAGGCATCCCCGGTCCCCATCCTTGTTTCTTAATTCAGTCTGGCCGGCCAAGGATCATCACATCAGCAAGGGACACTGAAGGGGCCAAGATTTTGATTTTTGGAGATAATTAGGCAACTAGATGTCTGGCCTTTTAGCCCTTTGCAGAAGGCTACTCTCCTTCCTTAGCAAGTGTTAACATCTCTGAAAAAGCCTGCAGGCTTTTCAGCCCGCCTAAAAGACAATCTTCTTAATCATTTCTCTTTTCCAAACTTTCATTTTCCTCCCTATTTTCCTTCTTTTTGCTTTTATATTCTGTAAAAAAGCACTCACAATTGTTGATACCGTGAATTTGCTGCTGTTAGTTCCATTTTAAACAGATGCTTTTTTAAAATACATTGAATGTGAGGTTATGTTTGATGTACAGATATGTATGTTCACACAGAGTATTTAAGCATATATGGTTTCTCGTAATTCTCATGAAGCACAACCAGAAATCAATGGGAAAGTTCCCCTGATTTAAGCATATAGACTGGACTCTCTACAAACTCCCTAATGTAGAAAGATTAATAGACCTGCCTCCAGAAAGCAGAGACCCAATGCTAATTATGAAAGAGACTTCCCAAGAAAATGCATGCAAATTACACTTAAAAAGCTAAATTATGAGCTCTATACACGGATTATTATGTTCTACTACGGTACAAAGGAAGCATCGCATTTTTCTGTGAATTAAAAAATGTTCTTATTATGCAAAAATTTCCTCGCTATCTGCCTAATCCCCTAGAGGGCAGTATGACCTAAAAATAAATGAGACTCAGCCAGGCAATTAGGATTTTTCAAAGGCTGGTTATGTTAAATAAGATTACATTTCCTCCTTCCTCTGACAAACTGGCACAAAGGTGCAAGAAATAGGGAGACACTTGTAGTTTCCAAATTATATGAGAAAATTAATATAATAAAATGAGCAGTATCACCCTATATTAATTTCTTTAGCTCACATAATACATATATTTAATTTTGCAAACTGTCAAAGCCAAGTACATTGTATTTCAGTATCCTCTCAGCTGATTTCCTAAGAGGGGTTTCATGGCTTCATTTTCAGATGGTCTCAGTTCCCTGGGCTAGCCTTGAGATTTTGCCTATCTCTACCACTGTCTGGGCTTGATCTGGAATTAAGTCGGGTATCCAAGTGTGAGGGTACTCTAAGGCAGCCCAAATTGTTACCAAACAGCTACAACAGCCGAGTCCTCCAGGCACTTTTGGAGGCTGAATGAGGGAGGGATGTGTGCCTAAGTGAAATGAGGAAGCCTCTGTCCCATACTGCATAACTTTATATTACATAGTACATGAGGATCACAAAACACCTTTACTTTGCAAGCGTGAGCCTTCTGCTTGATGTTGATGGAAGTAGTGAGGGGCAGGTTTGAACCACCTAGTGGCTGTTTGTCTAATATAAATACATCTCATATTTGTGCTCGGGTCCCCATTCCCTTCCCATCCAGAGCTCCACTTTCTGATTTTGAGAAACTAAGTAAGGTCTGACTTCCTGAATTGCCTGAGCAGGGAGACTACACACACTCACACACATGCAGACAGAGCACATTTGGCACACATCTCTCAACTATCATTTCATTTAACAACGGGGGAAAAAAACTCCAAATGGACATGATGGAGTTGGCAATCCCCAGCAAACACTGACATCTTTCCGGGAGCTACAACCTCTCTGTCCACATGGACACTGCTGGCTCTTTGTGTTTTGACTGAAAATATGTTTTCAAGGCCTGAAGGCTGTCTCCTGGAGAAGATATCTCTGTTTGGCTCCTTCTAGAAACTGCAGAAACTGAAGCCAGTGGACTAGCAACAGTCACTAATTTCTTGAGCAGCAGATCCTGTTAACAGGCTTCACAGGAGCAACAGTCCATCATCGGGAACCCTTCAATTTAAGGCTTTTCCAGATGGCTGAAGATAAGCTGGAAAAGGAAGGATAATTGTTCGTTATGATTTGGTTTTAAGTAGAACTGATGGAAAAAGGGGCAAAGAAGCCTTCTAACAGAAAAGTGCCGTGTAGGTGTGTACATTTTTATTCTGGTGTCATTGCAGAAAGTATTTTTTATTTGTACTGGTCCCAGACCTGGTTAAAGAAGATTATACAGATTCTTTGAACACAGAAAAACAAAATATGTATAACTGTGGATAACTGAATTTAAAAAAAAACAGGCTTTGGTTGTAAGCACCAAGGATAGGATGGATTAACTCAGTATATTCTGAACTGCTTCACTCATTTCTCTAAATTCAACAGCAAAATATGTTTTGAGACCAGTTACACTGCACACAGAAACACTCCGACATAATAGCTATTAAGTTCCTGGAACACTTTTTTCCTGAGGAAAAACATTGCTGAAGAAGTAGCTGGTAGTTACGTAAAAAAAATTACTTACATTGCTAAGCATGACTGTTGGATCCGATGACACGTTTTAGGTTAACTAGTTTACATTTCTTTTGAAGTGAATTTCCTAGCGACAATGTTTGCACTATTCACCTGCCTCATCAAGGCCTGTTTAGAATACAGTGCTTAATACAGTTTTTAACCCATTATAAAGCCATGCACAGATAATTTAAAATGATCATAACAACTAACAAACACGTAATCAAGGAGCTCTTAAAATGTATTAAAATTCAGGTCTCTCGCTATTAGCAAAACCGCTTCATTAACATATTAAGACAATGTTCATTTGATAATTAGCTTGTGTTTTCTTTGCATCCTGGCAGTTAAATCATCCCTGTGAAGCCAGAGGGGAAAAGTTTATGCTTCTACAAGGTGTCTTTGGTGAAGTCTAGGTTGCCTCCTCATAATTTTTAATCAACTTCCATATTTTCTTCTTCTTGTACTCTGTTTCTGAACTGTTGCAGATTTAAGCCCACTGCCACGGTGAATGTGGGAGTTCACAGCTCTCAGGGCTCAGAACAAGGAAAACGATGGGCCCCTTTGCTCCCTTGGACTCATGCTACTCTGGTAACACAGGGCTCAAGGGAAAGAACTTGGGAATTCCTTGTGTACGGCCTTCATGGCATGCTTGTGTCCCGTGTAGAGCTCAGAGCCTGGCAGAGAAGAAAAAATAATGGATCAAAGTCCACAGACTGAGAGTAGGATCATTGTTCTCCATCCTTTCCCTAGTCACCAGTTCTTCATCCCAAAAAGTATTTTTTAAGAAAAAAAAGAAAGGCGGGGGATGGGACTGGGACTGGGGGGGATGGTTATTTAAAATAAATTTTAAAATATTTCAGTCCCAAGAATGAGGCATTTGATTCCAGATTTTTTCTTTGTCGGCTACATTTGCTGAGACACCTCTGAGCTGTAAATTCAGTGTCTCATAGGTGCAGTCTGTTCCCGCTGCAGCAATTGCCAATGAAGTAGCTTATTTATAGTGAAGGAAGAAGAGAGCACGGATTATTTACGTGAGACTGCTCCATCTCATGCGCCATATGCAACCCCCACCCACCATCACATCACCAGCCATTTCCACGGAAAGCTTCTCATCCTCTCTCACAGATTTGCAAGAAACAGGAACTCTGGCATTACCCAATGTACAAACTAGACCAAGTGGTTAGAACTTTCTCTGATATACACTTAATTTGAATTTGTTCTTAAAGCAGAATAGTAATTAACTACAGGTTTTACTCTTTGAAATAGCAGATACTGAATGCTCCAAGTGTAAGTAGTAGGGTGGCAGAACTATCCAGAAGGATCTTGCAAGCCAGAGTGGCTGGGTACTAAATAGCAGACGAAATTTAGTGTAGATGAACATGAAGTCATGCACATTAAAAAAAAAAATAATCCTGTGGTAATATCACATTATTGTTTCAGAGATGACTACTCAGGAATGGAAGGTTATATCACACAGTTCAATGAAATTGCCATATCACGTTTAGTAATGGAAACAATGTTAAAAATGCCAAGGAAATGACAAGAGAACAGAAGACAAAGCATAATACTATTGTATAAATTCATTTTACTTCTCTATCCTGAACACTATGTACAGTTCTGGTTGCCCTTCTCAAAAAAGACATAGCAGAATTGGAAAGGGCTCAGAGAAGGTTGGCACAGGTATGAAATTGTGGAGGCATCTTCAGCCTGAAAAGAAATAGCAGAGGGAAAATATACTGGATGTGTATAAAGTCCTGAGTGCCAAGGACAGGACAAATAGAAAGCGATGATTGCCCCTCTCCCAGTACAAGAGCAAGGGGGCATCCCATGACATAGGCAGATGGCAGATTATAAACAAAAAAAAAGGGGATTGTTCCCCACCCCGTGTTCTTAAGCAAAAGAACTCTTTATCAAAAGACACTGTGCATGAATTCAGGGAAAGACTGGAAAAGTTCAAGTAACAGAAACTCATCAAAGATTTAATACCTTGCCTGGCTCAGGAGATCTCTGAGCCACAAATTGCTGGAGATTGGAAGGTTATTCTGGAGAAGCATCACTACACGTTTTTCTCTACTCTTTTGCTCTCTTCCAGATGTCTACTGTTGGCTATTATAGGATATTGGGTAGGTAAACCTTTCATCTAACTTAGCAATGAAGTTCTTGTATCCTCGCAATCTTATATCAGATAAGATTCTGCTCTGGGAAAGCCCTTACAGTAGGAATTTTGTTAGAGATATGATACCCTCAGACAAATGACTAGATCTGTCCAGCTTAACAGAAATGAAGTGGAACCACCAGAGAGAAGAAAATGCACCATATAACAAACCACTGTTCACTAATTTTCACCTTTTTTTGTTCAGACCACTTTGTATTAGTGTTTCAGATACCTACTGTAATAATGAAGAGATGGGATAGTGTCACTGATGTCTTCCCACTACTGGTGATTTTTTAATTATATTTTTGTTTAGATTTTTTGTTGTTAAATTACATGCACTGAATTGCACAGACCCCACAAAATTACTTTCATCCTACCACATCCACTAGCAAAGACACTGACTCAAATGAATAGGGAAGAGGTTGTATCTATTAACGCACATGGACGCAGCAGCTGGATGTCAAGCAGAGGTGTTAGACAATCAGTCTTTGTATCTCTTACCTGAGAAAGTACTCATCTCTGCTTTGATATCAAGGGCAGCTGGAGAATATCCTTTTCACCCATCCATTTGTTTCTGAGATGTGTGGGAACAGCACTCACAGAAGACAACCACCAAGAAAACAGCACAAGAGTACATTAAAAAAGGAATGCAAAATCTTGAAGCTGATGACATGTTCCCTTCCTTTCTCCTGTCGCATCACTAGGAGTCCTAAGAGGTGATTTTCTTCTCTCTTCCACAAGGTTTTCTCAAAGCCTTGCTGTGGGATTGCCACACTTCTCAGGGCATGGAAGCAGCCTTCCCTGTTCTGCTGTGAGCTCCCCTTGTAAAGCCGTGTAGGGATCAGCCTGGCCACCCGCTCCAGCCCAGCCCAGGCTGTTAAATCAGGTCTCAAATCAGCAGGGAACACCCTTTTAGCACAGTGCTCATGAAAGCCAACTCTTTTCTCTTTCCACGTCTTGAGCAGCTATTGCACAGTTGTCTCTGTTTTTGAAGAAACCTGGACCTTGGATGGGACGAGTTGAATCAGGTGGCTCCTGGGAGGAGCGGAGGTGAGTGTCTAGAGAGAGCAAAGCACTTTGGGGAAGCGGCACAAACTCCAGCAAGTCTTTGCCTCCCATGTTATGCTGTCTGGCAGTGGCATTTGTGAAACCTACTGGCTCCTACTTGTTTTTGAAACCTACAGGCTCCTGGTTGCTTTCATGACCACGGGAGGTTTGGACCCTCTGCCTTTGGCAGACCAATTCAAATCCATCACGTAGCACCCATTAGCACTGAGGTACTCACAGTGTGTTACCGACACTGCAAGTTTCAGGTAAGTTTTGGTAATTTCATCTGGCATTCAGAATGCAGGAGGAGAGCAAAGACTTTCCTCCATCTAAAAATGCAAAATACTTGACCTTGGCTCTAACAGAGCTTTGCTAGATGCTGTGATATATTTAACCTTCACTTTCAGAGTTTCAGAAACTAAGTCTTGAGGTGTTGAAAGCCCTGGATGTTTTTTAATGGAAAGTGAGAGAAAACGGAAAATCAGCCACAGAGAAGGCTCTGCCGAAAACTGCAGCTGCATCAGTGTGACTGGGTAAAAAAAAATGTTTTTAAAACAGAAACTGCTGATACGGCTTTTGGTGAAGCCTCTGCAGCAGCTGTGATGGCTTTTAACTTTGAGTTTTCAGTGGGGAAAAGATGATATTTCTTGCGTTGTCATTTTTATGAATAACACAGGCAGGTTTGAAAATGTCAGGCCAGGTTGAGGAGCAGATGTAAGGCTAGCTGTGCTTTGGATTGATCCGAATAACAGGGGCTGAACAGTTTGCTGAGGGTGGTAAGTACAAGGCGCACAGAGGCTGTCAGTCCTCCAGCTCAAGCTGGCTTCAACACAAGCTGGTGTTGGTGCTGGGTGGCAGTGGTGACATTCAGGAAGATGTCTCTGAGCAGCTGCCTCCCAGGGATGCCAAGGTACCACACGGGGAGAACAAATCAAAGTAGTAAAAGCCAACTGTGAGAAGATACCTGGTATCTCAGGGCACGGACAGCCTCTTCCTCGTGAGGCAGAACGTGTGCTCAGCCTGCCATGTGCTCCTCCTCGCACAGCAGAACTGCTCAGCCTCTCGATGCTCCACACAGGAGAGGGTGGCTCTGAGGCAGAGTATCCCATGAAATATCCAAAAGAAGAATAGTACATCTTCCAAATTAGGCTCTCCTTTCAGGCAAGATAGAGACAGGGAAGCAGCTGGTTTCAGGCACCATGGCTCTGGATTAAAATCTGCTCCTGGGAGAGCAGAGGGCTGAGGAATGTTTCCCCTAAAAGCTGACTGAAGATAAAATATCTTTGCGAAAAGTCCTGGTTTTGAGGAAGGAACATTCGCAAAAGGAAATTTTTTGTGGAGGATTTTTTGACTAACTTTGCTTGAATCTCTCCTAAGGAGAAAAAGGAAAGGATCCTGCGACTCATGGCTGATTCTTTTTGAACTCTCAAAAAGATCCTGAGTTTTCTCCCTGGGAAGAGAAACACTCCCAAGAGACTATTCTCTGCCTGAGAAAGCTGGCAGCAATCTTTTCTTTCTTCGAATATGTAAGTTAGCAAGAATTGCAGTAGGGGTATACTGGTGGAAAACATGATTCATTTTTTTAGGGATGGTAACCTTGAACTCACTTTGTTTCCCTGCTAAGATTTATTAGAAGCATGATTTGGAATTTGTTCATGCATGAGCCAGGGTCCAGGAGTCCAGAACAAATTTCCCCAACTAATCTTTTATTTTTCTCCTACCCCTTTCAAATCCCCTTTCTTGCTCTCCATGCAAGATTCCTAGCCCTGCAGGCAGCTGATGGATGGAAGCAAAAGTGTGGCCGCTTCGATGCCAAGGACACACATCATCTATTGAAATGTAGCAAAGGCAGAAAGTGTCCTTTGTCAATTGTTGTGGGAATAGACGTTAACATTTCCTCTGTGGATTTGCTCTTTATTGGCAGCTTGTTGAAATAAGAGAACTGGTCTATTGGAGCTGGAATTCGTCTTTGATGGGAGAAAAATAAAACACGAAGGCCGGCTCAGTTTCCCAGTTTGGAAGACATAGGAGGTGGCTTCTTACATTCATGTACTTTGTGTTTATAGGAAAGTGAAAAGAAATGCTCCACTGAAAATCAATGGATATGATATGAGACCACTGACTGTCCAAACCCAATGCCCCCTCTCTGACCCAGTGCTGAGTCTTTGATGCTAAATTAAGCATTATGCTGTGTAAGACACTTACACTTAATGTCTTCACTCGGTATCTTTGTTTAGACCATTTTTTCTGAGTCATCAAAGCTACCTCACTAATGTCATGGTTTAACCCTGGTAGGTAGCTAAGCACCACACAGCCACTCGCTGATTCCCCCTGCCAGTGGGAAGGGAGAGATAATCGGAAAGGCAAAAGTGAGAAAATTCATAGGTTGACATAAAGACAGTTTAAAATAAAAAACAAATCCAACACCTAAAAACACACAATAAGGAGGAAAAGAAACAAAACTCAGAAAAACATGTGATGCAAAAAACCCGTTTCTCACCCAGACAGACCCTGAGCAATGGCAGCCCCGGCCAACTTCCACCCCCCGCAATTTTATTGCTGAATATGACACCATATGGTATGGGATACCCCTTTGGTCATTTGGGGTCAGCTGTCCTGGCTGTGTCCCCTCCCAGCTCTTTGTGCACCCCCAGCCTGCTCGCTGGCAGGGCAGCGTGGGAAGCAGAAAGGGCCCACACTGCTCAGCGATGACTAAAGCATCCCTGTGTTACCAATGTTGTTCTCATCACAGATCCAAAACATAGCCCCACACAAATTACTAAGAAGAAATATAACTCTATCCCAGCCCAAACCAGTACAACTAGTCACACCTTTGTAGTCTGAAAGTCTTGAAAGGACTGCTTAGGTTTGGGATAGAATTTCCATTCTTTCCTATGGGGTTGAGCAGGAGCAGGGTTATCTCTGCTTCCTACGTGAGACCCACGAGTTCATTTTTGGTTGTATCTGGTTTAACAACTAAATTAGGTTATCTGACACCTGCTCAGGACCTCTTCTAGCCAGGTAGTGATTCTTGTTCCAAATCTGAAATGTATCCAGTTTCCCAGGCTCAATAGTTCACAAGAATTACTTTCCTTCTCTAGTCATTTTCTTCCCTGGAAAATTGACATCAACAGATTTTGAATAGTGCTGGGCTTTTCCTGAGTGTTTGGAGAAAGAAGGAGGAAGAAGGAATGATTTTTCCTGTATAGAGTAGAGAAGAGACTCATGACCCTGAGGACTCGTACCCTCCGCTTTCCCCCAGGGGACAAACCGTCACTGCTGGGATCTGAAGCCACCTGGCATAAGTCTTGCCGTGATGGAATCAGGGATCAGAGCAAGATGGATAGAGCTGTGGCTAACTGCAAAAAGGATTTATGGAACCTGCTCTGCTACTGCTGCAAAGCTCAGAGGAGGAAAAAAAATCCCTGAAATTGCTTACCATCTGTGTACCTGTTACAACAATAACATACTTCAATAGATAGTCATGCAGCCTGTAGTTAAGTTAAGATATGCAAGTGTTTCTGTGGATTTTCTTTAAGATTTGGTGGGGTTTTCAACACTCAGTAGATCGACCTGGATTTCCTTAGAATTTTTCAGGCTATGTAACATGATCTGAACAAAGGGATAAATTCGATTAGGCTCACTGCTTCTGAATTCCTTCTTTCCATACTATCCATTCTAACTGGACACTGATTTCTCTTTTTTCTTTATTTTTCCCTGATTTTCTTCTCTTGTCTGCTGCTTGAAGGCTTCGTATTATGACAAATCTTCCTGAACAGGAAAAGTTTGGGCTCCAATCCTGTCAGGGACCAGCAAAATAACTCATATTTTAGTTAACAGGCTAAATTCTCTTGTATGGGATAATTTACATTTCAAAACAGAACCTCATATATCTGTACCACCGCCAACACCAAATGAACAAAAATTTAGGATCGGTCACTCCGAAATCTTTAAATTGCCTTCAAAATATGAACTTGTTAAAACCAGGAAATCCCTAGCTCTTCTTTTGCCTGTTACTCTGAGCCTTGCATGTTCCGTCAAGCTGTTTGTCCTTTGCAGGTCTGTGAGCAAGAACCTTGCCTTAAGAAGATAAAAGAAGATCAAATCGAGATGATTCTATGTTTAAAGAGACCTTGGGATCTACACAAACCTCCAAGTATCAGAGAGCTCATGTTAAGATGATGCTGAGAAAGCCTGAATTCTTTATTCCAGTTAATGAAGAAAAAAAAAAAGGCGGGGGGGGGGTACTCATGTTTTTTTCCTCTTCTATGCAAACTGTACCTGCACCCGACACAAATGTGCAGCGGCCTGCAGCAGGCTGAAATAAAATATAAGTGGCTGAATGCAAGAGACAAAATCAAAAGAGTTCTGCTAGGTTGACTGAATGGGTGTGCTGCACCTCTAGTAGATGTTTGTATTTGGAAAAAAGTATTGCAGACACACCAATCAGATGAACAGCACTTGGCATTTAGCTCCCAATGTATTAAGATCTGTAGTCAGACCTTTGTTGCTTGCAAGAGCAAGGTCTGCAGCCTCAGTGCACTTCTTGCGAGACTGATGGCTTCTTTGCCCAGTGGCAGAAGTACCCACTAAACAGCTCAAGATTTGGTTGGAATCTAGCTGGGGAATCAGATTAGCAGCACAGAAGCAGAAACCATCTCTGTGTTGCTTGAACCTGATCCTGAGGCCTTTAACATGAGTGGGAAGCAGGAGCAGAAAAGCAGTGCCCTCTGGGGCAGTAGCAGCCAGCATTGTGCTTTCGGGTGCTGGAGAGCAGGTTGGTACCAGGACACATGTCATCCATTCCTTCCTCTCTGATTTCCTTTCCTTCTTTTTCCTTCTTTGCTTGACACTCCTCTTCTGTCCCTTCACCCTGTGCATCCTCTGTGCTGTGCAGGCTGACTGACCCATGAGTATCCTCCTGCAGGACTTCCCTCACCTTTTCTCTCCTGTGCCCTCCAAACACTGCGCAGACTGGCTGGCCTAATGCTTGCCTTTGAACGTCAACAAATGCATTTCTTGGGAGCACAGGTGAAGGAAAAGGAAAAGGAGAAGGAGAAAAATTGCCTCCTCCTTTATCCTTCCTCACTGAACAGGGTAGGAATTGAGCTGTAAGGTTTTGGGAGCCTTTGTTTCCAATGCATTGTGCTGGGTTTTGAACACGAACCTGAATGAAATTCCACTGATGACTGTTTTTCCCAGCACACTTGGAAACAATATGAGGCCACTATAATAACATCCACCACAGCTTCGTGAGCACTGCAGCTCTGTGAGCATGTTCTCATCCCCTTCCCTAGAAAGGGCTTTACTTCAGGGCATAACGTAGCCCTAAATGGAAGAAATGGTGCAAAATCCCTTTAAAATTGTTAATGTTTTTTAATGGTTTCACGTAAAGCTGATGATTAAGTGATAGAACAATATACATAGGACAATGTCTTTCTAGTATGGATTATCTTAGCTTGTCTATGAAATTCTAAACTTAGCAGAAGACAAAGAAATTAGAAGTTGTATGTGCGCACTAATGTTCATTAGCATGTACCAGACTGAGTTTTACAATCCAAACTAGAGATGACAGTCCATACACACAGAATGAACAAAATGGCAGTGGTAACCCCCATACAGCCATTCTTACAAAAAGAGCCCTAAACCGCATCTAAGTGAGGTCAGAATTTGTTTACTGAAACATGAAGATCTTATAATTAAACACAAACAGCAGTGCTTCAGATTTCTCTCTGACAAGAAAGCAATGACCTCTGGATACTGATGTATACCATGAAACAGTGTTTAATGCTGTAGGAACATTAATGTGTACTCTTTTATTGCAAAAGCTGCTTGAATCATTTTTGTAAAGCCAGTATCATGAACTAAACATACAGAGAAATAAAGAATTTTTTTCAAGGAAGATAAAATTTCTATTCCGTCATATTGTTACAAAAGATTTGAAAAACAACATGTTCTGGCCTTAAGTATCAGACTTACGTTTTGTCTTTTGTTATCACTTACAATAGCACTGCTGCTTGAATACCCAGCCATATCAAATGTAAGTTATTTGTATATCTCTATCCTCTCAGGAAATCTTGACCTTGAAATAGAATAAATATGTAACATGTTCATAGCTAACACCACCAGTGCTAAAAACCATAGACATTGAACAAAAACATGCAGAAGATGGGCTTGTACAGTGCTATTTGACTCATTGTTGCAAAATGAGAAATTACAGTTTAAATGTTTTGCTGTCTTTGAATGACCCTTCATTTGTAATTGATTCAGCTCAACAGACCGCAACTCTGAAACCATTGAGATATGAAACTTATTTGTCCCATGTTTAGAGTATGCTTCAGTCACTCTACCAAAATCAAACTGCATAGGATGGGACCTTCTCAATTTGAGAGCTTTGATAATGTACCACATTAACTTAGAGTCTGAGATGGCTGGTTATTCAGGCTGAGATTTTTAGAAGTCCATCATATTTAGCATTTGTTGACCAGCTCCATAAAAGGAAGTGGATTACACATAAAACAAAACTTATAAATAAGCCCACAATGTGAAAAAAAAAGTGGAAATCCCGTGAATTTGGGAACTCGAGGCAACTTTGAAAATTCCCTGTCAGTAGCTGTACTCACAGACCAATAAGATAACAATCCTTGAGGTACCTGCACTGAAAACCAAGGACATGGTCAACCACAGTCAAATTGGTAAACCCTAAGGAACGTGATTTTTACTTGAAGACTTGAAGGCCTGTGCTCCAGTAAGGCCACGGGACAGACCTCTGATGGCAGAAGAGTGGGGTAAAAAAGTTACAGTACACAGCACGGGGCCTTCCTTTTGCAACTACCCCAGTGTGAATATGGGCTGTAGCCTTAAAGATACCCAAAACCAACAGACATCAACTTTGTTTAGATTTATGAAAGGCAAAGTAAGCAAGGTTTGGAGTCAAGGGATCACATCATAATATGTTCCGCACCTAAAAGGTATAAAAGGCCTATCCAAAATCCAGTTTATTGTCACCAGTGAAGAAGAACCCAAGAGATACAGTGAGGACTCAATAGCTAGTCTTCTTTATCTTCCCAGTCACACACAATTGATCCTGGGGACATATGCACTGTTGTGCTTGTGAGTATGTGGGTGCAAGAACACAAGCAAGTGAAATCAGCGGGAGAAGGAGCAGGAGTGACTGCAGTCAGTTTTCTTTGAAACAAATATCACTCGTGCTTCCAAAAGGTCTAGAACTGTGTTTTGTTACATTAATTTTCTTCAAGAGCACTAACACACGAGTTATAAATTAGCTGTTGGACTGAAATGATAAGCACTAATGTGACAAGCTGGGGAAGGTGCCTGGAGGGTTCTTACAGAGACCAAATCTTGCTCTGATTTTATTTAATATCCTTAGTGTGATTAGAAAAAAAGAAGATTAGAAACACACCGATGGCATTTGCAGATGATTCTTCCCTGGGAAACGTTCCCATCCTTTGCTGGGGACATCGTGTTATACAGATGTACAATATGAAAGGACTAAAGGAGTCTGGGGAGATAGAAATTAAAACACAAGATTGATCGAGGAAAAACAGAAGGTGCAGAATCTGGAGAAAAGGAGGAAAGCCCAGAACGAGGCTATTCAATGGCGATGATGAATCATATTGTCCTCCTTGATGATGTATACATTAACAGCGGACAGAAAGTACTCGCTGAAACTTGCTGTCCAACACATACTTCTTATGCTATATGACTAACGAAATACTGTAACTGTCTTACTGATGTTGCGAACAGCAGGAGGGCCATCTAAGCTAGAAAAAAATGTGCTAATTAAGAAGTACAAAATCGGGAAAGGAATCTTATTTATTAGTCTTGCATTTTTATTTCAAAGAATGGGTAAGAGAAGGGCAGGGAGGAGGGATGTGAATTTTCACAGCAATATACCACACCAATTAATGTAATTTCAAAAGCTACATTGCTACTAGCGGGGGAGGGGAAGACAGGAAGAAAGCTTTGAATAAAAGCATGTGAGAAAAGGGAGCAAGTTTCAATCTTGAGCAAAGAGGCAGAGATGAGCAGGGAAGAAGGACTGAGGGGTTAGCACTTGGTTCTCTGGGCAGTTCCACTGCGAGAAAGAGAATTTCAAAACACTGCTGTGCCCCCAGCAGTCATTCTACAAGTATGCTGGTGATGACCAAAAAAACCCTAGATTCATCACACTTAATTGGAGATATCAATATGCAGATTTCTACTCAGAGACAGCTATATAAACTGCTTTTTGTAGGCAACACAGGGAAGCAAGTATTTCTAGGGTGAGTCAACTTCTCACAACATAGGTGTGTAAAACAGGGCAAAGGAAGACATCTGTAGCATAAAAATGTGACAGAGACAGAGTATTCATGGCTAAAAGTGATGGAATAACAAAATGTGTGAATAAAAGCAGCATCTTGCGATAGAAAGAATAAACTAGTTTTAACATTGGAAAAAAATGGAGAAGGGGAGAGAACCCCCATGGAAAGCAGTGGAAAACCCATCCAAGACAAGATAAAGCAGTAGAGAAGGAAGAATCAACCCTGCACTATTGGAGCTCTACTACTGGGTGTAAACCACAAAACTGAGCCAGACACTTGAGCGATGGCTGTTGTGCGGTCTGATGGAGGCTCTGCTGCACTGGGCTCTGGTTGCCCCTGCTCCAGCCAGTATATCATCTTCAGCAGAGCGACAGGCTCAAAAGAGGCCAAGAAAGAAGTGAGGTGCTGTCTAACAGGCACAATAGGGTGAAGGCACTAGCCTTTGGGGCTAATAAGCTCATTCAGATCCCCTCAGGAATCTTGGTCCTCTATTCCAATTAAAAAGGAGGCAACTCTTTTAGTCAAGTTGTCCATCTAGCCCTGTTATTTTGTGCAATTTGCACATGGATATTATTACAAAAGCTGGTACTGCGTTTTCCAGCAAATTTACTGCTCATTAAAATTATATATTTGAGCAAGTGGAAATGGCAGAGTTCAAGTTTGTTTTCTCTTACTCATGATTCATCTATAAGTACACAAATAAATTAAGCAGTCACAGGAGACTGTCAGAGCTACCAGATGCAGTGATTTGGAAGAGTTTCTAAGGCTGGGCTAGCGGAGAAAAGAATTGCAAAACCAGGTGATGAGAAGGAGAAATCCAACAAAATATCAAAGTTCTCAGCTTGTAGGAGGATGCAAACAATAAAAGAGTACCTTTTAAAAATTAACATTGTCTGACACATCCTATATTGTACCACAAAGCTTTAAACAATTGTGACAATAGGCTTGGCTTTGTTAAAAATAACTTGTCCCTGACTTTTCTCTCAAGTACTCCTGGAGTAACTACTGAAGTCAATACAGTTGTATTCCAGCCACATACCCTTCAGACTCCAGCCCTTTGACTTTGCTGTGCACATGGATGGAGACTAAGAAAACCTGCCCTTTTCTGAAAAGAAAAATGAAGCACATGATGTGGAAAAGAAATGAGATGTGGCAAGAATGAGTTTTAAAGAAATGATTGCCAGAAAGAAACTAACCTTGAAAGAAACATGTGAATATAGATTATTTCAAAGTGTAAAGCTTCTGTGTTCCTCTCTCATACAATCACTTTGAGAGGGACTTTATCATGTAGGTGGATACTGGAGATGATTTTTTTTTCTGGTGTTGGATTCTAACACTCAGGGAAAGTTTCAATCACATTGAGTCAAGTCCCAGACAAATTGAAAACGCACATTTTCTCCCAGTACCCAACCGGTGGCTCCACAAACAAGCAATCTTGGCTCCACAAGCATCCCCCTCGCTAAGTCCCCATGGTAGCCTCAGTTTGTTACTACTTGTATTTCATCAGCCTGCTGGCTGACAGTCACCCATACTGTCTCCTCACTTTGCCACATGCCTCTCGGGCTCTCTGAGATGGAGAATAAGACACTTATGACCCAGTTTTCCAGGCTGTCTGAACACAGCTGAGTTGGAGTAAAGGTGAACGGACACAAGTAGCAGCTACCTCATCTGGAACCAATCCAAAAGCTATACAACAGATGTAGCTATACATTGGGGAGGAGTGGATGCCAGAAAGACACAGCTTGCAATGCTCCCTTTCCTCTTCAATCTGTCTTGGCACACGGAGCCCTCCAAGCACATCTCCCTTCCACTGCACAAATGGCTGGAGAGAAATGTCCATGCTTTCTACTTTCAATGCCATTTAGAGGCCCTTTGAGCAACTCATGCAGCCATTGAGCATCCCACAAAAAACTGTCCCTCTAAAAAGGCTTTTACTCCTACGTGCCGCTTGTTCTTTGACTCCTCATCTCCCTGACTCACCAGTTCTGTGGGTTTCTTACAAGTGGACGTACTGCTGGATCTGGAATAGAGTCATGCTTTGCAGCTGCATGCTCTTCATTGTCACAAAACTGTTTTCTGGACAGTGGACTATGGACTATGTCTTGTTCTCAGCGTCCATGGCACGAAACCAAGAGAGAGAACAACCATGCAGGCAGATGACAAGGGAAGAAGGAGACTTAGCAGCAGACAGTAACAGATAAAGGAAGAGGCAATCAAAGAGAGAAAAAAATTAATATTGATTCAATGATTTGCATTTAAAGTTAAAGAAAGAAGCAAAAAGAAAATCATGTTGTCAGTTGCGATGGTGGCCACTACTAGGTATCTACTCTTTCACTATGTGTACACAACTCTGAGATCAGTAGAAGTTATGTGTGCACATACAAATGAGACAATTTGAAAGTGAAGAACTTTACCTAGTATTCATTTAGATAACTAACCCAAAGACAGACATTATAGTGTACAAAGAATAATTCCCGTTGTAAAACTTGGTGGAAAACATTTCCTGTGGAAAAAAGACAGAAGATATTTACCTATGCATCTCTGGATCTGTTGACTCGAAAATAAGAAACAAAGGAGCTTTATACTGCATTAGTAAATTTGAGCTGGCAGATGTTTTATGACAGTTTATAGTGTGCCTATGGGTTGTCTTACTGAAACTATTCTCCAATGCTCTGTTTAAAAGTAATGGTACAGAATAGTCTAGTTCACCCAATAAAAGGATAATATGTGTGTCTCATATGGAGATATTGCATGTTGGTTTTCAATAAAAGACCAAAATTGTTAGAGGCATTCCGATTCCCTGTTGAAGACTAAGTGTTTTGGAAGAGCAGCTTTTAAAGTAAAATTCAATAATACTATGAAAAAGACCACAAAAACAAATATGCGTGGAGAGAACAACGGCTAAAAAGAAAATACTGCCACTTTTTAATTCAATTCTTTTTAAACTAGTAGAGATAGAATGATACATCAAAAAAAATCCGGAGCCCTACATCCTTGGGTCTGCTAGAGCAAAGGCATCCACATTTTCTAACTGAGCCTTGGGATGCCACCATGTTCTCTGGTGCTATATCACAGGTGACATCACAAGACTCTTGGGAGTCCTTCTGGGAAACAAGGGCTATTGTCCAGCAGGGAGAAGCAGGATCCCTGCCTTTGGCAAGGCTGCGGTCTTGCCACAACAACAATGAATAACATAGTCAGCTCAGCGTAATGATCATCTGAAGGCTTTCTAATGCAATGAAACAATATGGCTTGACCAGACTCTGTACTGCTCAGAAGAGTTCTGCAGTCTAGATCATGAGGGTGTCTATAAGCACAGATGGTTAGTATGTAGTATCTATAGCTGTTGATTAAAATTTGATTCTAGCTGTTTCCCAGCTACCTCCATTCTCAACTGTATGTCTTCTAGGTCAAGAATCTCAGTCGTGCCAGGCTTTGGATACAAAAACCCCTAATAGCTAAGAATTAAGTTCTTCTCTGACAGATAATGAATGTGGACATTGATTGGCAAAGGATGGTCAACATCTTTCAATGCCCAGAAAGCAGTCACAACATTCCTGATGCTAAGTAAGACCCATTTAGTCCTGCTGTGGTGACAACATGACTGATTTTCCATTCTCACTCTGATAAACTACACACATGAACATCAGTTATTCATACAGAATGAAAAAAATTACATTAACTACTTAACTTGTGCGATGGAGCAGGCTTCTGTCAAACATTTGATGTTCAAAGTTTGAGAGGGTTTTTTTCACAGCTTTCTGCTCCTCGGGAGGAAACAAACTATGAGATTTTCTCATGGGCTTTTAATTACTCAAAACAATTTTAAGAATTCAGATCACTTGGGATTTTTATTTAAATCTGAGATGATTGCAAACTGAAATTTCTCTTCCGTAGAAGAATTTGATACTTCTGAATCCAGACCATTTATCAAAACATCAGGAGTTCTGGTGAAATTTCTGCCTCAAAAAAAAAAATTTGACATTTGGTATTTTCTTTGCTTCTGTATTGAAACAGAGAAAATGAGATTTGCGGGAGAGAAAATTCAGCTTCTGATAACATCAGATGGTAATCAACAATACAACTGAGAGAGGACCTAAGGAGCTGAAGGACAGAGAAAAATGTGGGCAAGCAAGACCCCCAAGGAGTTTCAATTAGATTTGGTCAAGAGAAAAAGATTCATAAAAAATATATTTTCTGCTGAAAATTCTAAGGTTTAATCCAGCTTTAAACTTGCCAGCTTTAATTACAGTATAATATTTATCAATGACTTTACCTAGTTAAATGTAGATAAGTGTAGGAAATATGCAATGAAAACATGGAAAGATCAACAAATTTAGATGAAAGAAATAAGACTGGTGATTGAAATTCACCCCACCTCTGGTGCTTATTTATAGGTTTTACTATATGAGCAATAATTCTTCTGATTTTCCAGTAACAGTCACTGCATGTCTAAATGCTCTCCTCCAAACTTCTGGGTCACGGATTCCCCCAAGATGCTAGCCCTAATTTGTCTCCAGACCCACTTCTACAACAGTTTATTCAAGGTCCAGGACGACGAAGTACAGGGCCATTTGTCTCCAGCTTCTCTCGCAAAGCCCTACCGTGGGCCTCAAGTGGTGTGAAGAGCCAATATAAGGCTACCGAGTAATATTAACTTTAAGGGAATGACCACTCTTGTTAGCTAAAGTGCAGCAAGGCACTGAAGTGCCCCCACATGTCAGAATTTCATGATCATAAAGAAAAAAAAAGCGCCATTTCAGTGCTCGAAAGAATATAAACTTTCAAACGCCACTTCATTGAGGGAAGAATGGGAACCTGCTGTACTTGGTTTGTCATCCCCTCTCCTCCCCCAAAGGCAGTTGCCAAAATAGCAGAACCGAAAGCGTGTTGGATGTTGAATCACGTTTGATTCAGCAAAGATTACATCTACTGAACTGACTGCATCGTTTTAGTGTGGCGCTTATACATTTACCCATCTACAGAAAATGCTTTGTGCTCCACAGGAGGAGGTA
Source organism: Ibidorhyncha struthersii (assembly GCA_013398815.1). Taxonomy (NCBI): domain Eukaryota; kingdom Metazoa; phylum Chordata; class Aves; order Charadriiformes; family Charadriidae; genus Ibidorhyncha; species Ibidorhyncha struthersii. The sequence goes on along the minus strand of VZSZ01001709.1, from coordinate 102,241 downwards.
TCTTTTTGCTTTCTCACTGCGTTTTATGTAGATGTGTCTGAGAGCACTTTCTGTGGTCTGCTTAATAGGGGCGTATGGATGTGCATACTATGTTCTGCCATATGATTTCTTTCTCTTTTTATAACCATTTTTTTATAAATAGTATTGAATGCTGATCAAAAAAAAATCACCCAGCAAAACATAATTCTTGTTTTAAAAACAGAGGTAAGAGCCACTGTCTTATTAGAAAAGGCAGAAATACCTGAAAATGGAGCATTTCTCATCTGTGCAGAAGAGGGATCAGAACTGAACCTTATTTTCTAAGTAGCCAAGAAAACAAATCATATAAGAATTCAGACCTCTGACCACCTCTGAAGGGGAAAGCTAATGGAAACAACACCTCACTGGGGACATTACTGCATATCATCACCCAACAGTGACCCTGAGAGAAATGAAACTGAAGAGAAATGGAGCTGCGTGCGAGGGAGGTGGGACTGTTCTCGTTTCTGAATCTGCTGCAGAATAGCCTAATTGGATACAGAGCGCAGCAAAATGAATAAATACCAGAGGAAAACTATTTTCAAGCTTTGTAAAGGAATGACATGCAGATTGAGAGAAAGGCAAAGTCCTGCATTTCTAGCCATTTTTTAATAAATGCAGGGTACATAATTACTTATTCAGAAAAGGAAAATTTAGAGAAGCCCATCAGTTCAAGGGGCTGCACATTCAGCAAAGCATTATGCCTTGCAAGGAACAGGCCATGAAGAGCTGAGCATCTGAAGTTCATTGGAAAGTTTCTACAGAAGCCAAAATTCATCAGACGTATAAGCATTTCAGACGCCTTTTTCTTCTTTTTTTCTGAAGTGGTTGGTCACTGTAATTCACCATTTTCCTGGGCATGAAGACCCTGCAGCCTGCGCCCGACTGCTGGCACTCAAACTGCTCTGAGTGTTATGAGGAAAGGTGCTCAGCTGGGAGGCTGGTACCTGTACACGAGCTGTGTCCCACAGCCTCTGCCACCAAAGCCACCTCTTACCAGTACACTGCCAGTGCTGGTCAGCTGCTGAAAGTGCAACTGGAAGAAAAAAAGGGGGGGAAAGAAAAGGCTGTGTGGCTGGGGGAAGATCAGGAAGCTTATGGTTGGCATCCTAGTGCTGGGGGAGGGTTGACAAGAGGCTGGGGAGCTGGAGGTGAGAGGAGCAGAGGTGTGGGGCTGATGCCATCGATGCCAGGAGCCCTGGCCACAGCTGACACCAGCAGCTCCAGCTGCTGTCCCTGCCAGCAGCAAGGGTTGCTGCAAGCGAGCAGTACCCAAAGCAAGATGTGTTTGGAAACCCCTGCTTCATGTAATATGTATTTCCATTTGATGTTTCCAGGCTGTATTCAGGACAAAGCTTTTTTACTGAAAAAGCACCGAAATGCACTAATGAAAAGCAAGTACTCTTTGCCGGGTTTTGCAGAGCAAGCTTTAAAGGCTGTAAGTACCGGAGACTCTTCCCACTGAATTTAAATGCAACCTTTATTTCTCACTCTGGGAGAGCCCTGGGCCACAGGTGGCAAAGTGGCAGGACGGACCCCTGCCTGTGGGTGATGGTAGAGTGTACGCACTCCCAAGGCACAGCCCACAGCCCTGTTTGCAACCCCACAAGGAGAGACTGTGGAGCTGCTGGGTCACACAGGTGTTTTTCCTCTCCACCTTTTTTTAGCTGCTCTGTACTCAGTGCAGGCACAGGGACCACCAGGGGCTTCATTTGTCTGCAGCAATGAGCTGCTCTGACTGTGCATGTACGTTTTACCAGAGATCCTGCCTCTCAGCCTCGACAGTAAACTGTGCTAGCTGTGCTGCCAGACGGGTCAGTGCGGCCAGATAGGCAGTAGGTGGATTTGGCTCCATTCATTAGGCAAAACAGGTTTCTAGAAGGGCACACTGATGATGCTGGACCCACTTATTTCCCATATGACCATGAGCCAAATCTTTGCCTCTTACGCCGTTTCAAAACAGATATAAAATGCTTCTGTCTCTCACCCTAAGACTGTTAATATTCACAGAGATCCTACAGAGAAGACGGGATGGAAATGCCAAGTTCATTCACCTATAAATCTCACCTCTCACAACTGGACAAATCTGTGATGCTCTCCCTGCCTTCTGGCACCTTCCCAAGGCACGTAGAACCTGGAGCTTGCACCCGTGTGGGGTGGCAGAGCTGGCACAGCCAGTATTGTATGTAGAGGGCAAAATGGCTTTTCTCCTTAGTCCTGTGTTAAGTGCTCACTGAATGAGTTTGACTCCAGAGACTCAAGGACAGCCAGCTCAGGTTGCTTCCTCCAATAATAATACGTAAACAAGTTACTCACTTGTTTTTTTCAGTTATGTTATTCAGAGACAGTAAAATGCTGTAGAGTATTCATTCTGGTTCCAGTTGTGGAAACGGAGCATGTATAATTACCAATGTGGGTAGCAGTCCATCTCATAGCCTTACTTATGCCAGTGGAGGATATTATCTCATTATATCAGCTTAGCAGCCTTCTTTCCCTGGAATTTGAAATAAGCAAGGCACATAAAAGAATGATGAAACAACTAATTACAAGGGACATTATTTTAAAAACTGCACAGTAGTCAAAATCCATTAATGGACTATTTTACATCATTAAACTACTTCCAAGAAAGTATCTAGGCTTTTTCAGCATAAACATTTCTACATTGAAAATGTAACTTGAACCTAACTCTATGGTTAGCTATTTTTTGAATGAGTATAATATGTGCTTTCATTTATGACAGGGCAAAGATGAGTGAAATTTTTAACTTCATTATGTCTATCATCCAAAGTAATTTAGAAGATAGTCCTGCTACATGGAGACTCTTCTGCACTAGAATGCTAATAATGACTAATGTCTGGGGAAACAGAAAATAGAGCTACTAGCAAGGACTTGTTTTAGCACATCTTTTAGGATTTTTATTTTAGTAGAAAGTGCTGTTCTAATTCAAAGGTAAAATACTTCTGGATCTTTGGAAACTTCTTGGGTGCATTTTTTAGGTTACAATACAAATATGCTTCATTTTTGTTTTCCAACTCCTGGTCCTTCAACCCAACTGAACCTCAAGCTGAACTTCATTATTTCCTTCTTGCTGATCAAATCCGGGAAGAAAGATTCTGCAAGGCTGAGCCCACCTTTTATTATATCTGTGAAATATTTTGGTCAGCAGTCGGTTGCAAGTGGAACCATGCTACCCATCCCCTACAAATATGGGAGCCAAAAAATCCTGCTGAATGGATTGATAACATGTCCAAAGGGAAGAGGGATTGCCGCTGGAGGCAACAGAGGAAGATGTGGACATCAGCTGGTTACAATAAGGTCAGCTCATTTAGGAGCAGCTCTGTTCTTTACACAGCTTTCAGAATGGGTGAAAAGTCCCTTTCCAGCCGGGTCCTTTCTTTGCCAGGTTACTGGTTCTTCTTGGGAGAAGGAAAAGGTGAAATGTTTTGATGAACCCTTTGCTTCACCTCCCTTGACAAGAAAAACATCCAGGCAGATCCCATACTTTGCACTGTGCAGCTCCTATAAACAAATGTATTTGGCAGAGTGAATGCCAGAGAGTGAAAATGCCAGTATTTGTGCAAGGATATGGGGTAGGTGCAGTAACAGAAGAGCACAGACACCCATCGCTCCCAGCAGTACTTCGGTATTGCAAACACTTGTAATTCGCTATCCCTCATCTCCATTTCTTGCATAAAATAGAGGGACTCTGCTTCCATAGATATGTATGGCAATATCAATGGCCATTGGCGCTGGAGTGAGCGAGCTGCATACACTGGTTTGACAGCACTCCTTGAAAGATACGGTATTGCAGGGCAGTCCAGCTGATGGAGCCTGATCTGCCCTCCAGGGTGTCTGACCCATTGCCTTAGAGGCAATAAGAGCTGTTGTCAGACTAGTCAAATTCCTTCTGTGGCACACAGGTCTCATGGCCCAAGCAGAGCTTCCCTGCCATGTATACCATGCATACATCTCACTGTACTATGAACTCTTGAGACCCTATCTATTTACAGCAGAAAACTCTTGAAAGAGTGGTACCTAGAAACTGAACTAGGTCAAACTAGTCACTGAACTGAACTGAAACCTTTCCTGGCAAGAGGAATGCACCTGTTACAGCAGCGCCCTGGGCCATATATATGTCAGTAGCTGGTTAACAAAACCCAGGCCTGGAAACAATGCTGCAGAGTGTATAGCTTTGTTAATGGGTTTGGTAGCAGGACCAATAAAGTTCATTGTTGAGTTTCCCTACAAATGGCTTCCTTTGTGCTGCAGCTTTTTACGTCAGCTTTTAACTAGACCTACCAGTTGTACTAGCCAGACTGAGGGCATGATCTTCCCAGAGGCTCCGGTTCCCATGAAGTGAAAAGGAGACTTCTGAAACATCCCCAGAATTGCCCTTGGGCTTCTGAAATGGTCCTCTTTGCCTAGGAAACTCTGTGTGCTCTCTCCCAGGAATGGAACGGAAGAAAACCAAGGCAGAGTGAATTGCGATTATTTTTTTTTTTAAGACTTGGGGGAAATACTCTTTTTAAGGCTCACGTGAGAAATAAACAAATGCATCCGCCACTCACAGTGGGCAGTTGAGTCAGTCTGGCCCCACCAGGCCTCTGCTCGCTGACACCTCAGCTCTGCCTCTGAAGACTTCAGCCCCCGATGGCACAGCAGATTCACTCCCCACACTCGGAGAAGATCATGGGGCAATCAGGCTGCCCTTACAGAGTGCGGACTGAGCTCAGCCCTCTCGGGATGAATTCACGGGCTGCAGGCTCAGGGACTGGGAAGCAGGTGGGGAAGATGCAGAGTCACGCCCAGCAGCCAGATTTTGAGTAAAAATCTATTGTGTATGTGACCATGAACTGTCAAGAGCACAATTTGAAACTGTTTGACTGTACTGCTCAAAAGCGAACACTTGGAGCTGGCACAAATTATTAAGCAGCTCCTCTTGATCCAGGAACAGGCGAATCGCAGGTACTTTCCGAGAGAGGGAGAATACTGCTCAGAGGCTGAGCTACATCTATGGGAGGGTGTTGAGGAGGAGCTGCAGCAACATTAAAAGAAGCTAATCCTTCCCTCTAGATCTGGACCAAGTGAAGAGGGACGAATATCCACGTAATTACATCGATCTCCTACGAGGACGACAGAGCAAAATCCCATTCTGTTTCCTCATGTCTTTGTTTTTGTCCTGATTAGGGCGAAATTTCAACGGCGGCAGCAGCAGCAGGTCGGCAGGGCCAGTGGACCTCCAGCCCCGCAGCCCGGGCCCGGCGCTGCACTTCCCGCGGTGGCCAGCGGAGGCTGCTGTGGGTCGCCTCGGGGGTCTGGCCACGACGCGTCCCTCCCCCGGGCACGGGCATGGAAGCTGGAGCCGCCGGAGCGCAAATGCAGCGTCCCACCCTGCAGTGATTGCCCTTGCCAAGGAATAAAAAAAAATAAAAGTAATAATAATAAAAAAAGCCAAGGGCACCACGGGGCAGCTGGCGGCGTCCTTCCGAATTAAAGCCCCTGGGGAAACTCAGACCATGCCGTAGGCTGGGGAGCAGAGGGGCGGCAGAGAAGGATTTGGGGGCAATGACCGGAGCACTCGTCGGTCACTGCGAACTAAGTGACAGCAGGGCAGCTGCGGACAGATCCGCCTGGAGCCGCGCAGTTTGCGCGGGTTCCCCGGGTGCCGCGGGCATGCCGGCAGATGTGCCGGCCTTCGGCCGGGTGGCCCTGCCCCGGTACCCGCGGCAGCAAGGAGGGCCGGGGCTCCTCGCAGCCCTCCTGTAACTTGCCCTCGAGTTTTGCTGTGAAAACAAAAGCAAAGCAAACAATTCCCTTCCCCCCAGCCCGAAAATAAAGCTCGGGCACCACCCGGGCTGGTCGAAAGGGCTCCATTGTCGTTTTTAAATGAGATATCTTTGCAACCGCTCGCCCCTCCCCGAGCCAGCGGGGA
>VZSZ01001709.1:54798-74597 GCA_013398815.1 Ibidorhyncha struthersii | reverse complement strand
TTTTTTTTTTTTTTTTTTTTTTCAGTCATTAGGACTTTTCAGAAAGTCTTTACCAAGTCTCTGTGGACGAAACCCGAAACTTTCCAAAACGCTTTAAAATTTGGGGTCATTCCATTAAAAATTTGGGGACAATTTTTTCTCCTCATGATAGACATTTGCCATCGGTATCCTACGTCAAGACGGTCTGGGCCCGATCCTGTTCCCAGTGAAGTTACGATGCGAGACCTCCTCCGGCTCTCAGCGGTGTAGGATCAAGCCCTTCCGTGCTAATAGAGGTTTAATAGCATCAACACATGCCCAGCAACCACCATTCCAACCTTGACCCGGTCAGGTGCAATGATATTACTACTCCTAAAGTTATCCCGCATTTCCTCGGTGACAGCAAACAGCTCTTTATCACCTCTCACAACCCACAATAACCCACAGGCAGTGATACCAATAACCCACTGCTCTTTTGTCGCTCTTTTCCCTCGGAAGTCTACTCTAAGAAGTAGCAGCAGTAAAAAATAAGAATACTGTCTGCGTCTTTTAGCCCCATCAGCCTAAATTCCTCAGAACGTTTCAGCCCGGTGGTGGCTGCTGAAGTAAGAAGTCACGTTTTTAAAAGTGAGTTCGTTACCCTCTGAGCCGTCTCTGTCCTGATGCTGAGTGCGGAACTGAGCGCTGGAGTGGAACATCAAGAGCTCCTGTGTGTATCCTGTTCCACAACTTTGCTGCTAGGCTCGCTCTGTTTGACCTGGAAACTTCTTTACAGGGAATGTCGGAGTAGTCTAACATTATCACTGTAAAAACTTTGTTTCAGGGCTGTAAGAAGGATACGAGCCAGACTTGTGTGGTTTTTATTTTGTTTTTTTTTTTTTTGTTTGTTTGTTTGTTTGTTTTATTGAAATGATAACTTTGCAGCAAGCAGTCTTCCAGGATTATTTTTAAACCTCAGATTTTCACTCCTGCAATGATTTACAGTTTGTCCTTTTCCCTTCAGTTCATAATCACAGACATATTTTTCTCTTGCAGAACTTGAGGTTCAGCATGGTATTTCTATATTTCTGCAAAACAAAGTGCTCTTCAACCCCTTCCTATCACAATGTGGAGATACATGAACCAAATAATCGTTGCTCTAGGAAAATAAAATAGTAAAACTCAAGGATGCTCTCTGCAGAATGTAGGATGCACCAAATCCAGTGATTTTAATGTTAAGAAATAAATTCTTATTAAAATGGTATCATGCAGGCAAATATGTTCTCTTCCTGCAATCTGGAAGAATGGGGAATTCTTCTTGCCTTAAAAGGCTGTTTTACAGATGAAAGCAACTCAGTCCACAACTTAATCTGTTTTAAATCAGGCTTGAACTGGGCTGAATGAGTGATGGAATGACAAGATTTCTGGAGGTACCAGGCCAAGAGTCATCCAGCATCTCTGCTTCCCCCCCTCTTCTTCCCCCTGCTTTCAGTGCATTGTGTGTATGGGGGGCATTCACAAAAACAGAAGGCAGAAACAGCTGAACTAAAGGCAAAGTTAATGTAGCAAAGGTTCTACTTAGACAAAAGAAACTGAAATCAAAAGAAACTGAAATGTACAGTCTTATTCCTGTTTAAGACAGAACTGAGGACTAGAGAAGCATTAAAAGAGAGACTAAAGCTAGCAGGTAGATCTGATACTTTTCTCAACATACTAGTAAATCCATGCATGTACTGAAAAATTCTTATAGACAGGCAAAAACCTGAGAGAAGCAAGCATTTTTTTCTGCCATTGTCTCCTGCAAGATTAGGGTAATGAGAGCAGCTGCCCTAAGAACGGAAAGCAAGCATGAAGAAACAAGACAGAGCAATGCTATCATGTGCAAAGCTCTGCAAAACCCATGCGGAAGATACGAACAATGATCATGTTCTCCAAAGACTCCTCGTCCAGTCCTTATCAGAAACAGGAGGCAGCTGATCAGACTGCATGCGAGTGAGCTCCACTCACAGTCTGGATGATTTTGGCAGTCCACTGTCACTGAGGAAGGAGAGGTTTTCCAACGTGGTAATGCAGGAAAGTTATATGCTGAAATAGTGGAGGGAGCAAAGGTGTGACGGATGATAAATCTCTGAATTATGCTCAGTGCGCTACATACCAGCAGGCTCTTTTGACATGAAAAGTGAAACACAACCTGCAACCAACAGCTTCCTAGGTTGCAGAGAAGGTCTTTCCAGCTAGAGAAAGGGTGGACTCAGTGTTATGAAAAACAGATCCCTGGAAAAGTTCGAGACAGGGCTTCAAAACATCCAGAAATAGCTTTGTTTTGCTTATACTGAAGTTAACAGAAAAGTTTTCTTGGAAAGGTTAGAGGTGAGAACAGACCTGACTGCTGCAGAAGCCAGCGAGGGCCAGTCACAGAAACCCTCACCAAAGCTGCACACTGTATTTTGTATGACTCTGAAGTCCTCTGTGTTACAGGCACCTTTCAGTGAAGAAGCCAGTTTACGTGTTGTACTGCTTTTTTCGCTAGGGATGTTGCCATTTGGCCAGGTCTATTGATCTAGAGTAAAACTTGGTCCATCTAGTGCTGGCTTATAGATTCAATGCACTGGAATTTCTTATGCAACAGTGAGTGATATGTCTGTAGAAAGGAAGACCTCAGTGACAAAAGCATTTCAGTATTTTTTTCTGTTTCTCTTATCTAATAATTTAGTTAAGTCAAACCCACATCTCAAGACTGCTTCACAAGATATAAGCCGCAAAGCAATCGTGTTCTTTAGCAATATAAATAATCAAACCCCACTATTTGTAATACTTGACTTTCCAATATGCAATTTTCCAATATGATTGTTTTGAGCTAATGTGCCCAGAGTGATGAAATTTGTCTGTTTTTCCATATATTTAAGTATAAAAAATATGCCTTGGTTACAAACTGAATTTGGGCAAGTACTGTCAAAGGTAGCTGCCTCTAAAGAGGACAACAGATTTCAAAAATGTCTTTGCAGTCAGATTCCTTTTGGGTATCTTGTCCCACCCAGGAAAGCCTAGTCCAAAACAGTCATGAAAACGAATGAATGATCCGGAGTCTGCTTTGCAAAAAAGAACTTGCACTGTAATGCACGCTAGTCCCAAAGTTGGAGGACTAATGAAAGGGAGACAGCGTATTCTGGAAGTTCTCTGCCCAGACTCCCTCCTGGCTGAAGTGAGAAGAACTTCTGCCACTAATTTTGAATAACGAGCTGCAGCAACGAAAAACAGGCTGTCATGAAGGGGTAAGACTCAGGGGGATGTATGAGGATATTACAACATAGACAAAAATCCTGGTACTACTGCAGGCACAGGAAAGAAACCAGAATGGTGTGAGTATTCAAGAGTTCACAGATGCTAGAACATTATCCATAAAGCAACGGTTAGGCTTAGAGAAAATGTTATATAGAAAAGGCAAGGTCAAATCAGACCAGTAGCTAATAGAACTCAGGATCCTTTCTTCTGACAGTACTACCTACTGCTTCTAAAACAAGGTGCTCAGAGTGGGTAAGTATAGAATAATTGGCTCAGAAGAGAGCTTTCTGAATCACATTTGGTAGATTTCTGAACTTCATTACTTCTTGGACTTTCCCAGGGGTATCTTGTGGCAATGAATTATGCCACGAATCCATGATGTGAGTCATGTTTGGCAGTTTAAGGTCCCTCCTTTCCTGAGCTCTTAAAGAGGCGGAATCCATAGGGCAACTTTCTTTGTGGTGTTACATTAAAGTTAGTGTTGCCCTTTCTCACAGTACATTCTGTACCTTGAAATCACTTCCACCATGATCTTCCCATGCAGTTTCTAATGCACCCTTTTTTTCCAGAAGCTGCAGAGGGTGGGGGGACCTGGAGAAGCCACTCTTCTTCCTGGTGACTCAGTAAGCAATGATGTAAGATCCAAGGACCTGCTCTTATTTCTAATGTCCTCATTGCTCTTATTATCTCAGTTTAGAGCACTATTTTGACCAGGACAAATGTTATCCTGAATAGTTAATACATACCCTGAAGAAAAAGAATCACAAGTTTTTATGAGGCTTTTCATAGTGTGAAGAAGCAACATCTGCTTGTTTAATTCATGTAGCAATTGGAAACAAAAGTCCGTGCCACAACCCAAACTCTTTTCACTCCCTACATGATGCTCTTAGGAATGTATTGTTTTTAAATTCATTGCAAATACAACCGGTACCTTCCATTTTGTTCCCTCTTATGCACCGTTTCTACCGCAATCCAGAACTGACATTTTAGTTATATTTATTTAAGAAATATGAGAGGCTTTTCCAGTATATGAAATCAATGAAGTGTGTTTTTCCAGGGCAGTAACAAAGAGGTTGAGATGACACAGTCACAGTCTACATGTAACTAAGAAAAGATTTCCTATACTAGATGTCTTTTTAATTTAGTAGAAAAAAAACAATGACACCTTACAGCTGAAAGCTTGGTCGAGGCAAGTCCATCCAAAATAATGTGCAAATCTTTAATAGTGAAGGTGTAAACATGGTATGATAGATCCTCCACCACTTTAACTCAAAGGTGCATGTCTTTCTGAAGCGTGGACAGAAACCTGATGTAGAAATTACTGGGTGACATATGGTGGTCTGCTGTGTGCAGGCATTAAGACAAGAGATACACACTGGCCCCTTCTCGTCTCAGTTTCTGTGACTTTGAGGAATCCTAGACCAAAGTCTCTTTGGCCTGGCAAGGACTCAGTACTCTCCTGTTCAGAAAGGGTATTACTGGAGATCAGGAATATTGGCCACTGAACTACAAAGTTAACACTGATAACCTGAGATCTGCATTTATGCTATACCCAATGTGAATTCCACATAGAGAGAAGTTTGCAAAGCTTCTACCCTCAGAAAACTCTGAAACGGTGAGTAGTAACAAATGTTTTAGTTGAAGAAAAATACTTCTGTGCCTATGCTAATGCTCAATATACATGGGGACACTGCTTCTCTATACTGATTGTGTCATCCGTCGCATGTGTAGGGTCAACAAGCCAGAGAATCAATTCCCAGCCACCTCCCTTTCCAGGGAGAGGCATTAGTTTCTCACCTCAGTGTGTTCTATTGACAAGTCCATCATTACCAGCAACCTGTATTTCACAGCATGTGAAATCCTGGGGCCTTTCCAATCCCAGGAACCAAACATGGGTTTCTCAACAAAACAACCCAAACCTGCCATCACACAGGCACATAGAATCATAGAATCATCTAGGTTGGAAGGAATCTTTATCAAGTCCACATGAAGGTACTGAAACCCTAATTGCCATTGAAATGTCCACAATAAAAAAAACCCAAACAAAATCCATAGTGCCTGCTATAGTTGGCTGTTACAGGGCTCCAGTACTCTGTCCTCAGACAAGTTCTTTGATGGTCTAGGTCTATCTGGAGAGGAAACACAATGCAGGTTGTCTTTCATAGTCTCTATCCAAGCTATAGTTAGTCTGGGCTCTTTGAATATGTGACCCAAGAGGCCTCCAGAGAGCTTGCACCGCCTGTCTATTGCTGCAATGAATACACTGCCATAGCTGCCCCTACATACCCCGTGTGTGGCTTCCAATCCAACCGCTTCTGCAGGGAGAGAAGGAGGGAGGGAGCATAGGAGTCAGCTCTGCTGGCAGTTCATGCTGGTGTACCAGGAGCTAAATGGGGCTGAAAATTCTACCTTGACAGGCTGCTGCAATGAGTCTTTAACAATACCAATAAAAGAGGTTCTTCAGATCCAACACAGCCAGGGAAACAAGAAATCCCAATTAATCTGAAATATGGTTTTCACTTCAGCCTTTTATGCTAAGAATCAGACTACCATTTCTTATTCAGTTCTGGTTTCACATCCAGAACAATATTATTGAAATAAGATTTGAAGGCTGCTTTTGGATCTATGTGCTACACAACAATACTTCCAATATGGGGACTTCTAGTCCACATGGTACTTTCTACGGGAAAGGTGCGACCTGCCTCCAAGGCAGAGCATTACTAGACCAAAGTTAGTTAAAAAACCCATGGTTTGGAGACCTGAGATGTTACAGATATGGCCTATATAATATATCTCAATGACCCAGTTGTTATATTCAGACTGTACAGGAGTCACAGTCACATTTTTCAAATGCCTCCAACTCTGTCAGCCAAGTGTAAATATAACAAGCCTTATTCAATGCCTTCAGAAAACATGAAACTGAGCACACCTTCTTTTCCCATTGCAGATACCATTTGAATTTTAGCTACTCTGTTGTCAAAAACCTTAGCAGATAACGAGAGGAAGGAGACAGGGTGAAAAAAAATGCGGGCAGTAGTAAAGGGAACTCAAATGGCTGCAGACAAAGAGGAAGATGCAAAAACAAAGGAAAGGCATAAAAAAACAGAGAAAATAGAGACAAGGCAGGAGGATATGGAAGAACTGGAATATAGTGGTTGCACTGAAGGGTAGAATTCTTCTTTCTGAATTTTTAACACCATAGCAAGGGATTTAATGTAAATAGGTGATCAGATACTTATTTATTATAAGCAGTCTCTATTCTCTTAACCCCTGTGGAAACCTCCCACAAGGTGGGATTTCACTGCGTATTCTTCTGTGGTCTGAAAAAGACTGAAAAACTGACCGTGATCAGAACTGGAATGAATTTCTTCTGTCTTCCACGAATGATCACTGTCACACATAGGACTTGCGACGTTTCCTACTTTCTGGTGCAAAGGTGATGACAATGTATACATAAAGTGGACCTTAATCACCTCACTGCAGTGCCTAAACACCAGAAACAGCCCCAGCCTCAATCAGAGAAAAAGAGGGAGAAAAAAGATAGATCTTAATGAGAAAACTGAGTTAGAAGCAGATGAAGAAACAGGCTCAAGTCTCCTCTGGAAGTCTGTAGCATGATGGGGAATGAGAAAGCAGCCTGCCAGACTGTGCAGCTAACATCTCAGTCACAAGTCTCTCCTTCCTCTCTTTGCTCTCAAATCCCTATAAGCAGCAGGAGCAGCGTAACAGAAACAAAAGATGTAGTATGCTCTCACTGACCCCCAGCCTGAAGAGGCCTCTCAGCTCCAATTCCACTTTATAGAAGTGTGATTTCATAGGGGTCCGAGAATATGTCATGGTTGCCTGAGGGGCATAACAGGGGATGAAGAGAAAGGATGGGGGAGCAGCTAGGTCCTACCTACTGTTAGCATAAAATATACATAGCATTTCAGCTGGGACTGATTTCTTCCACAGTCCAACAGCTGACAGCCTTTACTCTGGCGTTTTCACTCTGGAGTTTGGTTTTGTGTGTTTGAGCCAACTGTCTGTCCCTCCGGTCCCTGCAGCCCTCCTCAGCATCAGGAGAATCTGATGCCCCAGAGGGGCAGTGAGAGCTGTGAGCACAGACTGAGCACAAGACACAGCCTCAAGAGATGCCGATTCCAAGTGGGATAGAGCTCCCATTGCAGACAGGGAACAGGCTCTTATGTGATGCAGAGCTGAACTGTTCCCGAATTTAAAATATTTAGATGACTTGTTTTAGACCTTCTGTTTTTAGATCAATAACTTGTTCTGACTCTGCTTCTTAGAGTCAGTATGGGCAGGAATGATGACACTTGTAGCAAAAATAAAACAGTACTTTTGAAACAAGGAAAAAGGATTTGGAAAATGGCATGGAGAGGTGATAGGTAATTTTGCAGCTAGTCAGATGAATAAATACAGAGATTCTTGTGTTTGTTTTTTTTTCTTTTTTCTGTGTTTAGCCAATGGGAAACATAAGTTGTTTTTAATCATATTATTTAGAAGTGGTGATTTGTTTTAATATTAAATAAAATTCACTGCACTGAAGTTTCTCTAGATACTAAAGTTTCAGCCGCACCAACTAAAGGCAAATCATTTCACACACCTTCAGTATTAAAATAATCTGATTTGCACAATAACCAAATGCCTGCTTCTACAGCACTGAAACGGCTTTTTATCATTCCAGCTTCTAACACCCTGAATGTACATATCTCCACAGATATACAGAGGCAAATATAGGATGAAAGGACAACAGCATTTACTTCTGATTCAAGGTTAGCTTCTACATGAGAGAAGAAGGGGAAATAAATCATGGATTTTCTTGCAGGTTTTTCTATATCCAGGCTTGTTTTCTTTGTATATATATCTTAAAAAAGGTAGCTCTGATTTGGAAATGCAATCACAGCGTAGTATGCTTCGCATGTACATGTAGAAGGGCACAACAGTAGAGCAAGTTTATCAAATTATGCTTTATATTAAAACATAAACAGCAACATGCCATTGGAAATATTTCTAGTGTATCTACTAAGAATATTTTAAGGAAAAAAGGGTTAAAATTGTAAGGATATTGAATTCATCTGTTTTTAAGCAAAAATCTATTGAACAGCAAAATAAAAGGTATTGTGCTGTGTGTTCCTGCTTAAAACTGAGAACAACACTGGAGCATCACAGTTAATTAGCTCCAGTCAACATGAGATGCTTTACAACATTTCTCACATTGGTGCTTCAGCTGGGCTTCAGAATAAACGTTTCCCACACTCTGCATGAAGAAAATAACTAGAAAATATATAGCTTAGTCATTGAAAATATGGAGGTATTTCAGACAGTCTTTCTCGCACCAGAGAAGAGATTTTAAATCATTTCCATAAAAACAGAGACTAAACCACTGAACAGTGCGGTTTGCAATCCTGTTTGCTTGGCATTTGGGAGGGTTAATATCTATTCTTAATCATCAAATCATACATATTGCTTTTTAAAAGATCTTTCAGCCTTTCTGTATTTATTGTAATTTTTGTGTACTTTAGTTATCTGTTACGCAAGAGAACTGTCTGCTCTGTAAAGGCATCATATAAAAATCTCCATTTAATGCATTACAAATAATGAAGTGCTACATTATAATAATTATTTCCTTATTAACTGAATGCACAGCTGAGTTACCTGTATTAATCATCTACACTTTGCTTAATGCCTTTAAATAGCATCTGATTCTCTCTTCTTATTGCAACTATTCAACTAATGTTCTGGCCCAGAGGAGGCTGCAGAGTTTACTGGTATAAGGCCAGTGACTTGCCATGGAGAAGCACCATATTTAATGCATTTTATTTATTTAATTTGCTTTTGATTGTACAATATAGATATTTAAAAGGTTAAGACTCTTTGCATCATGCATTTCAAAGAGGCATGTAAAATTTACTATATTTTACAGTCTCAGAAAAGCACTAAACAGCTTCCCATTTTACCTAACAGCTGAGACGAACTGGCTAAAATGCTTTCTTTCCAAAGAAGTAACTGTAACTTCACTTTTGTGAAGAACACCAAAGCTTGCCCATGGATTACTATTAGTAAATACATCAGAATATAGTATTTGCTTTGAAAAGTATTATTTTAAAATTTGAGATTTATGATTCACTGTGTACAAATTTATAAATAGATAGTATTTTTGAGGTCAGAGGCAGTGCTTCCAAGCTCAGATGCTTGTTTTTAAACCAGGATATATATTAGTGAATGCAAAAGACAAAAAATCTTTTGTCTAAAAAGCCATGCTGACCGGAACAGCTTTCTTGTGAACTTTCTGAATCCTGACAGCATATTTTCCTCAGACATTATTTATTATTTGTTCACTGTTTGTTGCTCTTCACATTGTAACAACAAATAAGTAGTACTAAGACATTTTCTGCCCATCAGTTGTAAATGTACCAGACCAAACCAAACAGGGGCCACCTTTATTGCAAAACTGAATGGGGTTTGGGGATGGGATTAATTAGGAGGAGGGAATGTAAGGACTCCTACTTTAAGAGGCAGCTACCTTGTATCATTAGTTTGCTCGTTTTTGAAAAAAAGAATAAACCCTCCCAAAATAAACCAACCCAAACCCCCTTGCAACAAAAATTGAAAGCAGAATTAAATGCGTTTTCAAAGACTGCTCTTTAGCCTCTCTGAAATTTCATTTGTATTTAATAAACTACTACTACAATAGAGCATATGCCTTCAAACTCCTTAATGTGCCTATTACAGGAGATATTCAAAACTGACCAGGAGGACAATCGTGCCATTCATGTTCATATTTCAATTAAACATTTGTGAATGTGACACCGCTTGCTTGTAAAGATCCCAATGTTCTTAACACTGAGGGTAATTTTATGAAAAGTGGTTAATGAAAAAATACATTGCTGACACCATATGTTAGTAAATACAACATCAGTGCTATAATGCCAAATATTAAAGTAGTCACAGAATTGTCTCTGAAAGCAAATATATCTCAGGCAAAGGTCAAATGGTTTAGGTAAAAATATTTTAATCCTTTTGACAGACAAAGTTGTAAAGGGAATTATGTGAAGTTCTGGAAAAGTTGAGATTAGACTTTGGCACAAGGGGATATATTGTATGAGCAATTTTTTAAACAGAATTTTCAATCACAGCATTTTTCATCATTTTCAACAGGCAAAACTGTCTTCTGCTAATGAGGATAGAATCTGGTGCAGTGTGTACAAATGAAAAGAAAAACATTTGAAGAAAAAAAAATCACAAGCACAGAGCAGTCTATCAAACACTTCTATCTAGAAAATACTGGCACTTAATTCTGGTCTTCTTCATGCTCCTTGGCTGAGGATCAAAATTCTTATTTGGACAAAACTCTCACAGCTGTCTTTCTCTAGATTTTTGCTTAAGCAGAAGTGACAAGAATTTACCATTTTGTACTCCAGCCTGGTTTTCTGCTCTCTCGTACAAATTTTAAGCCACTGGCTTCAGCTGAATTATTTTTGGTACACATTATTGAATGTGAAAGAGCTGATCCCTTGGATTATACATTTTATTTACATAATGTAAATGTAACTCTAAGTCTTTTCAAGAAATTACAGCTAATGAAGCCTAGGAAATTTATTGATGGACTGGGGAAATCTTTCTGCCCTAATCTTCTCTTTTGTGTGTTACTTATTGTAATAGAATCAATAAAACCAACAGAACTGGGAAAGGAAGTAGAAGAAAGAAAACTCAGAACTGCAGGAAAGTCTATTTTTCCATTAATGGCTAAGCACGCAGGCACAAAGGCACAGAAGACAGCAGCGCAGGGATGAAATATTCTACACTGAGTACAACTAGTCAGAACGAAATGAATGAGCCGTATCAAATCCTGCTTCAACTTTTATAGTGGTATAAAGGAAAATGCTTTTCAAACTGCACTGCACACAATTATCAGAAGAAAAAGAAGCGACATAAATTTTAGTATTACAAGAAAATAAACAATGAAGGAATGAACAATAATATGTTTAGAAGATCTATCTAACTGGGCTTGATCTTGAAGTCTGTTTTGGGCAAGATTTCCATAAATATGGTATTTGGCTGTAAGAACCGCAGGACTTTGATCCAACAGCTGTGCTGCAATTCTTTAATTAAAAAAAAGAAAGTAATATATTTAACTTTTAACATTTTCTAATATAAAACAGCTATCTTGCCATAACAAACTATTTCTCATTCTGGGAGATACATCACTTTTAAGACCACGCCTTTTTAACTTCTAAGATCTTAAAAAGATTTCTTATGCAACTTCAAAAACAGATCCCTTAAATAAGATGGGGAAGCAAAGAGAGAGTGCTGATAAAATCCAGAGCTCATCTATCTTATTTGTATTTATTAACAAGACACATATGGAAAGATGCTCCAACCTTCCTTTATTTGGCCAACCAATTCAATGGAACTACCTGCATTGGTTAGGAGAGCAGAATTTTGGTCAAATACAGGCTCAGCTGGACCTTTAAAAAGAGCACAGGAGGGGAGAAAACTCTAGAGAAGTGTTTCCCCTAGGGAGAGAGTGGTTTACTGGCAAAGCAGAAACATAAAAATTGAATCTGAAATACACAGATCTTATGCAATCAGCTGAAGTCAAAGAAGTTCAGGCACACTGTGAAGACCCACTTATATGCTGCATTTGGTTGGGGAGGGGATGATACCTAGCTTTCTCCCAGACTTGACTGTGGACAAAAAATCCTCTGAAGGACCCTTTGTTTGATCTCTGGTGGCTGAATATCTACCCTGGGCTTTCTCCTTATGTATGGATCTACTGAGATGTGCTGCTGCTGAATTCAACAAAATTGAGCCCTAACTGTGATTGGGATATGAGGACACATAATTAGCTGTGTTAGAAAACTGACCCTCTGTCTTTCATTAAGATGGAATTTTACCCTGTAAAATATGAATGAGTAAAGACATTTTAATCAGGAAAATAAAATAACCAAATGATTCTTCTCTGTTGTTATTTTTACACTGCAGTGAGACAATGGTAGGGAAACTCACTTTAGGTGATATCACTTAATTAGGAAAAGCATCCTAATCAGATCCCCCTCCAATTGCAATAACTGTAGGGAGTCAAGTACATTTCTCTACCAAAGTAGCAAGCTGCAGTGAAGTATAGATATTGATATTTTAAATTGTGATGCAAAAGCAATCGCAGAGAAGGCACAAACACTAAGAAAACAAACTCTGTATTCCCAATTTCAGGTTTGCTTTTAAAAGATATATGCTATAGCTCTTATGACATTTCTGCACCTCCACTTACTAAAACAATATCAGGATCGGTACTTCCATAGCCAGGGCTCAGTGGCCAATGAAGGCCATGGTACATAGACTGCTCCCATTGGTGACTCAACACCAGTGACCGAGACCATCTCAGCCCTTGCATTTTCCTGATATTTCTGTCCATCTCATTTGGTATTACACATTACATATGGGAAACCTGGGGCAGGATATGGACACAGAGAGGATCTCTTGCTAGAAAGTCCAAGTCCTTATGTGGTTAGCTACATTGCCTGGTACTTTTGGAAGCACAGTATCCCCAAATCCTTTGATTCAATGCAGTCCTTTTTTTGGTGACTGTGGATTAATGGTATAGTTAAGCCTTCTATATTTATAAGTATGCTTACAGTTTCCCTCTCTACATTTATCTCCAATACTATGAGTGCCTATTAATGATAGCATTCCATGTCGTTCAATTCTTTGCACAGGAAAAGTAGCTTTGGCTTACAGTGCCTGATACTCTGCCTTCTGCATGGGACTAATGCAAAGCCCAGGAACTTTGGAAATCCCCTTCAATTTCAGAGTAAATCTTAGGGTTTATTTCAGCAAAATGGGTTTTCAGTGAGGCACCTCCTCCCTAACTACAAGTAGCCATGCATAATAAAAGCCATACAGAATGGGAAGGGAAATAAATACTAAAGTACTGCCAATTACATGCAATTAGTTGCATTGCCAACACCAATCATTGAAAAGTTACAAAACAGGCTTTAAAATAACAATTTTTAACATATGTGTAGGATCCTGCTTATGCATTTACTAAATTTGAGTGTTTGGTTTTTTCCCCCCAGTTTTTCGAGGTAAACAGCAGTTAGTAACTCCAGGATTACTTTGGAAAAAAAAATCAATGCTCATATATTTACGACACCGTATGGCAGATCAGATCTTAAAAAAAAAGTTTTTGATAAGGTTCTTCACCAAAGACTCTGAAATTAAGTTGCCCTGGCATAAGAGGGTAGGTTCTCTGCTTAAAGGACAGGAATAAATGTCTAGCTTTTACCATGTTGGTGAAAAATATGGAAGTAGGTTACCAGTACATTCTAGTTATCTGTCCAGAATACTTATAAATGACAAGAAAAAAGGGAGTACCATGAGAAAAGAAAGACTGTTGCTGATATTCGAGCTCTTCAAAACTAAAGCTGATCATGGAGAGTTGTGGAACAATCTCAAGACATTTAGTAAGTGGCCACTAAAATGGCTGATGAACATGATGTTGGTGGATGCAAAATAACAGACCTGAAGAAAAACAATCCCCTTACGTAGAGTTCTACATGCACAAAGATTATTATCAGAAGGATAACATAGTTTCTTACTGAGTCTTAGTTTAATACAGTAAGACTCTTCAGCTTGGAAACCAAGACCTGCAAAGAATGACATGAAGAAGGTGAATAAGGAAGAACTACAGGGGACCCAGTGAAAGGATTAAGCAGCAGGTTTAAAAGTAACAGGAAGAAATGCTGCACAATCTTATTGTGGAATTCATTGATGCAGGATTTTGTGGGGCCAGAAGTACAAAGGGGTTAAAAAAACCCTAGACAAATTTATGGAATGAAACTGTTCATGTGGTTACTAGTCACAACAGTGCAACTTTCTGCTCAGGAAATCATTAAACCGTTGATTGCTTAGATGTGGAAGTGACACCACAGTAGTACCATGTTGTACTTCCCCTGTCTATTAGATTGAGGGTTTGCTCTGTGAACACTGTGGATTAGCTAGATCTGACCCAACACAGACATTCTCTGGTTATGCTGAGAATTTTCTGGAAAAAAAAATAAAATTAAAGCTGGTGTTTCCATGTAGCCACATGCTTCCAAAAAACAAGCATTTGGGGTAAACATAAATATTAAGAATTTCCTGATAAAATCACAAGATGTGGAAATGCCCATGTGATAGCCTTGAGAATCTATACATAATGTATAAACTCTCATTAATTTTATTAAACTGCTATGTCATTGTTTTATCTTAAAGGCTGCAAAATTGGCTATTTTTCATCATGGCTCTGCCATGTATCTTACCTGATGCGAAACAATAAAAAGTAATTTTGAAGCAATGGAATGGCCATATCCTGGATGAAACCATTTGTTTCCAACCTTTCTGAAGGATCTGGAAAGAGGAGAGCAGCTAACAGGACTACTTTTAAACTACACAGTTTGAAAGGCTGCAGGGTCACTCAGAGGTAACTTGCACACAGACAAAGAATGCTGGGGGAGAACACATGGGCATACTTCCAAAGCAGAATGGTTCTGTTTAACTGCAGGTTCAGCTGAAGGAAAAAGAAAATGGATATACAGAAGAGAAATTCTACAGTTCAGGGAAAAGCTTGTGAGGGTAGGACAGGAAAGGCAAAAATTTCTGCAGAGGTACTTGCATCTGAATGTGGAGGACATACAAGACTGACGAGGTGAAGAAACACCTGTTAACATTTTTTATTTTTGTCTATAGCTGTGTTAGTCCAGGTATAGAATGACTGATTTTGAAATCTTCACAAACTTTGTGTTGTCTTACTTTAATTGTTACATATGCCCAGGAACTGATAAACCGTGGCCTGGAAAAGTTGGAGCTCAGGGCACTCACTTTAATGAGAAGACTGGTAAGCCAAAGCTGCTCTTGCAGGCTTATGGCAGGTGGCCAGCAAGAACCCAGTTTTGTAAAGGGATTAAAGATGGAAAGCAGATGCCTAGGATACATGTCAGAGATGTCAAGGAAAGAAGCAGTGCTGCAGCTTACTTAGACTAAGGGAAGCTTAAGAGCAAACTGATCCAAAAGGGTAGGACCCAATCACGCAGTGTCTAGTGGGATGAGCTTTAGTAGGACTGAATGACAGTGAAATAAAGATTTGAACAGGGGAGAGCAGAAAGCTTTGAGAGCTGGAATTCGACTGCCTGTTTGTATACAGCCTGACAGGCTGAAGTGCTAATCTCCTCTAGCCTACAGACTGAGGGAGAAAATGCAAGCCACTGCTGACTATTCCTGGAGTCAGCGGTCACCTTGGGTGCACATGGCCAACACTGGGAGAGAGCAGCCTCCCCTCTGGCTTCCAGTGGGCATGGAGTGACTGATGCAGAGTGGTCACTTTGCTCATGCTCCCTGTACAACCAGACTGCCAGGTTAGTGTAGGAAAAAACTCCCTTTGCAGACCCTCTGCTCTACAATGAATTTCACCTTGAAGTCAACAAAGCCGTTTTTATCGCCCTAATGTTACAAGCGATGTTCTGCAATGTGTACACTACCCATACATTTTACTTGTAGCATGTACTAATAACTGATGCTTTGAGGTTTTCCATTTAAATAGAGATCTACAACTCAATCCAAATCTGCAACGCAGTTATGCCTTATTTAGAATGACTGAAGGTTCTTTTTGTCAGCTTTTCTAACCTTGCACATCTGAAGCGTCTTCTGAATAAGCTGATATTCTAAAATATCTTTGAAGCTTCATTTCTAAACAGACCATCATTTCCACATGTTTGTTTACATGGGCATCTTAGTTTGGTCCTCTGTATATTCTAGGTCAACACAAACATGTAATGTCCATGTTGTAGCAGTGGTGGTCTAAGGGTATAAGTGAGAGCTGATGGAGCTGGGAAAAGCAGAAATCTTCCAAGCACAAAGCCTTGAATTGTTTCTTTTTTTTCTAAGTTGTGGGTCTACTCAAAGATACTATCTCTACAAAATTGCACTGCACATATCACAGACCTGTACACTGTTACACTGGAAAATATACTTTCAAAAAGTAACATTTCCTAGGTAGAACACTTATGTATTTTCATGCTCCTTTTCGCTGTCAGAAAAAGATGAAACCATAAATAATATTTTAGAACTATACTAATCTCGGTAAATATATTTACTGTATTTTATGAAGTTACTAGAAAGTCTTTATTTGATTTTATCTAATTATCACATAAATGCAGGAACATTAAGTGGGCTGATGTCAGCAATCAGGACTGCTTGTTACACAACATCAGTAACAGGGGCTCAGGTATGAAACAACTGTAATTATAGGTATTTAGCCAAAATGTATGTCAGTTCTAACTGATTAGCTGTTTAAGTCTTTATAAGTAATTGAAATACTTTATAAAACTGCAAACTTAGCAACCAACAATATAGGTGTAATATAGAAGTTTGATTGATTGTACAATGATACTTAATTATCTGTCTTTTTCTTCACTTTTGCTGATTGTTGCAAGCTTGTTCCTTCTTAGAATTTCCTTATTGTATATTTTTTCCCTCCTTTTTTGAGTCTTTAGTTTGTTTGGTTTGGGATTAACATACTGGCTGAAGGAAGAGAAGTCTACATAACATTCAGCATACATCTATCTTGCGTGCCCATTAAAACTTGATTCTAACATGGCAGGCTTAAAAACAGTGTCTCAAAAACATTTCAGCATGCTTTCCTCGAGCTTTAAGGTACCACGAGCCTGTAATTTTCAATGGACTTACCAGCGTGTGCATCATTCTGTCAAGTGTTGTGTTGCTAAGAAGTTTATCCATTCAACACCATGTTGCAACTATTGCCAACTGATGTCGCTAGCTTGTCATGGTGCAAACCAACTTTTGCCAATATTTAAGTAATTCTTCTCTTTCTTAGGAATAAAGGTTAACTGTTGCTTTTAATCCAGGGATCCGGATCCAAAAGTACCAATAAGGTGCAATGAGATATATACCACAACAGAGCGACATAGGTATATTGATGTAGTATCAAATACTTATTTTCCATCAAGACCACCCACATCTCATCAGCTATGTGATCGCATTAACTGATGTATAGAAAAACGGTTCTCTCTGGAAGGCATATGAAAAATATGTTTTGGTTAATGCCAGTTACATCACATTTTATAACCACACGGAATCATTGCACGTCACATAGGCCTCCCAACAAGAGTCTTGCAGCAAGTCCCCGAAAGTATGTATTTTGTACCATACGTAAAAACCTCAAACTTAAAGCCCACATTGCTGCACATTTGCTTACTCCTGCATGTGCAGCAGAGCAGGTTTCCACTGCTTCGGCTGCTGAAACAGGTAGCTGCTGCTGCACTTGCAACAGTCTATCACTACACTGAGAAGAATGAGCTACAACAGCTGCAGTCTGTGGCCATGGTGAATATCCCTAATTTCTAATTAATTTCTAATTAAGTGGAGTATGAAAACCATCATCACACACTGCTCCCTGGCATCATCACCTAATACCATTCGCCCACAGACAAAGGACACCCAGCCAGGTTTGGTTCCTTATGTTTGTTTACAGCTTGTTCAAAGATTTAATTTAGGGTTAAGACAGGTAGGGCTATGCACAGGTGCTGAAAAGTTTGCAATCAGATGCCACTAGCACTGCCAAAGTTGAACCACCAGCCATTCATATGATTAAGTTGTCTGACCTGAAGTGAGCTGTCACAAATTTAAGTATGGCAAAAAAGCATGACTCACTGCTATGTGCAGTTCCGAAAAGCCCTTAGTAGAGGAAAACATGTGACTTTGCACTTGCTAAAGCAGGGCCACTCTAGAGTTTACAGCTGCTATCAGCCCTCAAAGCTCTTCCTCTTCACAAACAACAGCGCTTTATGCATGAAGACTGTCTCGAGAGCAAGACAGAGGAGCTCTGATGGAACCATATCCCATTGAAATGTGCTATTTTGTCAGTTCACTTCAGAGGAAAAATTCTGCTTTATCATTTACAGGATGTCTCTTAAGCACATGAAGCGCATGTAACAGGAGCTGGGATCGAAGTTCTCCCCAGACTGTACGCTCATCCAACAGCTCCCTGCCCCCAGCAGTCCCCTCCTTCCACATCACTTAGCTTTAGTTCCCTGCTGTTACTCATCTTCCTCCCTCATACAATGATCCTAGCACCACTTGTGTTGCCAGGACAGTGCTAAAGACCTGGTGCCAGTGCCTGGAGGCAAAAGAGAAAGGAAGAGAATACCTGGATTGAGAAGAGCCGACAGAAGAGCCTCAGATGTGTTGTAACTCTGTGCTGTCCTCCTTTACACACAGCCTTTGTTGTTCCTCTTGAAGGCATGTATTTTCACAGAGACACAGCCTGAGGTACCCATTCACCATGTTTTCGGAAAACCACAATGAAAATCTTCTCTCCACCGCTTGTGTTGACATTGGACTTCACCCTTTCATTGCTGGCCGTGAAGGAGCCAGGAACAGGTTACCGTGACCATGGGCTGAAGAGCAGGTGGGGGACATGCTGCATGCCCCTGTAAAAGCCACGCTCGCCGTGGAGTTTAATCCTGTTACACCCCTGTTTTCTCCTTCCCCTACTTTTAAACTTCATCAAACACTAAGAGATTTGCACATTATAAATACTCTGGTAAATGTTAGAAATGGTCTGGTTAGGTTGGCTACAGTAACAACGTGCCTGTCTCACAGGCCAAAAGCAGGCCCACTGTCCGGCGGGCCCCGAGGATGCTCTCCTGGCACCCTCAGGTGTAGAGGAGTGGTATGGGGCTGAATGGAGGGAAGCTCCTATGGCAGCCCACATCCTTCCAGCAGCTCAGGCGAAAAGTCAGCCTGTCCTGGGGGCTTGCCTAAACCTGCCTTTGGTCTCCTCCAGCGCTCTCTCCCAGCCCTGGACTGTGGTACAAGGCCCCTCAAAGGGCTCACCCTGACTGCAAAGAGCATCACCATTTGGTAGGTGATAAGGAAACGTTGGGAGGGGACTCTCTCCTGGGCAGCACACGGAAAGTTTGGGACTCGTGTTGCTTAATCAGCTCAAAGATGGACCCCTGTGGCATCCCTACACGTGTCCCTCATCCAGCCCAAGGATGGGCAATGGCACCCCAAAGGCAGTTGTCCTTGCCTGAGGTAGTAAAATGGCTACTGTGAGGTGCTGCCCTGCCTGAGGTGGGGCAATGGCACCCGGGAAGCCCTTGACCTGCCTGAGGCAAGGGAATGGCACCCATGCGGGGCACTAAAATGGTGGCTGTCAGGTGCGGCCTTGCCTCAGCCTGCAGTATGGCACCTGCCGGGGCACGGCAGCAGCGCGGCCCGGGGCACGGGAGCGTGCTTCCGTGCTTCCCGTTTCCTCCCAGTTAAAAATAAAATAAAAATTTTGAAAGAAATAATTAATGTTTTCGGCGAGGGAATTTCAGGCCACGCCGGCGGGTCGGTGTTTGAAGCGGGGCGGGGGGGGTGCCGGCAAAGCGGGCATGGATCCTGGCGGCCTCGCCTGCTCCGGGGCCACCGGGGAAAAAGCCTTTTAATCGGCGGTGGAGAGACGCTCCGCGGGGCTGATCCGTTAAGGTCGCCTTGCGAGCAGCTCGGCGGGC
>VZSZ01001709.1:0-54744 GCA_013398815.1 Ibidorhyncha struthersii | reverse complement strand
ATATATATATATATATAAATAATAAATCGCGACAACTTTAAGGGTGTTTTCCTTCTCCGCGTCCCGGGGGTTTCCCCGGCAGCGGGAGCGCTCGCCGTGCGCGCCGCCGCCGGGGTCGGGGCCGGTACCGGCGCTGCGCGCCCCCGCGGAGCAGCGCCCGGTGCGCCCCTCCGCTGCGTTCCTCCAGCATTCCCCCTCCGCGGAGTTGCGGNCGGCTCGGTCCCTTTTTAAGCCGTGCCCTACTTTGTATTGGCTGGCGAACAAGCCTGAAAATGGATATTACTGCTTTTTATGATATAATATCCCCCTAATTGGTGCTTCATAGGGCCGTGCCTGAATTCTTTTCAATTAAAGCCCTAAACCGCAGCGACTGTTTCTCCCCGCTTACGGCGCTGGAAAAAGCCATTCACGAGCAGAGGCGACTGGTACTGCACAATTCCAAAGTACCTTTAATGTGTCAAAAATGTTTTGTGAAGAAAGCAACACTGTAAATGCAATCACCTACATTGGTGTCCCCATTGTTAAGCGGGAGCCAAAGTATTGCTAATTGTCCTGCGTTTTAGCTGGGTTTTTAGAGCATTATGTAGTAAGTACACCGAAGGGTCAATTTGTGAAGTGAAATACTTAGCATGCAAAGCGTAATACAAGATGCTGTGTAATACTTGACCTCTCAGCATAATAAATGTAGCAGTGAAACGCTGTGCATTCAGGATTCGCTGAATAGAGCCTCCGCAGAGGAACAAAACCAGAAAATGTTCTCTTCATTCCTCTTTTTTTTTTTTTTTTTTCCACCAAGCGAAAATTATTCTTTATAATGGCCATTGCAGCAATTAGCCAGCATTTGGGGAGAATAAATGTGCAGAAATAGCAATTTCTTATTTTAAATGAGATTTTTGTATGGAGCCTGCAAATTACTTGGAGGTATATGAATAATTGTTGCCTTAGTTTTATGTTGCAGAATAGGGTGTGGGTGGGTATAAAGATTTCCTATTTGCAGTTAAATGTTTAGACATTTTATTATTTTAATTTCACTCTCAGTCTGTCTCGATTGACCCTGCTTTCCCCACTGATCATTTCATGTATGCCAGGAAGCAAGTACTCAGATGATGGAAGCTTTCCAATTAGAGCTTTATGGTTTGGGGGGATGCGTGCGTGTGTTGGGGGGTGGGGTGGGTGTCGTTTCTTTTTTTTCCTTTTTTTTTTTATTTTAGTTGTTTTTTTTATGAATGTGACATGTAAGTGCAATCAGGTTTTACTCTGGAAGCTACTACTGTGTTTTGAATTTATCCTGCTAAATCAAAACATTCAAAGAATGTTGCATATTTGATGGGCACTTCTCATTATCGTCTAGAATGGAAAACCTAATTGGTGCTTTATTTACACATTTTAAAGGTTTTGTGCTCTGAAAAAAGAGATGCAAAATTCTTTCTCTTGGGCCTTCCAGATTCCTGCATTAAGTTTTAAGTGGACTGAAATTTCTGTGCTTTACTTGCCAAAGTGAGAGAAGTTTTATGAATATGAAATTAAAACACTTTCAGAGAAAGCATGGGAAGTTCTGACAGCTACAACCTATTAGGAACAGTTTATTTGGAAAAATTAATAAGCTTCATTGTGCCTTTCACTAGAAGAGTGCTGGAAGTTTATACCCTGAATAATGGAACTTCCAGTATAACTCTCTAAACATTTGACCAAGAAAAAAGCTTGGATAATTAATTTAGAATGTATAACTTCCTCTTGCTTGATCTAAAACTTTCCTCCGCTGTCTGAGTTCCCTCCCTGCACTCTTATTCCCTCCTAGCCACCTATTCTCCCTTCTCTAAATTGCACATTAGCAGGATTGCTTCTGAAAGTGTGATTTCTTTGGTAGTGGAATGACAGAGTGTGAAGACAAGCACTGGTCTCTTACCCAGTCCATAAAACAGAATGGCCTTAGAAAATAAGGATTCTTTCATAGAACTTTCTCCTGGCAAATATTTTCCACAATTTTTATGCTTTACTGTTGTTTGGGGCTGCTTTTTTGTTGTTGTCGTAATAAATACAGTTTCTTTTTGATTATATGCAATAATAGGCTAAAATTAATAATGCAATCCTGGTATCTTGTTTAGGCTTCATCCCACAGTCACTGTGTGTTTCAGAACTCCTTCCACTTGAGAAAGGTGTCTTGTCTGCAAGGACTTTTGGTTGCAGTCCTGAGCTAAATGCAGTCGGTTTGTATTTCAGATACCTTTAGAAGGGATTACTATAAACTAAAATTTGCTGATGACAGTAAGAAATACAGTTACATCATATTCTCTATTAAGAAGTAATGCTTTTTTTTAGTGACCTTTCTTTTTTCTTATCCTCTAACATCTATTTTTTAATGGATCCTATTGATAGAAGATGAACAACTAGCCCACAAAATGAGTAAAACAAGTGTAGAAATTACCAATGAACAAAACTTTAATTTTAGATCTTCAGCAGTATTCTGTATGAGTATTCTGTAAATCCAAAGTATCGTTATTAATGCCGTATACAGAAATTTTTCTCTTAACTTACTCAGTGATATTAGAAACAGATTGCACAAGTTTATGTACTGGTAGAAGCAGAGGGTCCACATCAGTGATGGTAATAATGTATTACACTGCAGTGTCGTATTTACGATGTATTTTTGGCAGCATGATGTGCTGTCTGCCTACCATGATATTTTCTGCGAAAGTTCAGGTCACCTTTGTACTTTTGAAAGAAACTGGTCTGCCACAGAAGCATCCCTTCTAACTCAAACTTTGTACTCGTTTGAGTACCAATGTGTCTTTATTTGAGTTGGAGAGTGGTCACTGTTTAGTGTTCTCCAAGTTTGCAGTTCCCACATTGTGTGAACAGCTAGAAAAAAAATCTTTGGCTATGTTCTCTGCTGAGCTATATTCTCTGAAGCCAGTTACTTTGCACCAGCAAACTGTTTGTCTCCCAGAGATTTGTATTACTGGAAAATAAAAATTCTAGCTGTCCCAATGGAATCCATGGGACTAGCTTCTAGCTTTCAACCATCTCAAGATACCAGAGGAAATCAAGAGAGTTAATTGCTATGTGAGCTATATGCCATTCCATTTTTTGAGGTATACATAGTTTGAATCATCTTGTAAGGAAAGCTTGTTTTAGCAGGAGGAGACAGAGAAGACAGCAAACTCAGTAAATTATTCAAAACTCCCCAGCATGCTTAAAACTTATGCAATTCAAAATATAAATTCAAAAGATCAAACAATAGCTATCACACACATCACATAAACTCATGTAGTGTAACTTCTGTATGTTACTTTGGTCTTTGCCAGCTGCTGGGGAGTGGGGTGATGACAGGTTATACTAGAACACATTTAGTTGAAAAGGTTGACTCATTTTTCACTATCCAGTCATGACTAGTACCTTCATAATAACAGTTGTAAGAAAAAATATCTGTCTTTTGTGCTAGTTCCACACAAAATGTTCCCAGGTAACATGTTTTCAGTGTATATTTTAAAAGCTCCAGTATGAAAAAGAAGTTTGCAATGGACTTTTGTTTCTGTCAGCTTCAGGAAAGCACAATCAGTGGAGCAACAGAGAACAGGCCACTTCTTCAGCATCTTTGCTCTCTTGTGCCTGTTAGCCTTTAATGTAGTATATAAGGAAAAGTAGTCAGGGATTGTTAAAAGCACATATTTTCAAATCAGTGTGTGTATCTAGGAAAACTATGGGCTTAGCTAAAGCAAGCCCTGATAGCCATCAGTAGTATTGTTCAGCCAAGAAGCATAAGTGAAGGAAACACAGTTTCTTCTATGTCAGTTTGTTCTGCCTTAGCTACCTTTATGACAATACTACTTATACATTTCTGTGCTTCAGTGGTCAATTGTCTTATTTAAATAGTTCAATAACCCCAAATAATCTAAACAAAGTCAGCCAAAGTCCTTAAACTTGGTAGATGCTTCCAAATATGATGTCACTAATAATGTCTTGATCCAAAAGTGACCAAAAAAAAATAATTGTGTATCTTTGCTGCTTCATAGCTACCACTGATAAGCTTCAGAGATACAGCAACCTTCAAAATGATGCAGGGGCAACCAATAGCCTGATGTGATATTTAGCAGCGTGCATACAACCAAAAGGTGGGCACCTAATTTGCTGTACAGACCTGATTTTCAAAGTCAACACATATTTCTCGTCACTTGAGAAAACTTTAATTTATTGCCATATATCTATTCCAGGGTCTTATTTTAGGCAACTAGTCATCTACTTGCATATGCTTACCCATTTGTAGAAAGAGGGAACTAAGCTCTCCATTGAGGTCAATTTATTTGCTGTGAAAAAAAACCCTCTTCAGCTATGATAAAACACATCTATCTATCTATCTTGTAAATTAAATTCAGTTTCTTTATAAAGATGTGCAAGGATGAATGTGGTCAAGCATTGCCTGGTAATGAGCCACGTACGTCTGCAAAATGACTTAGCAAATAGAAATAGTTTTCCTTATCTTCCATCTAGTATTTTTTTTTACACATAGAAAAATTATTTGATTTGGTGTACTCCATTCATTAGCGGCTCCTGCTTCTTGTAAAATAGAGAGTTATGGCTGGTAGGCAAGACGGTGTTCTTTGCTTCATGAACTTACTGCTAGATGTTAATGAGGAGTTTAAAACTGAGAGAGGGAAAAAGGCAGCTTCAAAATTGCTGTTCATAACTGCTTCCCTTCCATTCAGGTTCACCTTCATGTGTAACTTTTCCCCACAAGTAGACTTCATGCACGTGGTCAATTAAGACACTGTATCAAGTATTCCATTCACAAAAATAACCCATACACTGTGACCTCCTAACTCTTTCACTTAAGGAGATCCATAGTGTAAAGAAGGGTAATTGATGGTGTACTTAACAGATTCGATTCAAATTTGTTGGGGAAAAGTCTAAACAGGTGCTGGAAAATAGCATAACAGAGCATTAACCCAGCCCTCAGAGGTAACCAAAGGACATGCATTTTAGAAGGCAGGACGGAGAGTTGGGAGTATATCAGGATGAAACAGGTTAAGGAAGATCCACCTGCCTTGTCTTGGGTCTTCTACGGATTGTTTTCCTTCCTGCAATTTCTTCTTATCTGTTTTTTAAACCGTTGCGCTGTTGAATTGATTCATTTTGCACAAATTACAGAATACTCAGTCAATGCAAGTCATTCCACCTCTTCGTCTTACTTTCTGATGGATTAATACTCTATGTGATATTTTTTTCAGCATTTCTGTTACCTCCAAACGTAGTGCTGATAGTTCTATGAGAAATAAAATTGCTTATACCAGAGGTCAAATTTTATTCCAATTTTATGGTGTCAGCTCTGTATGAAACCAGCAGGAAATGTACTTGTACAACTGAGAATGGAATTAGCTCCAAGGTCTGGCCAAAGGACAAAAATCCACCAGGTGTCAATGTATATGAGAAAAAAGGAGACAATGTAGATATAGAAGCAATCGTAACTAAGATTGTCAGTAAAATGGAAAAATTCGCAACAACTATAGAGCAGCATAGGGGGCAGTTGCAATAAATGCAACGGGAAAAAAAGGCGCTCAAAGATGGTGGTATAAAATGGCACAAGATAAACAGAACACAACTGGAAATCAGCGTAGTTTTATTTGCTATGTCACAATAAGTATAATAAGATGTGTGAAATTTGGCACTTTCAATCTTCTCTTTTCTTTTTGTGGAGCATCATAAAGATGTTTATCCAGGCTTTTTCTGTGAATTTGCTGATGAATCCTAAAATTACAAATGAATGAGATCTGGCTTTTGAATGAGATCTGGCTTCGGGTTTAGATCAAGTGAAACTGTTGATTTACTATTAATTCAGTATAAACACATAAGTAAGGACAGGTCCATCCACTAGAATCTGTGTATTTATGAATCTTGGCAAACTGTGCAGGACTATTAAGTTTTTCATGACATCAAATCTGACCAAGTTTCCTCTGGATGCAGTATTAAATCTGAGTATTTCATATAACTCCAAAATACTATTTTGTTTTTCTGGATATATAGAGATGTGTATATATATATATGGATAGATACATATAAGTACGCATATGTGCATTTATAAAAAACTTCTCAAATATATTTCTTCATGCATTGATAGCTTTGAATCTCTGAAGAGGGCTATATGTTACATAGTATTCATTCTATATAAATAGAAAAAAAAATTGAAAAATATAGTGGTTATATACGTAACATTACCTTTCAATATATTACTTCATATCATGGAATTCATCAATAGATTTGAAGAAAAACTGAAGTCTGGGATTTTGATTACATAATTTTTTCAACATTTAAAAATCACAAATATAATAATCTGTCAGACTGAAGTGGAACTTTGACCTATTGCAGTGGGATTCAAAGTTTTGTTTTGCTTTTACAGCTACTGAAAAGCTTGAACTTGAAGGTAAGTGGTTTTACTATGAAACAGTAAGCATTGCATGGGTTAATTAGCTGTAGACTTCATTTTCCTCACATATTTCATTTGGAAAGCAAAAATTAAGGATCAAGAATTAATTAGCTATGTACAAACTATGAAAAATTGTTGAGGCAAGTGCTGTCTTGGTAATTCATGACTATATTTAGACATTGTAATGATTAGATTTTAAAAGAAACAAGCTAATTAGAACATTTTTCCAAAGTCACACAGAGGTCAGGGATGACAGAGACCTTATGTAAAATGGAGACTAAATATCTGCCATTCTGCACATTGTATGGAACTGGTACAGTAAGGCTAAAGCCTTTTCCTGTTCAATGAGTTGGAATTAAACATGCTAATTTGAGATCTGCTTCAAGTATTTTATTTAACGACTTTGGCCTTTAATTCCTTTATATTGCATCATTTAATGTAATGTTATTTATATATACGAAGCACGTTATACTTATTAACCAATGTGCAAAAATCTAAAGTACAGATTTTATGTAATGGGCTAATTACAGGACTTTAAAGCCACCTACTGAGTTTTGCTAAGCTTAACAACAGGTTCACTGAACTGGATAAATTTATTCAAACTTGTGGAAATGAACCCCATTCTATGTGCAACCGTACTGGGAAAACACACAAATTATACCTCAATACCAGTTTAATGGGTCAAACAGTGAACCTGAATACCAAACTTATCTACATCTTGCAACAGCAGAGAAGCTATAGGCCCTGGGGGAGAAGAGGAAGTGCCCATTCATAGTTTCTTCCTCAAGTTTGTAAATAACTCAGACTCGGTATACGGGACAAGCCAGATTTTCAGTGTATGTAGAGTTGGATTTATTTTTCTGACGGTGGCCTTCGAAGCTGCGGTTTTAAAATGTGATGCATGTATCATTTGCAATTGTAGAAGAAATGTGAGAGATATGATCCTTTACTATATCTTCATGTTACACCTACTATGTGCATGTTTTATTTATTTATTCATTTGAATATGCTTTTAAAACTGAGTTTACTTCAATCAGTCATGGCATATGCATCCGTTAGGTCTGAATTTCATCTGACTCGTGTGTTTGTAAATTGGGTCAAATTTAATCAAAGTTCAGCGGCTGGATCTTTGTCAAAATGGAATGAAATCAGAGTCATGCCAAAAAGTCTCTTATTACTATACTTCTAAGGTAGTATTAAATTTTTGGCTTCATTATCTGAAGAGTCTAGAAGAGGCTGAGATTTCTTACTTACTGTTAAAAGTTTCACAGAGGTTCACAAGGCTTCTACTTTCCTTGGATATCCAAAGTCGCTTCATTGTTTTCCATCAAGTTAGCCTAGATCTGCATCAGTGGAATTCAGCAAACCATGTCCCCTAGTAACCCTTTTTTTCAACTTTGAACAGTATTCAAATGAAAACAAAATGAAAAGGCCAGCTTTCTTATTCTAGCCATAACCTGTCCTTCAAAAACGACAAAGCAGTTTGCTGTTTTAAACACCACTGTAGTTTAAGGTTCATATGTGATTTTTTTCATTTGCATTGTTCTTCAAAAGTATCGTGCAGATTATCTAATAAAAATCTTTTCTCAGAAATTGAGTATTCTGTTGCTGAGATTTTATGTATCTATATTCTGTTTTGGATAACTATGCATAATCTATTCAGTAGCTGACATTTGGGTCTTGATAGATACATTCAAGCATGTACTTTCAGGAATAATAATGCCAGTGCACTGTGTTCTACAATGTGTGCAATGAAAATGTGCCTCATAAAGCCCATAATTGTTGCTTAAGTTACAAAGATGATTTTTTTTTCCCAGTAAATGAGGAACAAGCCACATAATCTTGCTAACACTATATGCCCAGGAAAGAAGAGTTTAAATAAGAAATGCATAAATTTAGCAGACTGCTGTAACAAATGAAATGGTGTAGCATTGAAAACATTTGAGGCAATTAATCAATGCTGTGTTTGCACATATCATTAAATATATTATACTAAGTTTAGATTTGATTTCTATGCTTCTTTTATAAAGAGTTAAAAGAAAATACATTTGAATTCATGCTGATACTGAAAACATGCTCCTAGCTCCTAGTTTCTTGGATTTCGAATCATTTCCATTAACAAACAGCTATTTGCCCTCTAATAAAATATGTCATTATGCGTCATTCACATCACACAAAAGAATCACTGAAAAATCGCCCCAATGATGGCCAATAATTACACATTTTGCTCCTGCACGAGCAATGAAGAAATCTGTTCATTGGAGAAAGCAGGTGCTGGGGCATCATGCTAATAGTCAATGTGTGCCACAGTAATTAGCCATTGCAATTGCTAAAATTAACAATTAGCTAACATGCAATTCTCTTTTTGCAGGCTGCAGTTTACTTTGTATAATCCTTGTATGTTCTTAGTAATTATTCTGACAGCTTATTATTTTTATTTTTTCTGGTTTGAACACAGCTTTAACATTTGAATCAGTCTACCCAAATGTTCAACAGGCAGTATGAAACAACTGCTTCACTAGGCAATTTCGAAGGAACAAATTTGTTTTTATTCTCAACTTTGTATTGTTCAAGAAATACATGATTCTTTTGTAGAGTAAGAACTTCTCATCTTATTTGAGAGCTTGGGACCACAGCGAAGGTATTAAGGCTTTTTTACACTGGTAGAACATAGGATCATCCCAACTTTTTAGAAAAATTACTATGAATTATTCTTTGCAGTTGGGTTCCCAGTTATTGGTTCATGGCTGCTGCTTTTCTGCGGAGCTCTTGATGGCAGTCTGTGGAAACTTGGCAGGTCACAAAGTTCTAATTCTCTTTGTTGCTACTGTCAGCTAAATAACGCAAAAAAAAATAATCATGGAATATACCAATCTCTCACCGCTTTTCATGTGAACATGTGGTGGTGTTATCCCTGGAGTTGTTTGATTTACAAAGGCCTTCACAATCCTACTAACAATCTTTCAGAATCATCACTAGCATATGGTCTGTATTGTAGAAATGAACCCCCCCCCCGCAAAAAAAAAACACCAAAAAGCCAACCCAAACTCCAGAAAAGAGTAAGGACTATCATGCACAAATTAATGGTATACCTTCATCTTGGATACTGTATGTTGGTCTTGTAAGTCACCTCAAAAGAGGGCAACAGTAGACATCGAAAATAAATTCAACAAGGATGGGCAATGGTGTGGAATGGCATTCAAATCGGGAAGAACTAAACAGACTGATCAGTATGGAAAAGATGACTGACTGGGATATAGGTGAGGCTTACACTTTTATAGCTAGTGTGGAGAAAGTGAGTGAAGAAAACTAGTTGCGTCTTCTTAAAAAATAGTTGAGGGGCACCCCATAAAATCACCCAGGCTCAAAAGCAATGACTTATTCTTATGGTGCATAATTAAGCTGTGGAACTCGTTGTCACAGGATGGTATGGGGCAAATGGCTAAACAGGCTCAAAGAAGAAATGGCTGGATTCACAGCACTACCTAAGCACTCCCAGCAGTACCCACGATCTGCTCATGTGGCCTGGGGCTCAAAAAGGCTCTGAAACTGGCAGGATATGAAACTGTATAGTAGGGAAAGCTCTTTCTGCACATACATGGCTTTTCCTTGAACGTCTTGCACCTCGTTCTAAGCCATTGTCACGGAGGCTTCCAGAACTAGCAGTACACGCTGTATAAAAATCTCAGTAATGTGCTACAACAAAGATGCCAAAGAGTTGGATTTTTTCCCTACATATTCAGGTCAAAATTCAGCTGACACATAAGTCTCTGCCACTCAATTGAAATCAGTGAAGACTGGAGAATTTATGTAGACAAATCATACCCTGCATTTTATGCTTTGGGTATTTTTTTTTATATTAGTAGATAGGTAGAGATAACTGGACCCACTGAAAACACGGGTAGCTTGCTAACCAGAAGGGCCGTATTCTTCTCTAGCACAGGCTTATGCCTGTGTAACTCCAGTGACTCCAGTGGAATTCTTCACGATTTTATAGGTGTAAGTGAGAGGATAATAAGGCTTGGGGAATTTATGTAATCTTCTGTAATCAGCATGGCATCTGTAGCTGGCACCAAACCAAGACCAGTTTTTTAAACACTTCTTTAAAGCTCCTCCATGTTTTAAAAATATTTTAAAATGTGATTTGCTCCTGTGCATACTAACCAGCAAAGCCATGTCAGAGAGAAGTAAGCTGTTTCAGCAACTGAGTTTTTGACCTTATATTTTAATAAAAGAGCTCAACACAGATGGAGTTAGAAAGAAGCAACAAAAACTTCCTCCGGGATTTGTGTGATGTTCCCAAAGAAGACAGAGTGAAGTAGAAGAGTGAGACTGAAGTATGAAGTCCAAGCCTTTAGTTAATGGTAGAAGGATCAGTTACAAGAGTAAAGATCTCAGTCAGACATGTTTTGGCTGTACCCAGCACACAAGGCTCAGTTGTTCTGTGGCTTCCATGCAATATTACAATCAGTGACAGAGAACAGCTAATGAAAATGAGAATGGAAAATGCATTCCATTTCTGAGGAGGTGTCTGATATTTAGGGTAATATTATTGATGACCATAATCTCTGTGGACTTCAATGAAAATATTTTCATATACATCAGCTGAGAAACTAAACTCTATAGCCACGGAAAGAATTAGACACTTATGGGTGCTTTATGTATCTCCATCAAAGGGAGCAATCCTCAAAGCCACAGGCACTCAATGCCTCTAGAGACTTACATTTTAGCTGGAAAAAAAGCTGTGCATGTCTAGATTGCTGTTTATATCATGCTAAAAAGAATCTTTCTGTTGTCAATGACAAGCAGTAGTGGTAAGTTGAGCTTCGCAGTGACCCACAAGGTAGATATATCCTGGCTGCACCCTCTGTGAGGCAGGGCCCAGTGCCCAGGAGAGTGTGGGTTTAACTCTGCTGGTCGGAGCTGATGCAAAGTTCACAAACTTACATATCAGCTTCACCCACAAAAGAAGAAGGGCTTAAATGAACATACTGAGAGACATGTTGGGTAGTTGAGGCACTGATACACACTTATTTTTGTTTCTTCTGGTACTGAAACAGGAGACTGTGTCACAAGTGCTGTTTCCCCCCCAGTACAAATTTTCCCAGTCTGGTTCACCAGGAGATGTGTGTCAGAGACAAAAGGCTTCAAATAGGTGCTGGCCTTTGAATTTGGTTTCATAGGGAAATGTCCACTGTTTGTACATTTTTGCGGGTGCTTCTAAAGACTAGGGAACTTAACTAGCTAGAAAAGAGAAGACTCTTAGTTCTTCAATGAATTGTACCCGTTGGATAAGCTACAGAAACATCCTCAGGAGGAGGGAGGTCAGGACTTCTTCAACCTGTGCAATTATCCTAAGTGCTAGGCTCAGCTGTCGTGCGTCTCACATTCATTCCGTCTGTCCTAGCACATTTTCAACTCTTTTCTAAAAAGTGGAACACCCTCCACAGGGGTGTTGGCATTATTTCTTTTGTTGGGCCCGATGACTTCCCTGGGTGCATGGAAACCTCATTTCACGGTGAAATCTGGGGACGTGCAGCTGTCCTTTCTACACAGCCCTTCATATGGTCAGAAGGGAGGTGTGGCCTTTGGCAGCCAGGTTCTTTACTGGATACTAAGAGGCCAGAATCCTGGACCACCCCACAGCATATGCAACTTTGTGGACCTAGGCATAGAACTTGACTATTTGAACCCAAGAGAAGAAGATTTAGAAGAAGATTTAGGAAACAGAATTTGCCCTGTAAATCCCCCCACTAAGCAGAAAAAAGATTTCACAAGAACACAACTACATAATAACCTTACTGACAACATGTAGGCTCTTGAATTTGTCAGTGAAGTATCTGTTGGTTGTGATGCATCCCATGGCCTTCGTTCCCCACCAAGCCCTACAACTAAAGGTGAAAAGTAGAATCATTTCTGGTCATTGCTTCATTGTCACATTCCACATCATTTTGTTGAGAATTAAATGCCATATTTCAATCCTGGTGGGAACAAAGAAGAGAGAAGGAATGAAAAGCTTAAGC
Organism: Ibidorhyncha struthersii; assembly: GCA_013398815.1. Classification (NCBI taxonomy): domain Eukaryota; kingdom Metazoa; phylum Chordata; class Aves; order Charadriiformes; family Charadriidae; genus Ibidorhyncha; species Ibidorhyncha struthersii. Next base: position 42,303 of record VZSZ01001709.1, on the reverse strand, counting down.
TTGCATAGCGATAATACACATAGCACGTAGAAGATTTCCCTGAACTGGGGGAAATTCATCATCTTAACACAGCAATATACCTCTGTGTGTATACTCTATTGAAAGACATCAGCTCAGATCATCCCCATTAAAGCCATCTTGAGTTTCTCCAATAGCACACAGTGGTCCAAATGATTGGCTGTAATATGCCATTTAGGAAGGTTCAAGTCATATCATGTTAGAATACTTGCTTCTATAGTGCTCACATTTAGTCTCATCTCTAATCTGGTTTAAAGGTTGTAAATGAAGTATGCTTGGACTCTAATCTTTGCTCTCAGTAGCTACTGATACCTTTTCTTGTGAGCAGTCCTGCTTGAAAATGTTCCTTTTCATGTTTATCTTACTGGGTCTAAGGCTGGGGGAAGCGAGAGATATTAATGTCTCAACTCTCTTGCATTGTCCCTGCAAGTTCCTCAAACTGCTAGCCTCAAGCCTGTGGTCTACCATAACTATTGAACGGCTGCACCATCTTGCTCCCATCCCAGAGTACCCCCACCACATATAAGGCTTAAAATACAAACACAGGGGAATTAAAATTTTATGGTCTATCTTACTTTACAATTACGTATGGTATAAAATATATTTAATTACCAATTTAATACATACCTAAGTACACAGTTTGTATGGCTTGGGCATACTGATGTCATAAGACCATAGAATATAGAAATATAGAAAGAAATAGATTGCAATCTGCTGAGTTATAAGATATTTTTGTGGCTGCTGTTTTTTTTTGTTTCCATTATTGAGACTATTTTTTATGTTTCTGACTATAAGACCAAGGGCTTAATTAATTTCAGTCTAACAAGGATTTCAATGTGTGGAACTGGTTTAGTTAAGACATTTAGGATGATCTGAAATTCAGGATGAATTCAAGATAAGTCACAGCAAATACTTAGAAATCAGCAACTTCTAGATCATGAAAGGTCATGAGCTACCAAGTTTTAAGTTTATCTTTGGAATAAAATGAACATGACCAGTGTTGTATTTCAGAGATGTATCATAGTTCTTTTTAGAAAAAAAAAAATCATAGCATGTAGGCAATTTAGTGATAATAATCTTTATAACAGCTCATCAAAAATACCTTTACAGCACTAGAAACTTTAAATCCTGGCATGTGGAGCAAAGTCTAGATTTTTGAGATTGGCTCCCTTGGCTCGCTTGGTGCCACTGGTGCTACCCGGAGCTTTAAGGGACTTAGAGCACTGCATGGTGGCTCACCTGGCAATTAAACTTATGTTACATGTTGAAATGATGTATGGGTTCTCAAGAGGTGAATCAAGAAAGTTGATGGGCTTCTGAAAATCAATGAGAGGTTTACTGTTGACTTCAACAGGCTTTGGATCAGGCTTATGTAGAGATCTTCAGATACATGAATACTACATGGCTGATCCCTCTGAGAGAGAAAGACACATAGTAAGGACACAAAAACATGATTCCATAGACCTTGTAAGTAATCTAAATGCCTATATTTAATTTCATTTGTACTGGCTTTCAGCACAGGGACACAAAATACAAAGCCAAATAATCTCCAGAGCCACGATCAATTTTAGAACAACAAAGCCTCTTTTATTTTACCATCATACCTGTTAAGATGTGCAAAGCATTACAGTTGCAGCTGAGAATGTTAAGAAATTAGAAATTAATTACACTTTAATATACATTAACTGTGTTATAAAATGTTGTCCTGTGAAAGGAACAAAGCTGTTAATTAAATGAACTCACTTTTTTTGCAAACCAGGACAGATTTAAAATGTGCAATGGCATGCTCTCCAGAATATGTATGCTATGGAGTAAATATCTTGCAGCAGAAGGATAAATATGTTGTAAGCTTCCTTATTTAAGATGCTGCTGTGTAGAAACCGAGGCATATAAAACCATAGTATGTTTCCTCATATACAGACATATAATCAAACAAGAACAAATCTACCACCAACCGCTTCATACTGTGTTGTGCTTTGATAGCGAAGGAAAGCCAAGTTTCTAGCCTGGGTCTAGCCTGACTCAGGCCATAACTTGTGAGTCCTGCTATTCTAACCCTTTCTCTTGATCTGCTTTTCAGCATGTCTTAGAGTACACAGCTCAAAGCAGCAGGGGAGTTTCTTAGCAAAGGGCCACCCACTTGCATATTATTCCTTCCTTGCCTGTGACATGACACAAGAACAAAGTAGACATTAACCGCTACATTAAACCCAGAAGGAAAGTAATCAGTAACCTGTTATTCCCTTAATAAAGGGAAACACATGCAGTGTGAAATCCAGAAGACTAATCAATAGCCCCAGACAATGCAATGTGCCAAACAAATTGCAAATCAATTAGAATCCTTGTTTTCTTTGAAATGGTTCACTATACCTAAAGCAATTACTCGTTCATTAGACCTAATTTAACAGCATGACTGCCCTAGCAACAACTGGCAGCGTCTGGCTATCAAATGGAAGAATGGCAGCTTATTTCTGTCTGTCTGTGAGTCTAATGCCAATCAAAAAAAAATTGAATTCCTTTATATAAGACAACTTTTCATTAATGGGTAAAATATTTTCTGTGAAGGAAGAATCAAGTATCCCATTTGATTTGGCTGAGTCTGGTTTTATTAACTAAGTAAGGGAACTGACGCAGACTTTTTATGAAGAAATTCTGAAGTTCTTTAAATGTTTCAGTAAGTTGCGATACTAAGATATGCAAGAAGGAGGGGAAGTTGTAGATCTCCTTCAATAAATCCTTTGGGATTTGGAAAAAATTGTAAGTCCTATATATGTTTGCAGCAGCTGCATGTTTACCTCAATTGAAATGGCACAATAAGATTAGCATGGTCCGGCACAGGATGACACAGGTTCGTCAAATGGTCCGTAATCCCTTTGATAGGCTCAGAGGGCATTCAGAATCTGATACAAACCCTCCCTATTGTCTTCCCTTGGCATTGGATCAGACCCCTAATACCCTAACTACAGGTTTAAAGTGATGTTTTTATATTTTGGTTCCTGCTCTGTTCAGTGATATGGTAATAACAGCTGTATGGGTCTTACGAGATTTTTAAAAAACATTGGTTTTAATATACGTTCCTTTCCCTCCCTGTAAAGCTCATACTCATGAAACCATTTTTTGCCTCTTCCTGTGTTGTGGTGCACAGCAATCTTGTGATGAAAGGGATGTACCTGGAATGGGGTCAGCTGGTGGGAAGCCATCTCTAGGAGAGGGGATTAGCCACCTTGCCATGCTTGGAACATAGATCTTTTAGCCCTCACAGTGAATAAAGGCAAATAGGAATGATGCTCACCTTTAGTGGTTGGTATCAGGGGTGTTTGCAGGACCTAAAGCAAGTTCCAGAGCTAGCTGGGGCTCTCTCCTTCTTATTATTACTGGGGCAAGGTACTGCATTGTCAGGTACTCCATGGTTAAGATACTCCAGTGGCAATCTGTCCAGGGTTAAACCCGCCGCAATTTTGGCCTGTAAACTTTAACCACAGGGGAAAAAAGGAAATGCTTGCCTAGAGGGTTATTTTTAATGGCCATGATTCAAAACCCTTATATTGTTTATTGACCTTTAAAGATGTGACATTCTTCTGTAAAAATCCTTGTAAACTCTTCAGTGTGTATACATGTGCATATATAAAAATATACATAGCCTAAAATATATATAGCCTCTATATATATCCTATACACATATAGCCTAAATATATATGTATATATTTATAGCCTCAGTTGCAGTATATTTTTGTATTAATTGAAGTAATTTCTAATTTCCAGCAAATAAAAAACCCTTCAAAATTATTTTAGAAATCCTTTAAACATTCTTCGAGGCTATATTTAGTGTCAAGTTGATTTAATTACTTTTAGAACAGCTGCTGTTACTGGGAGTTGGAGCTGTTAAAAGTGACCGTAAGTATTTATTTAAAGATACTGAACTTCAATGTTCAGTCTTGCCAGGCCTGCTAGACTTTTATCCTCCTGGGTCTTGCCATCCTTTCTGGTGGTGTAATATTCTCCCCCATTGCAGAGAGGATTAGTGAGATGATGTTTTAATTTTGAGAGGAGAATATTTTTCTGGAAGTTTGTCTCTTTTTTGTGGCAATCAAGAGCTGCTCAGGAGATGGAAATGAAAGATCTAAGTGCAATAATTATAGAAGCATAATAAATGATCACAGTTCCATATTTTACCATATATACCTTGTCTGCATCTGCGTGTATATGCATTTTTGATGTTTTGCTGTAAATTCAGAGATGACTCACTGTTCCTCACATCTTACACAAACCCAGAGTAGCTGAGCTTTGTCTACTGGAATTTACTCTGGCATGACAGACCCAAGCAATGCTCAGGGTTGCAACTTGGCTAGCGGGCACAGATACTGAGTTCCTATCTGAAAGACTTTGGACCACTGGATCCAAGTATTCCTGAACCTTCTGGCCCCTCTGCAGGCTAGTCTTTTCTCTGGAGTAGACTAAGAAGCCATGAAAGACACCATAAAATCAATAAAACATGTCATTAAAATGTTTTCCTGATGTTTTAATAGAGACCTTACAGTTCACATATGCTATCCAGTACTGAGCAGATGCTTAGCTTTTTAAGAGGGTAAGAAATCTGAAATCACTTTATAACTCAAATGGTCTCAAATTGAAGTTCACAATAATCTCCTGCAGGGGCTCTGCCAACATTTAGAGTTCACTAAGAATTAATTTTAACACTTTACCACACATACATCAATAGTTGAAATATGTTATTAAGTGTGACTGAACAATTGGTTAAAATTAGTTGGAAGCACTTAGCTAGAAATGCTACCTTCTGACTGTTAGAGCAAGTGCTGTGTGGCACCTTGAACTTAATAAGGAACTTGAAGTTAACTGCAAATTATCTATTAACTTCTGCCCTTAACATATTTAATAAATTAGGACAGCCATTCATGCCCTCACTTTGACGGAAAACTTGAGCATATGTTCATGCCCCTTCTTTTTTTGGCAAAACAAATGTAGCCACCAAGCAATGGACACATTGTTCACATGCTTATATCTCCTTAGAGCCTATGTGACTTAAGACTATGTATCAGCATTCTATTGTGCAAGTATGGCAACCTGAAACATATCCTAAACTGGATATAATTTCTTCTTCGTTTGCCAGCATTTGAAACACAACAGAATCTGAAACTAGCCAAAGGACATTTTAATACTTGTAACTGAGATATAATCATTATGTGGCTGTTGTGAAATGACTCAACTTGACATAGAATACATAGCACCTTTTTTTTTGGGGGGGGGGGATCTCTTGCAGGTGAACTCCCTGTTTTTGCATTTATTGGATTTCATACATTTATTAGATTTCAGCACTGGTCTGAATTGGAACTGAAGTCATCTGTAGGTAGCTCCATCACCTTCTTAATTTTGCACAGATAACGTGCAAGTGTTCATTTATTGTAAAGTTGAACACATGCTAGAAGTCATCTTGAGGTAAAGAAAGAGAGTATCTGCCTAGTGTCTCCATGTCATGGCATCTGAGTGAGGGTCTGGCTTGTTGGCAGGACTACTCCTGAGTTCCTTTACGAGCCAGGCCAGGACCTGGCTGGTGGGAAACCCCACATGAACCAAGCACGGATCAGGGAAACCCACCGTGTATCTGATCTTGTAAGGATGCTTCTGCGTGCAGTGCCCTGACACCTAGTGGATCACATATAGACCTCTCAAAAACCGCTGAGCAGATGACACTTTGGAGTCTCTGTACTTTGCATGTAAGGGCAGAAGTATATATTGGTATAGGTGACAAACATACCGGATGTGGAAAGCACCCACGCACAAGCATTAAGGATCATTATTGCTGTTTCTTATTCCTTTAATAACATACGATTCCCATTTTACAAACTTGAGTAGAAATCAATACTTTTTGCTCTGCAATGACATCTGTGTCATTAAGGGCTGTGACAGACAAGCTGAAATAACTGCAGTACTTTTAGAGTTGTTGCTTCAAGCTCTCTGGACTATACCTATAACAGGGTTTACTACTCCAGTTCCCGTATCAGAGGTAATCACCCCTTTAGCAGATGTATCAGAACAGGATATGTATTTGTGCCTCAGTCCATCTTAGCTTACCGCTTAGCATCTCAGCTTAGAACATCAGTGAACTACACATTATTTCTAAAGACAGGATTAATTCCACCACATTTTAGCTGCCTAAAAGTGAGGCACTTGAGCTGCCAGTCTTTTAGGGTCCTTTTGCAGCTACTGAAGAAAGACAAGGAATTCCAGACACTGTAAGATAATTGAACCCCACATTGTACAAACTATGCACCTAATGTTTAGCTTTGTAGCAGATAACACTCATCACATTCACAGATTATCCATACATTTCTGATATATAACGTCCAGTTAGACTCAAACATTTGATATTAGATTACGTCTTCCCTTGAAAAACAATACATCCCTGCTTGTGTTTAGAATTATTTTTTTTTTTGGTAAGAAAGTGGCAGGGGGGATACTGCTGGAATATCTTTTTATCTTTCAAAATAAACATTTTCTTTGAGGACTTAAGAGTAGTTGAGGACTACTGCATTCTTGACAGTACTTTCAAATAACAATGCATTTGTCATCTTTGGCTGACTCTTACTTGTATAGTTAAAGACAATTCATTCTTTGACTGACTCTTACAGGTACAGTTAAAGATAATTCAGTAGCAACAGCTAAGTATCACTTTTCTCATTCATTTTTGGCAATGCAGGAAATCCAAGCACACATAGATGGCAATTGGATTTCTTTGTCTCCTGTTTATTACAAGGGTAATAGGGCTGGAAGGGATCTCAAGATGTCATCACATTGATCTTCCAGCCCCAAGGCAGAATCGACTGTATCTTGAAGTTGATTAAGGGAGGAAATGTAATCTGTGTTTTGTCTTCTTGTAATTAAGCATTTTAAAAAGATGTGGCTGTGGCTAATCTGAAGAATGACTATGCATATACATATGTATGCCGTGATGAGGCATCTCTCTATGCAAGAAAGAACTGGTCCTAATAGAGCTGCACATGTTTCAGTCAATGCATACCTAGCAGTTATATTGATAATGTATGAGTCAAAAGGGGATGGGATTCATCCTCTCATAGTGGCACTGGTTCAATAGTGAAAAAAACTTCAGTGTCTCAATGAACATATGTAAAGAAGAATCCAGAGGGACAGAATAAAGAGCATTCAGAAAGAGACTCTCTTTAACACTTTCCATATAATTCCACTCTTTATAAAAGGCTGTTTCCAGGCTATTGAAAGGGCTTCTTCCAGGCTATTGACGGGGTGATGACAATCACCCAAATTGTCCTGTTGAACTAATTCCCTACACTGAAACTATTTATTATTTCCTAGTATGCAATTGTGGCTTGAATAGCAAAAAGTTCATATTTTTTCAAGGCTTTTAGGGCATCATTCCTCTTATCTATGTTGGAATCTGTATTATAGCCAGTATCACAGTGAGGCCACTCTCTGTCACCTTTGAAAGGTCATGGAGATCAGGGGGACGTCCACGATGACTAGAGAAGGGCAAATGCTGCAGCCATCTTCAAAACAGGCCAAAGGGGCAATCTGGGAAAGTACAGTCCTTATTTCGGTTTCCAGGACAATCACAGAATGAGTCCTCCCTGAATGCATTTATGGGTGTATGAAGAAGGTGGTGATTGCAAAGTCAGCAGATAAAATCATGCTGTTCCCGATTGCTTTCTATGATGAAATGACTAGATCTGTGGATGAGGGGAGTGCAGTGGATGTCATTTACCTTGCGTTTAGCAAGGCTTTGGGCAGTCTCCAAAATATTCTTGTATCCAAGGTGGGTTGTCGTAGTCTAGATTGTTAGACAAATGGCTGAGTAAATAACTGGTTGGATGATCAGGCTCAGAAGGTAGTGATTAATGAGTCATGCTCTACCTAGAGGCTGGTAACAAATGGAGCACTACAGGGATCTATCGTGGGACCTGTCCTGTTAACCACCTTTATCAATGATCTGAGGCAGATGGCAGAATGCACTGTCATCAGCTGTAAGGTGACACCAAACTGGTGGGACCAGTTGATGCACTTGAGGGCAGGGCTGCCACCGGAAGGGTCACAAGATGGGCTGGAGGAACAGGCAAATGGGAACCTTACGAAATTCAACAAGGACAAATGCGAAGTCCAGCCCCGGGGAAGGAAGAGCTCCTTGCAGCAGTACAGGCTGCGGGCTGCCAGGCTGGGGAGCAGCTCTGCTCCCCAGGGTAGCTGGTGGTCTTGGTGGGCAGTGACCTGAACATGAGCCTGCAGTGTGCCCCTCCACAAGAGCATCCAGGCCAACAGTCACAGGAGCACAGTCAGTAGACCAAGGAGAATGATTATCCCCTTCTACTCAGCCCCAGGAGACCACATCTAGACACTTTGTCTAGTTGTGGGTGCACTAGTACAAGAAAGGTAATGATCAGCTAGAGGGAGTTCAGCAAAATACCACCGAGATGGTCAGGGGTTGGAGCACTTGCCCTGTAAGGAGAAACTGTGGGACTGGAGCTTGTTCAACCCGCAAAAGAGGCAGCTTTGGAGGGTTCTAACGGCAGGCTCCAGTACCTGCAGGGTGGGCACTGCTTCTCTGGACTGACCTACCAGCCTTACCGCAATAGCCTCTGGTTTCAGCTTTGGGAAGGACAGCTATCAGTCATGACGGTGGCACTGGGGAGATCATTCAGCTCTGTGTAGAGGAGGTGGAATTTCGATAGTCCTGCCACACAACCAAAATAATATCCTGTAGCTAAAGCAATCAATTAAACAGATCTGATAATAAAAAAAGACAGGAAAAGAGAATGAGAAGGTACTCATCAGTGATTAGGGTAAATCAGCATTTTAGAATAAAAAAATGTATTTTGAATTAACAAGCAATGAAGAAAATTTTGAACTAGTACACAGGGAGAGAGGCACTTCCAGAAACATCAAGGTAAATTAACTCATAACAAATCTGGAGTAGTCACCAATTTAGGACATTGCAAACCCTCACTTGGAAAGGCTTCAAATGTGTTTTGAAGTCTCCAGTTTTATTTATTTTTCATTTTTCCCTGTTTACTGCAATCAATAGAAATTAAGGGTAGTTAGTAATCCACAGAAGCTCCCCAACAATTGGAAGGATTGGCACAACCGCAAAGTCTCTAACAAACTTTGGGCATCTGGGCAAAGATTCTTATTTGAACATCTCTCAAAGGTGTGGTCTCTTGCCCGGGGCAGGAATAATTTGAAAGCTCTGGAAATTTATAATCCATATTCCAAGCACACACAATATGACCGTACACAATAAAAAAATACTACACTATAAAAAGAAAAGGTAATTATTTCTGAGACAAAGGCAAGATCATATTTTGTTCTGTGCTTGTGATGTTTGTGTAATATCTGGGCCCTAAATTCCTACTTGGCATCTTCATTGTTATTGCAATAAAAATTCTAACAATATAAGGCAATTAACTCCAGATACTTGAATAAGGAGTGAACTATTCTTTCAAACTAATTAAAACAATTCAAACTAATACAGATTGCATCTGAGAATGACAGATAAAAATACTTGGCAAGAGTCTACTCCATAAATAAAAATCAGTTTAGAACAGCCATTACATTTTATATGCTTATTAGTGAATAATTTTACCGTTCTCACAAAACTGTGTGTGTCTACACATAGGTGTATGAATAAATGCTCTGTACTAATGAGGGACCTCAATGCAGCTGAAAAGATTTCAACAACTTTCTATTCCTAAGATTGTGCATTTGCATTTTCAAAATCTATGCATGTTTGTTCTTAACAAAATATTCAATTTTTTACAAAATTAATTTTTGTATATATGTTCAAGCTCTTGAATGCACCTAACGTTTTTGCAAAATGGCGCATAGAGAAATTCAGGCAAGCACCTTCTCTGCCACTGTTTTTAAAAATGTTCTTCTATCATTGGTTATCAATAAGCAAGTTTATTACAAATGTTTTAACTTGGTTTTGTGAATTTTCCTCTACCAGTAATATTACATGAAAAACCTAAAATCACTGTGAAAAATTCACGGTGATTTAAGACAGCTGTCTTGTAGCATACCCTGACTTTTGAGGATTACTCTATGCATTAAAAGGAAGGAAAAGTTCGGCTTGAGCATTATAGTGAAAATTAAGAAGTAGGGAGGCTGTAACATTTTGATGAAGATGGAAGCAATGAAGTTTTATGCATATGAATTATTGTTTCCCTCTTAAGGGAATTATTCAAATTGTCCACTAGCTTTCCAACAAAAATAAATAAAATTAGCCATAACACTATTATAATAGCAAACTTAAAGCGATCCTCTCTCATTATAATTCTTCATATATTGCTAAGACCAGTCAGTCAATATTTATGACTGATAGCATTTATGGCACCTATCAAAATGCTTTAAATGGCTCTTTCTAGTTCGACACTTGCCAAAAATTATTTAGGGGATTTTCTATGTGTGATATATTTCCCTTTACTAGAGCACATGCTTCAGAGACCTGATTACTGGTAAAGCACAGATAAAAGCTATAACAGAATGGTGGTCAAACAAGTGGAGCCTATAAAGTATGCACTCCTCTTTTGTTTGCTGCTACACAAAAAGTGAATAGACAAGCCCTTTTGCAAACTTGCAGAGGACCAACTTTTTCCCTACCCCCCACTCCTGGGAATAAGCCATTTTAATTATTGAAGTTTTTTTGTTTAATCTTCCACCAACAAGTAATATGAATATTTTATACAACACTGATGAATGCTTAACTAATACGGTTCTTCATACAAATGCAAACTTCCTTTTTACTGGCCTCTGGTGACTATGCATCTAGTGCCAGAGTGGCATCATTCAGCTCCAGTTGCTATAGCATTTTCAAGAACCTCTCTGTTCTTGTCATAAATTATCTTTAAGTGAAAAAAGCTCCAAGGAGGTCTGCAGCAAACTGTATCAAATAATGAATTTCTAAGCTGTGGTAGAAAACACTCATCTTACTTATATTCTTCTACCATCGATTGTTTAGTGACCCTTCTTTGGGATACAGATGAGCATAACCCTGAAAAATGTTTGTGTTGTCTTTCTCTTGCTGGCAGCCTGCAGCCTGCATGATCTAATAAATATTGGCAGGACCAAATGAAATAATATAGAAGAGCTTCTCTTCTTTAAAGTCCATAGACCAAGAGACTCTTGTCACTTGTTAATATCTCCATCAAACAGTGAAGTGTTAACATATGTGATACGACCACGCAATCAAGTAAGGACCGATTTGTTGACTAATTAAACCAACACAACAAGCTCTTTAGCACCTACAAGTGACAAGTTTAGAGCAGGCAAGTGGAAACTCTCAATTGAGTCCCCTTTTATGAGACTATCATGCCAAATTCAATTCTGACTGAGTAGTATTTGAATGTACTTGACTTCCACTATGTGCTGACATGCTTACAATAATTCATCATGTGTGACAATAGCCCAATATTAGAGATTTATGATATATACAAAACAGTTACAAATGAAATGTAGCCCTAACATGTGTCTGCTTTACTTATCCACAGCCTATTGATATTATAATTAATGGTCAATTACTTAGGGATAGAGAATAGAAAATAGTCATTACCAGTTTCAGTCATCATCTGTTTTTGGCAAATTCTGGAAGTAAATGAAACCATTTTCATAGTGTTTGGCTGTTGCTGGAAAGTACACTGTTGCTCACTGCAAGAAGAATGGGTTTGCTATCTATTCTGCAGTTGAAGTGTTATTTTAGGAACATAACATTTATTTTATTATTATCGTAACGCAGGTAAGTTTTAAAAAGTGTATCTGGGAGGAAGAAAATAGAGTGAACATTCCATATGAGTATTTTACAAAGATTGCTAGCACTGGCCAATTTTACACACTGACACACAAAACCAACCCCCAAAGCAATTTAAAAAAGGTAAATTCAAATTCCTTTAGTAGGGAGAAAAAGCATGAAAGTGAGTAGTTTCTGTTAATCTTTCACACTTTTAGATCCTGACTTAATACTGACAAGATGATTTGTGAGTCTAATAGTCCAGCTTAAGGAAAGTTCCAGCTACTGGGAAAAAGACATATGAATCACTTTTAGGTCAGTGAATGTGCAAACGATTATGAATACTTTCCTTTTAAATGTGAATCATTCCACTGAAATCAATGGGGCTATTCATCCACTGAAAATTATGAATATATATGTATATGTGTGTTGAAGTATTTGGACCCTTGTCTTTAACAAGCAGCAACACAAACTCCAGTCCCTTCCAGGTTCTTGGAGAGCTCATTCCAAGGTTCAACCTACTAATTGCTAAAATTTCAGCCCTAAGGGGACATAAGACTTTCCATGTTCAGGTGAGAGTCAGGTACCAAGGAAAGTATTTACAGAGATCAACCAGCCAATGGGCACCTTCCTAAGCTCCCAAGGAGGAGAATGTGAAGAAGAGGCACTTGCCTGGCTCACCTGTTGAATCCAGTTGTTGGGCTGGACAGAACACCTCACTTAGCTCAGGATCCTCAACTATAAGCTTTCTCTGGAGTTAGGTCACAAAGATGATATACACTTAGGGAACTGGTCTAGAGGAGAGCACATCTTCTCCAACACAAATGTTTTGATAATCACTCAAGCATGGAAATAAGGTCAGGAAGAAAAAAAAAGAACTCAGAACAAGCAGAAGTAACCTGAGTAACGTCTCCATTTTAAAGACATATTTAACCACTGACTTGGCATGGAGGGCACCTTTTAAACAGATGCTTGCAGTAACACAAGAATGATACAGGCAGCCCATTGATTTGGCTGTTGACGTGCCTTTGCTTAAAAGAAAAGGGGAAGAATGATAAATAACCTTGGATTTATATCAAGTAAATTGCTCTAATTGTTAATTTCAGCACTAATGTTTGCACAGTGCTTTGACATCATCAGTTGGAAGAACCACAGAATAATTTTTTCTGCCTCGGAAGCCAGCAGTGACAATAAAATGAGTTCTTTCCAACAGCAGGGGATTATAATTGTAGTGATCCCTTTTACATGTTACTGCTAAGCTTCCATTACCAACCAAACTTTTAGTATGAATTTTTTAATGTCTGTAAGAGTGTAATGTTTTATCCCCACATGGAAATGTATTATTTTTTTTAGTATTCCCAATTTACTGTAAAATTATATCCAATAAGTAAATCAAACATCTCAAAATAAATTGTCAGAATTTTCCATAAGAATGATCTGGAATCTAGATAAGTACATTTTATTTCAGAAGTACAATCATTCATAGTTGGAAAAGAAAAGATTTGATTCAGTTCTCAGTGATACTGGTGCAAAACAGAGCAATAATATAACACTGAACTCATGCAATTTAGCTCCAGGTTTAACATAAAAATTCATTTAGATATTTTATTACCTAAAAGCATAAAAGCATTAAATAAAAATGCAATTATTTTAGCAACCTTAAAGGAGATGAGATCTTATAGACTTGTGTTGATATCTGCATCTCCAGAGGAATCAATGCAATTTCAACAAAAGAATTGTATCACATTGAGTTGTTTCATGTAATGCCATTGAAATGAAAGAGGTTCACAAAGGGTTGATTAAATTTAAGTGGAAGAAACACAATGAGCAAAATTCATCGCTGGTGTAATTCTGTTGTCTCCTGCAGTTCCACCATGAATGGATAGGGCCCATGACAGTCTGAGCTTTTTCTGCACTTTGGCAATTGAATTAGCTGAATTAAAATACTTTAAATTGTAAAAAAACCCAACGACGAAAAATCCAGTCTCCATCTCCATATTATACAAACCAAATTGAATTAAAGAAAAATACACAAAGAATGTTAAGAATTTGATTTGCTAAGGCATGAGCATATAAAGAGGAAGCTCCATCATTAATGTGCTCTGTAGTCAATATTGATCTTGTAGGTCACGTGAAAAGTGTTTCAAATCAGTCTAAATATACCACGTGCATGATAAAGCTACTGATATTTTTGAGACAGATCTACCTTCTCTTTTGCTTTCTTTTTCTTCTATTTAGGGAAGAAGAAAGCAGGGCTCCATGATAGGCTTTTAACAAAATTCTTAAAACTGTCCTTAAAGACTGATTCTAAAAGGTAATGATGTCAACAGGAACTACAGATAGTCATTATCTCACAGGGCTAGGCAGTTAATTTCTTTTCACAATTTATCCTGTGTAAGACCCATCAATTGCAGTAGCAATTGAAAAGATGGATCAGTAAAGAATATCTAACTACACTCTATAGGATTTGTGTTTACAGATGCATTTATATGTTTAATAAGTGAAGCTATTTTGAAATGCAGCTAACACCAGAACTTATTGCACCCAGCCTGTATTTATTATAAACAGGAATATACTTTTTTCCATCCCAGATACCTCAGAATTGTTCAAAGTTATATTTCTACAGGGACTTACCCACTACTGAAATTAATCTAAACTACATCTTTCTATCTCATCCAAAAGAAGCAACCCACTTTTATTGGAATGGATTTTGCATACTAACTCCATCAGGAGGGTTTCAGTAATCACACACATAGCTGCATTCAGATGTTTACTCATTTAGACACTGTAATTGGGAGGCCAGAAAAGCTTCCAAAAGGAGAGGTAAGATACTAGGGAAAAGCCCCATGTGTTTATTTAAAAAAAAAGTCAGCGGATTTCTTCATTTGCAGATATATAATTAAATTTGAATCTAAAAGCCTCAGAGAAAGCAATAATTCTGTGAATATCAAAATTAGGAAACCTTGTTCTGTGGTCTCTCTCCTGTGTTAGACTTGATGTCTTGTGGCTTGATGGCTGATGTCGTACCACAGTCTTACTGGCAATGAGAACACTTTAATTTTACACCCCTGCCCAGCTGTCTACTTTCATGTATTTCCTAATCAGCTCGAATCTGAAATACCTCTTTTTAAGAATTCCAAACTTTCTGTATAATTTCACTGAAATTAGACTACATATTGAGGAATTACTAAGAGGAGTGGGGAGTAGCATGAGGATAGACAGAGCAATTACACAAACCTTTTTCACCTTTAGAAAAAAAGCTAACAAAAAGTATTGTTCAGGCTTCCATGACCTCAAAAAGTCCATTTCTTTCCCTGTCAAGCAATACAGTTGAATCAATATTAGCATATTTTAAGATTATTTTCATTCCAATATTTGAAAAGGACTGAAGGGGAGAGAAATTATTTAACCCGAGAGTTGTCCGCATTCTGGACAAGGAAAGAAGGAAGAGATATGGTAACTCAGAATGACACAGTTCAATGGCTCCAGCAAATTCACTTTCTCCTAATACAGGTCGAATAGTGTTGATATGAACTGACTGAAATCGGTCTATACATACATGGGCAGGTCCATCCATACAGCGTACCAGGACCGTTCAGACCACATACTTGCTGTGCCCTTGGGTAGCCTTATGCACCACGGTGTAATTAATATCTATTAATGCTACTGATGTTCCATGGGAATGCTGTAGGGTGAAGTCTTGCTTGCCTTCAAGTCAAAAGCAGAAACACGATTGACTTAAATGGTGGCCACAGTCTCATAGGCTTAGCTTCAGCTCATGGAGATCATAATCCATTGCCACTCATATGAGTCTAGTTGATTTGGATGGAGATTGTGTAAGTTGTGGATCTGATCTAGTCATGTCAGTGGGCTTTCCTGCAATGCATTAAGCTAACTGTGCGCAGAAGCTTTGAAGGAGTAGCACCTGGGAGGAAATGTTCTGCAGAGATTAAAATTGGTCTTGATCTGCTTTAGTCCTTATTAAAACAACTGTGATTTCATTTAAATAAATAAAGTAACTGTGGGTTCCAAACACCATGTCTGGGACAATCTCACCTCCTGAGATTTTATCTCCATTGCTCTTTTTCAGTTTATCACCTCCACAAGAAAGGATGAAGATAGCATTTCAGACAGTGAACTTAAGATGTAGGCATGTGATCTTTTCTGCTGCTCTCATTATTACAGCAGCAGTAACCTTTGTCAGGAAGGCACGGGAACATCTGTGTCTGGTTACACCTTAAAACAGATCAGTAAGATTTGCCAGTGACATCCTCCAGCACCTACAGAGATACTTCTTTCACTAAGCTTCAGCTCACTCCTGCCTCTGAAAAATAAATAATGCTCATATAAATAGCAACCAGAATGCTATTTTATGGGCTGTAGTTTTGTGCTTATTTTGTTTTGATTAATAGGACCTTGAAATTGAATAGCAGAATTCCAGTAGCCGAGTATTTTTTTTTAGTAGAGCTAAGCTTGAGTTTAAAACCCTTCACCTCTGGAATCTTGATCTGAAATATTATTAATGTCACAAATGAAAATGAGTACAGTGATACGAACCTACTAGCATGTAGGCTGAGATTACAAAACCTCCCCTCTCTTCAGTAGGATTGTTGGTTTCTGTTTAAACGAAGGCCAAGGACTTGAACAGTAGGGATTTTTTGAGCCCAGGACTCAGGTGCGTTAGAATAACTGGAGAAGACTCAACAGCTTCCATCTCTAAAAAATGGTATTAGAGTTCATGAGACAAAGAAACAAATGTAGGACTCCAATCTACAAAACAATTAACATTCAGGCTTCAATACTGCAAAACACTTAAATATATGCTGCTACCGAGAGAAGAAATCCAAGATATTAATGTGGACTTAATTGCTCCTATCCTTTTTAATGTATCTAGTTCTTACAGCACTATCTTCCCATTGTGCAAATGGAAAGTAAGACAGGGGCCGAGGGATCCACTTCTGTACACAACAGTAAGCAACTACGGTAGTTTAAGACATTGCTTTTCCCATCTGTTCTCCCTTCTCCTTTGCCAGAGGTTGCTGCCACCATTGCAGGAAGAGAGGAAGGTTTGGATCAAATGTGTGCTCGTTCCTCAGCTGCTGCATTTCATACTCCAGTCTCAGTGCAAAATTCAACAGCCCTGAAGTTAACAGACAGAGCTGTGAACTAGAATTGCTGAGGTATAGCCACATACTCTTTTTGCCGTTTCTGCTACAGGGTCAGTTACCTGCAGGAGAGGGGTGAGGCAGGGAGCTCACAGTGGCGATGTGTAAAACTGCCCCAGCAATATTCACAAAAACTTACTCTTGGAGCTTGAAGATCTAACTCTACAAAGGGGCAACTATGACTCCCTCAAATCCCACAATTAAAATCCTCAAAATCCTTAGTTATCCATGAAGGTGCCTAAAATCCACCTAATTTTCTGTTTTTCTGGGTTTATAAGTGCTGGGATGCCCAGTATATCCATCTTGGTAGAGGCAAACTACTTCATTATAGCTAAGATTTATCAGGATCTACAAAGTGTTTCCCTGCCTGTCATGCCTGGTTCTTGTTCATATAGATCTCACAGAGCACACTTATTAGAGTAAGGTCTGCACAGACACAGGCAGGAAAGAATACAGTGCCTTTCATAACACAGAGGAGTAGATAGAGGATTTTGATACACTGTGGGAGATTTTTATTCATGTTCTCTCCCAGCTGAGGTCCATCTCAAAGTACCAGAATACCGTAGCTTCTTCTGGGCTTGGAGATCTTTCTCCATCCTGCAGAGCTGTGATGGATGGCCACTGGTTGAAAGCAGCACGTAAAAAGACAGGATGCAATTCTTCAGCTTAGTTGATGGGGCAACATGAATCGGGGAGGGAGGCAGGTAGTAGGGGTTTAATACCTCCTCTTGTTGGCTATTTGTGTATTTTATACTAGGAATTTAGTGAACAAAACAAGTGCATTTTGTGAACTGAGTTCTAGTGAATTTCCCAAAGTCACAAGGGAAATCTATGGTGGACCTCAACAGGAAGTGTCCCAGCTCAGCTAATCCCCCAGCCCTTGGGTTGTGTTTTCTTTCTGAGCAAGTTTTTTTACATCTAGACTATTCAATAACTTCAGTATTTCCCCAAAGCATGGCCAGCATCTTCAAAGATAAAGCTCTTAGTCTCTAAAGTGTAGCTAGAAAAGAAGAAAACCCCAGCAGGTTGTTTGTCTTTATCAAATCAGTATCAGGGCTGGCAGAAGACACGAACTGTTGTCTCAGTCCTGCAAAGTTATTTGTCCGTCTGCAGGATTAGTGATTACATTCTCAGTTGTTGAGAATCAGTCTGTCCTAAGTGAAGATAAAGAAAAGTAGGATTTCTTACTTTTAAGCAGAAAATTATAGAGCAAGATGAAACGAAGGGGTGTAATTCAGAGTGAGGCAAGGGGAACAAACCAATGCAGTTTGTTTCATGCTAGAAAGTAATACGAGGACTATTTTTGGTATTTTGAGGCCCTGCCTAAACTCATGTGGGAAGACTGCTGTATGCCTATGCATATGCATATTCCATTTGGCAATACACTCACTACGGCACGCAGCCACCTACTAAATAATAGAACTTAAAAATGGAAAATCAAATGACAGAAAAAGCTATTTCCAGGTATTTAATCAAAGGGAGGATCAGAGGACAAAGCTCAAGACAGGCCCAGCACACAACTCTGGCTGAACTGTCACTCTACAGCGGGTTTGAAACATCTGCATTACTTTGACTGAAATACCATGAATAATTTATAATAGAATAAAGAATTTAAGAAAAATAGATTTTTTTAAAAAATTAATATCCCACAGTAATCACCTGGCTTCATGCTTATTAGTGAGGTGCTCTGGGGTAGAAAACATCATTGATTTTATGAACCTTTGGGGAGGTTTCTTTTTAAAAATTAACATTTCAGCTTGATATTATTTTAGTATTTACCACTCGGTATTGTCTTAGATGTCATCTTGGCAAAGGGCTCCTAAACAACTGCCACTTTTAGCACTGCTGCCAAAAGGCCCCCTTTCACAATAAAGCATGCTGTGCTTTGGCAGGAAATCAATAAAGTGAAAATCTGTTCTCATCATCCATACATTTACCATCACAATCAACAATCAAAGGCAAGACCTGGGTTCTTTATCCACAGGCTCCAGCCTCCCAATTTTCTGCTATGAAAGGCAGCATAAATTAGAACCCTTGGTTCCTGTTAGCTGGGCTTAATGGGTATGATTTATGAACCATTAAATGAGGTTATGTAAATTGATCCTTAGCAGAATGCTAGCACACAGGTGACAGGTGCAGTACATTTGAATGATGAGTCCACAAGGGTTCTGTACAAATCAGATTTCAGTGACATTCAGTTTTAGGAAGGAGAAATATGTTGTCAACAAGGAAGTGATTTAAATAGTGCCCTGGGTTTGTCAGCAATTATGCTTTTCTTCTTAATTGCTGCAAACTATATAAATTCTAATAGGAAATAAATTACTGATTTACCAGTTAATGACAAGGGGGTATAGGCAAGAATGGTTTAAACATTAAAAAAAAAAATTGCCTTTTGAGGCCATATTCAGTGATGATTTCATTTAAGCGGTTAAAGTTAACAGATGCTTTAAAGTCACACGATAAACTTTGACAAGAGCTAAGTAAAATTGTTTTTATTGCTAAGCTAAAGGAAACTGGTTTTGTGCGACAGCTATGGATGTTCTTAAGAGGATGAAATAATGTACTTACATAGAAATAAGGACAAATTTTGCTTGTTATTTTTTGCTTGCTTGTTGTCTTAATAACCTTTTCAAAAATCAGATCAAATTACATTAACTAGATTTAAAGTATTCTAGCTTACTCTGGAAGGATTTTTATACTAATAGTGAAAATGATCACACCTAGTGATCTGATGTTTGACTCATTTCCTTCTCACTGTTACCCAAAGTGACCATAAGGATTGACTGACTGCCTTATAATAAGGTTTTGATGGGAAAAAATGGGCTTGCTGTTGTAATACATTTAAAGCAGTGCCATCAGTGTTCAGGCTGCTTTGGTCCGGGTAGGAGGGCTCCTGGAGAACTAGATGCATTTGTGTGATATTTAAGTTCTGCTTTTCCCTAGTCTGGTTAATAGCACATTCCAACTAGTGGCCTGGCACACCTCTGCTTAATGAACCTTTGCATCTTTCTTTGGAATGAAATGAAATAGTGATAGGCATGAAATAGCATGGATAAGTCTGTATGTAACTCAGGGCTTCGAGGGCAGCTGTACTGGAGGAAAGATTGTACAGGAGGGTACTCGAAATACATAGGATGGTAGGATGGTGTGAAAATACTTTCAGAGGCTTAGCCATGTTAGATCATTTTCATCTGAGGAAGAAAATATAGAAGATGAGAGGGAACCAGAAAAAAAAACCTACCGGTAAGATGGGAAGCCTACTAAGATCTAAGGCAAACTGAACAAACTCAAGATATTAACATGTGTCTGTCTATTTTTGCCAACATGTTCATTGGCTCTGTATTTCTTGCTTTTTTTTTTCAAAATTCAGTGAAGTTTGTTCAAGCAACAAGCATCAGTTGCTAATTGAATTAGCCTCTCCTATTGTGTTTTACTTCAATGGAGATTCCCTTCAAGGTTCAGCTGCTTACTCATTGCATTGTTCTGCTCAATGCTCATATGTTGTTCGCTGCAATACTTCCCCTTTCACAGAAGCTGTCACTTTTATTTCTATGAAGAGGATCAACAGGAGTGAGTCCAGAGTGTGTAGTGCTTTTTGGGGTGTGGAATGCCAATTAAAAGGATCACAAGGTTGCAATGTGGGTAATGCAGAAAAAGCATGATGCAGTTTCATCAGTGAGGAGATGAGGTACTGGGTTTTACTCCAGGTACTAAGAAAGAATTCCAAAGCCTTCCTATCAATATTATAGGACAACGCTGCATCAAAAGAATGCAAAAGACAAGCCCTGAAAAGCTAAGGAAAACCTCACTCTGCTTGTCTATGCAAACCTAATTCAGTATCTTCTGTGACTGCATTACAAAACAGTTTTCATCATACAGGATCCAATAGTGTTTTGGAAGGTCCTGCTTCTGTTTCACGCCTACAGAAGGGACTGCATACCCAAAGACAAGTCAGTTATTTTTAAAGGTAATAACCTGATCTAATCAAAGTTATCCTGTCCCACCACACAGCTTGCCTTAGGTTGCTATCTTTAAATCACCATTGTAACCACAACCCTATACCTCCAGTCACAAATAAAACTCTCAGATTTTTTCTCACATGGCCGTGCCTCATTCATTGTATGATATGGTTGATCTTCAATGAATGGGTTATTGCTGAATGTTTCTCTGTGTCCACCCTGCCTGCTGCATATCCTATGTTTTAGTCCCTTGCTCTCTGACAGTGGCAAAAAGGAGATGCTGCAGAAAGAGTACCAAAAGAGGGGAAAAGGTATATAGTACTTCTGAGCCCTCCTCCAGCCTCCAGTCATTGCCCACTTAGAGAATTCCTGAGTTGGATGTGATTTCTCTATGTATATTAACTTCCAATGGATTTCTCTTCCATACAATTTTCCCATCTTCTCCTGAACCCAGATAAACTTTGGCAAGACATTCCATATGTCAGCTCCTGTCCTTTTGTTAGTTTTGAACCTGAACATGTGTGCAGAAAAGCAAGTCTTAGGAAGGAGCATGACTAATGGTTAAGCACTGGACTAGAATGAGGATTTTAGTTTCTGGCACCTCATATTTTACCTTTCAATACCTTCAAAACAGTTTCCGTATAAGGTACAGAGACAGTCCCAACTATATGCTGAATATATCTATCAAGACATGAGGGACTGACTGAAATAATGAACATGTCCCTCTATAAAATGCCCTATGGGCATTCCATTTATATTCACTCTGGCCTTCACTGACCGAAGGACCATAGCTCCAATAACTGGCTATTGTAAGAAAGGTGGCAGCATGTCTTCATCTCTCTGCTGAAAGCAGAAAGAAAATGGTCCCCACAACTGCATTTTGTAGACATCTCTAGTCAGCTGCGCTGTGGGAATGTCTATGGGTATCCCATGGAAAGTGGGGCTGGGACTTGGGGTGAATCTACTCAGGTCTGTCAGAACTGGGCAGTTCTGGCCATGTAGAAGCTCCCTTGTTTGCACCTGGGAATGCCACAGTTGGATAGGAAGGTGTTTATGGATATTAGTAATCTCCAGGTTTGGGTCACCTCCGGGAGTTGTCACAATTTTAACTTTGGGCAGAATGGAGCTCATGACATTGCCTGGAGGTGCCTAAAGGCATGTTTTATACTGTGGTGAAGTATTGGCCTGACCTAGTATATCCACATAATGCAGAACAGCTTTATGTAGACTCAGCAGCTCAGGTTTGAAAGTAGTCTGGTTGTGCCGCTGCAATGCAGTGATGCAGGGAAGCCAGAACCTGTGAATTAACACCAGTGTAGCCACAGAAGCCAAATCCTGCAGGCTCAGCCCAGTGGTCTTTGCATCATGATAGCGGGAGAAGCATCTGATTTAAGTACCTTTTAGACATAGTTCTGAGTTCTTCAGAAGTACTAGGACCTGTGCTGGTCATTCCCGGAGGGGTGAAATTATCCTTTCTGTGTTCTAGATGGGCAAGCAAAAGGCAGGGAAAACGCATCCCATGGATACAGCCTCATTGCCCAGGTAAGGGAATGTGGCAATGACTCTGCTTACTGAAGTTATCTTTTAGACCAGATTTATGGATTTATTTTGAAAAAAACAAGGCTAGGAAAAGGTATTGATGTA
This sequence comes from Ibidorhyncha struthersii, assembly GCA_013398815.1. Classification (NCBI taxonomy): domain Eukaryota; kingdom Metazoa; phylum Chordata; class Aves; order Charadriiformes; family Charadriidae; genus Ibidorhyncha; species Ibidorhyncha struthersii. The sequence goes on along the minus strand of VZSZ01001709.1, from coordinate 19,753 downwards.
CATCCCTTCCTCATCCCCCTCTGCAAAGAGTCGTCCAGTATAAAAGCACTTCGAAATTCCATAATGCAGACATAGGCACTGACATTAAAGCCCAAATTGACAGTGACAAGTCAATGTGGGTGGCTGGTTTGAAAGGACCAAGGTCCTAATTTTGTTGTATCTTAACTTCTCAAGGCACTTCATTTTCACTGTAGGGCTTCCAAGGACCCTAAGATGCAGAGGTCAGAGCTTGGTATAACAGTGGAGCACAAACATGTTTGAAAAGTGGCAAAATAAAATTCGTGGCCTTTTGTGAAAATGGTGGCTTGTGACTTCTCAGCATCACACAGGAACTCCATGGCAGAGTTTGGGATAAGAAGCAGTTCGTCAGGTCAGCGTTTCATTGCCTTAGTCATCAGAGCACTCCGTGTCCCTTCCTGCAACTCCCTTTCCTAACAAGTACATGTTTTCTCAGGTTTCAGCAATTAGTGAGATAGATTTACTGAGATGGTAATATCCTGAAGCACATAACATAGATTCAACCTCAGACTAGCCCCTATGTACAGTGAAATGATCTTAAGGTTTCTCATGCTGATAAAGCTTACAAAATCATGGAATTAAAGAATGTATTATTATACTCTTAATAATAAAGGCAGTCTTAATTCTGGTAATTCTTATTTTGAGTGTTTGACTATATGACCTTTATACAACTCTTTATATGTGGATTTCTAAACTTATTTATTTATTATTATTATTTCCCAGATTATTAAATCTCAGACTTTGGAAAAACAAACATTTCATCATGTGTCATTGCATTATCCCACAGAGAATAGGTTCTTTAGTATGACTGAAATATTTAGGGCCACAGAACCTTTTGGAGCTGATTGAAAGGTGGATGAGAAGTTCATCTGAAGGGTCCCATCTCACACAGACAGCTTCTGTACCTCTTGCTCTTTCTTATGCCCCCAGAGCCTTCCCCTTTTGCTGTCCTTACTGTCTCATCCTCACTGTTTGACAATCGCCACTACTCCCATCCTCCCATCTCCAGTTTCTGCCGTGCTTCTACCTTCCTCCTGTTCTCCAGTTCCTCTCCCTTTATGCATCCTACTTCATTCTTCATCTTGCCATGTCATACCTGCTCTGCAACACCCTGGAAATTCCTGGGGTTTCCTGCCCTCAGCTGAAGTGCCAACCATTGCAACAGACACCTCTCTCAGCCTCCGCCAGCTCTGCCCTGGGTTTACTGCAGAGAACGTCTAGATCAGTACAACTTAGCGAGGCCCCCAAAGTCACAGAATGCTTTCACTGTGAGACAGAGGGTGCAGAAGTCCTAAGGCCCCATCTTCAAGTCAGTCTTTCAAAGTATAGAGGTTTATTGTTGTAGAGTTGGTATCCTAGATCGTGGGCATTTCTGCCGGAGTCAGGACTCCTAGATCTCCTCACCAGGCAATGCTCGTTTCATTGGTTAGATAGATTGCAGAAGGGTTCCTTCTCCAGCAGAGAGCCAGGAAAACTGACAGAGTTTGTCAAAATTGCTATATGAATACAACAAAGAAAAAAGTCTTAACATATTTAATTGCCTAAAATGTCTTCAGCTTTATCTTCTGAATTATTTCATTTCCATTTACTCTGCCCTGGACACAACATTGTCTCCCATGGTGAGACCCACAGATTATGTCTCCACAAAGGATGAAGGATGGGCTGAGGCAGAAACCTGGCTACTGTGAAACTGTTACAGTGGGAGAATTTCAGTTTGGCTACGGGAGAGCAGGAGATCAGGCCCATTGTCTCAAGTATCATTAACTGGCTTTTCTCGAGGACTGATTGTAGTCTGGAGTGAGTATCCATTTAGCTTCTCTCTGACTTTTGTCTCCCCGTATCTGTTTCTCTTCTTATTCCAAATGATTCATGGAAGAATCTATTTGGAGAGAAGAGGTTCAGGTAGGAAGGGAAAAAACCCTTCAAAAATCACTTTCTAAACTGCTTGCCCCCATCTTGGCTTTTTCAATAGATTTTTCTCTCTTCTGCTCTACGAAGTAGTAGAGGAAGAGGAAGTATATTCATATTGGTTATTAGCATGTATTTAACCACTGCTAGCATTCACTGAAAGGATTTCAGCCTCCTGATTCTGTGACTTGTACAATTACATTATCTAGACACATTACTGTTACAAATTTTTTTACCATCATGGTTCATATAGGATAAATCCTTATATGAGAAAATGGTGGTAGACCTTAGAGTGATTTGCCGAACTTTCTTTTTTCACCCTGCTAAAAATCATTATAAGGTCATAAGAATTTCCTTCAGGTATTTATTTTTTAATTTATATTATCTAGTTTTATTAGTTTCTTGATTTATTTATCTAATGCTCAAGTATTACATAAAGCAACATGGTGATGTTGCTCCTTTTCCTTATAAATAAAAAGGCTAAAAAGGAAAAGTTGTTTTTTTTTCTCATTTGCTAAGAGTTCCTGGTAATTAATTCTTTGCTGTGAGCTCACTCAATTTAAAAAAACAAACAACACAACAAAATTTTGCCATGAAGAGTCATGATTTTCAAGTATCTTAGGCAGCCTGACAGCACTAATCACATGGTGTTCCCATCAGTGAGCTGGGAATGAATTCCAAGGTATGAATTCCATATTTGCATGCTTAACAATCAGTTGTTTCCCTTCTCTTTTGGAGACCACATCAAGTGGGTGATATGCTCTGCTCTGGTTCTTTGTACTCCTCATCACGTGCCTTGGCAAAAAATATTTCAGAATTGCCCCAATTTTCGTTTTGGCATGAAACACACGTTGTGCCAGTTATTAATGCTGTGCATCCCACCCTCTTCTTCAGTAAAGGCTACGCTGGGAGAAGAAACCAATAGTTGCAATGGAGACTGCAAGCATGACCTTCTGCTATTCGTACCCTCTCCAGCACAGGACCAAATAGCAATCCTTCATCACCAGTAAAATTAGGACTACTGGAAAGCAAACGGCAAATCCAGGAAAGGCCAGTCTCCATCTTCTCCATGGTGAGGAAGTCTCTGTTCCTTAGAAGAGGTTCAGTAACTGATTCAAAGTCACGATACTTTCAACTTCTCTGAAAATACAGTTGAAGAGTTCAAGCTGAGATGCAAATTTAACTGCTATTTGGATTTTGTACTGACAAGTTCAGAAAAGACCGGAAAGTCAAACTTAGAATAATTTATCGGAAAGCCTGTGTTGTAAAATTAATTTTATAAAAAAAAAAATAGTGATCTCAAAAAGCTGGAAGCATTTTTGATGAAAGAGCTTTTTCCTTCTGCTGCTTTAACCAGACTTTTTTTTTTATTGCTGCTCAGATTTAATACTGCATTGTGCTTCATTTCTTTCTCCATCTGTCATTAGTTTTACAGCCATTTTTTTTCCACCTGTATTTGGCTTGATCCTTTCTACTCTGGCAAATTTTTTATCAATTTAATTGCATTAATATTAGTAGACTAACTCTTGCCTAGCACTTGTCCTGGTAAAGACAGGTTCTGGCTTTATATTCCAGGACTTTTGTAAGTGACAACTTTTTGTGCTAAGCGTTTGCTTGAAATTCTAGCATGGATAATATTGAAGGAAAATGACTCCTTTACAGCCTTATATTAGAAAGCAATGGCCTCTGTGAGCGGAATAAAGTTGCTCAGTAGGAAAATAACTTCCACCTAGTGGCTTTCCAGAAAACTACCATAATAGTGAATTTCCTGTGAAACTCAAATTTCTATTTTTACATAATTTGGGGGTAATCCTGCCACCACTACCCATATTCAGTTTTCAGTGAACTCAAATGCACTACCTACACATATATAGTATTTAGCATGTAGTCCACAGTAATTTCAGGATCACCATGCTTGTGGATTTATCATAACATCATCATAATTCTGAAAAAATGTAGACTAAAGCTTTTTATGATTTCTAATGGCAAACTGATTTTATTCCAGCTTTTCTATTTCACATTGAAAACATATTTAAACACCAACTATACTAATATCCCCATATCCACTTCAGGAAAAGCTTTCTGTATTATCTCTGTACTTAAACTACCAGCTCATCAAAATTGTACACATAACCATTTGGGTAGTGTGGCTTAGTGGAATATAAATAGCTCATAAATCTGGTAGGATATGAATCCACTATTTAATTTAAAAAGGAATTATTCAATAGTTTAGTATTATACATCTGACAGAGCTGAATAAAGAAATACTCCTGGAAATGAAAACTCAATAAATTATTTCTCATGCCATTGAAACAATAACTATTCTGGATCAGTGGTTTTAATACCAATTTACACGAGCTGAGAATCTGGCCACTAGGCTACCCTAAACATTTTCTTTTTTCTGGAACACAAGTATTAAGGAATTATTTTTAAATTCAGGCAGACAGAGATGAGTTTCTGTACTATGCAATTAGTGTTACATAGCGTTCATGTTGAGTATCAAGGATATATGTATTGGTTGAAAAAGGACTCTGATGAATGGCATTGCCTGATAAATAATTTTGATGGGACTCATTAAATTGCTAGCTATGGGCTAAATTCTGAAACATAATCCAAACTTCTGCTTTTGTAACAGTAAATTTTTCCAAACAAAATAATCAGTAGAAATATTTAATATGGCAAAGGTATTTGTTAGAATCTAAGAAGTAAATAGAGAAGCTCATAATAAGCTGCAGTGAAATACATTTCATAGTTTTTAAATGCCTAAGCTAAGCTAAATGCAAACAGTAAACAAGCAGAAAAAAATCCTAACAATTACAGTGAAATTCAGATATTTTTCCTTTTCCAATCATCTGAAGTGTTTAGTAATATAAACAAGGGAATTAACCATTTTCCTGCTGCGGTTTTGTCCTTTACATAGCCACATATCTTTTATATAGCTACATATCTTTTTGCAAAATTATTAGAAGGTGAAGGTGGGAAATTCTTTGCATACATGTGGAAAATTATGCAAGATGCAGAACAGGAAGATTGTGCTTTTTAAGTTAACAACAAATCTTTAAATTATTAACACACAAATTTAATTTACTATAGTTCTCCTGTCAAGTAAATGCAGAAATGTTAATCTCCTAATATTATCAATATATGTGCAATGTATTTGTAACATTATCTTAAGCTAGCTGGTCACCCTGTACATATCTACTGTAAACTCTGATTACATACGCTGTACCTGGGGTTTTGCCAAAGGGAAAAAGGAGGAGCAAAGTCAGAGCAGTCAAATTCAGTTAAAATGTTTCAACTGCCATTTTAAACGGTTCTATTGTATTCTCTAGTCACAATGCTTATCCTAGATAGAAAAGTTACATTTATATTTAGTTTTGTGTGAAATGGGTAAAAACTGAGCTCAGAATCAACCGGCTGTGTGCAAACTTTGATTAAGGAATTCAGTCTGGTGCTTGGGAGTTAGGGGCACGGAAATATTTCTTGCCTGTGTGTGAGCGGTTAAACTAATAAATTAAGCTAAAATAACATTATGTTGAATTAGGTGATTACTATATGGCAATTTACATTAGTATGGGTATTATCAATGGAGTTTTTAGTATTTTTTCATTATATCATCCCTTGTGATATATAATATTTAAGCCATTATCTGTCAAGCTGGGCACTATGTGGACTAAGTCAATTCCATTACATGAAGTATAACAGCATGATGTGACAAGAATGAGGCTTTAAGTGTATGATGGGAGATTCACAAAGGCAGGCAGCCTTCCTGAACCCTGACCGCGGCCTCTTTGAAGCTCAGTGACCTCTAAATGTGGTAGGAATTCTCTTTAGAGTACTTTAAAAAGTGGTGAGATCCTGTTCCTCTCTTTCAAACCAGCAAGAAACAGGAGGTTGGCCCAGTGGATCCAGGAATGATAGGAGAGAAGAGACAGGCTTCTAAATCAGCGCCTGCCTGTCGTCTCCTTCTCGCCCTCCAAGGCTGTAAGCCTATGAAATAATCTTTTCAAAATCTTCCATTTTTATTCTGACAATGTGTAGTGAGGTGTCAGGAACAGTTTGAGAATTACAGTGCACCCATTTCTATCCGTCTTAAGTTTTCATTATGGCTAAGAAGCAGAATGTCAGTACTTGCATATTTACTATAATGGGTATATATTTATTCAGGCTAGTGAATTGCAATTAATCTTGTTTATGGAAAGGCAAAATTAAACAATTAAGCAATCAAACATACTGTACAAATTCGTCAGAAAACATTACAAGAAAAAAAAAATCAAAAGGCATATGACTCCTTGACTTTGTTCCCAAGATTTTAAAATCTGTTTTGGAATAAAGGAAATCCAAACAACCAGAACACATAAAAGTTTTTAGGCAAGTAATTTTATAATTGTGGGAGATTTTTAACATCATAAGATGGAATTAAACCTCTTTTATTACAAGCAATTCTCAGTACAGTGAACGGATATATTTCGTATCACAGTTCTGGAGGACTTCAGAGAAAATAAACCCCACATCTTCCCACATCCTCCAAATCAGGCAAATAAAACACTCCACAATCCATGAACGCTCTATTAAAGCTGTCAGAAAATGCATCTGGAAACATCTGGCTATAAAGCTGGAAAATGAAGGAAGCTGAATGCAAACAATATCAGCAGTGAGAGAAATACAGAACTGTGAGAAAGCCCGACACCCAGATCAGTCCTGCTGCCAAGCACTAATACTTATGCAAGTCCAGCATGTTGTCCAGGAAGACAGGCAATATCTAAAGAGCTAAGGGAAGAATATTTTCAAATATTACAGTGATGGTTATTTGCACAATAGATATGGAAGGAAGCTGATTTTTGTTCCCATGGAAAAAATGCTGGAACTTAAAAGGTATTTGTTGCTCTAAAAACAAATAAGTTTTTGCATTTTATCAAAATCCAGACACGTCCATCACCTTTCTGTCCTCTCTTTTTTTGACCCCAAAAACCACTATCATTTTGGGGGTTTGGATAAAAAGAAATCATTCTGTTACTAACTGCCAAAAAAAATGTTAAGTTTTTTATTTCTTCAAAAGAATCACTGTTAGTGATGTTTTTCAAAAAGGCTACATTTTGACAACAAACTGCAAAATAATTTCAATCGAAAAAAAGTTGATATGAGGTTTTAATATGCTTATTTATTACTTTTCATATGATGTAAATAAATACCAACATCTCTGCCTACCCAAAGCCTGGACATTGCTGGTCCAGTTTCTGAATGTTTACTGGTGGAAGGAGCGTGAAAAGAAGGCGACCACCTCCATGGGGGGGGGGTGGGGGTCTGTGCATGTGCACATATCTGGGGGGAGCTGATCCATGCATGTAGAGGTGAATATAAATGTTTTATGGTATATCTTACCACAGGGAGACACAGATGTTTTATAATTTATTACCAAAAATATCTAACAACCACTACAGCACTCCATTATATTGCACCACCAAACAGGCTGTAGGATGGATTTAGAAATCCACTGCAGAAAGTACACCAACAGAGGCAGATGGCCTTCAGGACCATATAACAGGAAAGCCAGCCGTGATGCTGGCTCTTTTCTTCAAAACTGAGCTCCTCCTCTTGTCACCAGTCAGGTCGAAGTACTTTGCATTTACAGCTTAAAACTCTAAAATGGATTAGTTTATCATGGCATAATATCATGACACTACGATATGAAGGCTAGAAGATTTATTCGCTTTGATGCAAGTAACGAAAGCTTTTATTTTTAAATTTCTACCACTCAGTGCAGTGCGTCAAACAATCAGTTTTAATATCTTTAGGGTTAAGTGCACTCTTGTAATTTAGAATTAAATGATTTTTATTAAGCACTTTTACTGAATATCTACAAGCTTTACAACTCCACTGATTAAGGATCTGATAGTGACTGGTAAAGGAGCCACCTCCATGAATTAGGGAAGCATTAGTAAATGCATTCTGTCTATGGTTCTTAGTGCTTAGGGAGTATTTCAAAATAAGTGCAATTTCTGTAAAAAGTAGCCATAAAACTGCAAGTGAAGCAATGTATGTGAAACCTGGCGCTTGCATTGCACAGTGACATCTTTTAACAGGTTAAAGGCATTTTTCTAGAGAGAGAACAGATCGGATAAAATCCCCCTGGGGTGAAACTTCAAGTGCAGAGTTTCTGAAACGTTGCCCCGTCACACTGAAACATTTAAACGAAAAGCTAGCGGGGAATATGCAAGGTGTAAAGGCCAGCTTGCCACTGAGAACCCAGATCAGAGGGAGGCCTGGCCAAACAGCCTGAGCACGGGTCTGGGACCAAGGCATGCCCACCGCATGCTGATAGCAACCTCCTCTGCGAGCTTGCACAAGCTCCTTTATTTTCAGAGATGTTGCTCCCTCTGCACTCTCATTAACTTCAATGGGAGCCAAGAATGCACAGCACCTTTGAAAATCAAGCGGCTAAACTCACAGCTTCAGTTTCCCCATCTATAAAATGAGGCTAAACCTTTCTTATCAGCCTCATAGTGCTGTTGTGAAGATTAATTAGATAATGACTGCAAGGCCCTTTGAACACGAAAAGTGCTAAGAATTGTTGTTACCAAATGATGGCAAAGATTGGGCTATTCTTCATTGCTGTCAAATAATAATAAAGAGATGTGCTAGTCTAAGGAAAGGAGAGGTGGGAAATAAAGGGCAATAATGGCTGCTGTTGTTTGCGCATATGGTACTGAATAATCTTTGCAAGAAGAAGCCAATCTTGTGAAAAGCTATCTACTGTAATGGTGCTAGGGTTATTGACAGGTCTGGCTATAAGTGCAGGTTCCATTAGATACATCAGCCGCAATGTATTCGCGGCAAATCTCACTGATGATTGCCCTCCTGCAGAGGGAGAGATAAGACAAACTATGATTGAAGTAAAAATGTAAACAGTTAAAAAAAGAAATAGAAGTCAACCACTGCTCTCCCACAGGGGCAAGGACCAAGGATTGTTGCACCTGTGAAGCCGTAATAACATCAAATGTTAATGTGATATGTGATTGTAGCACAGATACTGCTTCAAGCTCTTGCTGAAGAATTTATGTTGTTTAGTATTTTTATATGTATATTAAGTGAAGTGCACTTTCCTAGTCTGGGGCAGTGCAGGGCACAATACTGGCAAACTGAAGGGGTTTCACATGAGTCAAGTTAACGAGAGCATTCTTCAGCAGCACAAGTTATAGCTTGTGTTTTTTATAGGTCTCCAGCAAAAGCCTCTGAACTAATACCGACCCTCTTAATCTCAGGGTTGTTTTATGAAGTAGACGTGACACAGTTTTCTCTTTTGTATTTGAAGTTTGTATCAGAGCCGTTATTGTAAAAACATATTAATTCATATCAAAGCATGATAGAAATACTTCTGTTTGACAACTGCAAAGAAACTGAGTGATACCTCAGTGATAAAAAAGTACCTCCTATTTTTGCAGTGATAGGGAATGTTAACAGTAAATACTGGCATTAAATAATTTTCAGATCTGAAGGATGGCATAATATGCACCCAGAGTTTTAAAGCAATTGGCCAAGGAAGTATTCTAAGGGTGATCTGTGTGCATGGCTTATCAAATAATGTGGTTCGTGTGGCTGCCCCATCAGCTGGCCATTAGTTCTTACTTCCTTCCCCACCCTTTTCCCCCACCCCCAAATAAATTTCGCCCTTTGGGTTAGTTGCAGTCACATTTAGCAGAGGCATAGAGGTAACAAACAGAATTAATTTCCTCCACATTTAATTGGGAAAAAAAGTGCTGTCTGAGTAGAAGAGAAAGACTATTCATGCCATGGAGGAGAATTCATTGGTCGTTGCAATTGGCAGCAGCCAGCTTATTCAGTGATCACACATGCACTAGCCAGCTAGCCAGCATGTCTGTGCCAGATGTGCTGGCTCTTCCCCAGCTGGCAGGACAAAACAGAGGTAGCGAACATGGAAAGAAGAATATAGGGAGCACGGAGAACATGGAGCTTTTGTTGTACTGGACATACAGGAGATGGAAGGGAGCTGGAGACAGAGACAAAGGTATGAGAGATTGAAGACATTAGAAGGAGTGCACAGCAGTGGTGTGGGGAGTTAGGTGACGTGATGGAGACAGAGAGAAGGACGTGGCAGAACTGTGTTGGGAAAGATTTAGAAGACATGGAAAGATCTGGGATTACCATGGAACAATCTCTTAAAAATACTTCAATGCTGTCAAAGTTTCAGTGGTCTGGAAAACATCTACTAACACATTGGCATTTTTTTTAAATGCCTGAACAACATTCGCCAAGTAAGTAAAAATATAGTAACCTTATATTCATTCCAGACAAAATACTGGGATATAGAATAGAATGGGATCTAATCAGTAAGTTTATAAAGACAGTAGCATATCCATTTCAGTGAATGAGTTTTCATGGAAAATTAGTGATAGAACTGATTACGTCTTTTGATGAAATGAAAAGGTTCTGTTGCTAAAGGAAGTTGCTTAATATAACTGAGCTGAGATATTTTACCTTGTACTCTGACCTTCTGGTTAAAAGTGACACAACATAAAATCTGTGTAGCATATATTAACTGGCGTGAAAAGGCTGATACAGCTAAAAAGTAATTGCACAGAGGGCATCATTATATAACGGGGTTCCACATAGATCTATTCTTAGTTCAGTGCTATTCAATATCTTTATCAATGAGATGGAAGAAAATAGAAACTTGTTGTTGGTAAAGGCTGCAGATGCCATATTCATATATAAGAAGTTAGTACGTGACCTGATTTTTAGAGGCGCTAAGCATATTTAGGCAATGAAAAAGGAGGATTTTGGCTTAGAAGCTAAAACCACGGATATGGAGCTATTGCAGTGCCAAGCTTTTAAGAACCTTTTGGGCTAAACTCATCTCAAAACAGGCTTCATAACAGATGGTAAGAGAGAGATGCCCAAACTAGCCAGTACAGAATGACCCTCTTCAATGCTTAGGCACCTGTTTCTGATCTGTCAGATCAGAAGGAAACTGCTTGATCTCAAAACCCTCACACCAAATTAAGCAATTAATTGCTGTTTCATACAACCAAGGGGTCTAGCAGAGAGAGTGCTCACTGGGCCACGCGGGATACCAGGGCTGAACATCCCACTTTGGTGTAAGCAAGTTAACAAGTGCACCTCTCATTTTCTAGAAAGGTGCCTTCGCCTACAAGTTGGTTTGGATGGAGGCACTTTCCATTCCTCCTGTTTAAGGTGGGGCACTATATAGAAATGCTAGAAAAACACCACATATGCTCGGACAAGCATTAGGTGATGTAATAGCTACCACCTCTTCTGCCTTCACCAGCTGATGGTAAGAAACAGATGATGACAGTCTTAAAATAAAATTATTCCATGCCATCACACTTGGTTTTGAGGCAAAATCTGGGACAAGACAAAAAATGTGAGTAGATAAGCGGATGCTGGTACGTTCTCTCTTTCTATGCATGTATATGTATAAAAAAAAACCCCAAAGCATCAGGATCCTGCTCCTTTGTGGTCTATGTAGGAACCTGACCAGAGTATGCTACCAGCACTGTTGCTCTTCATATTTTTTCGTTTTCCATGGAAACCAACATGGAGCAGGAGGACAGACAAAGATGGCATGTCTCCACCTGAGAAGTATGCTTCTACTTGCATCCCACACCTGGATCGGAGGATGGAGAAGTATTCCCAGAACTTGCAGTTTAAACATAGCCTCAGAGAACAGAAGTTCCTCCTCAGTCTTCTCTGCCTCTCACTATCTTACCTATTTTAATCTGTCCACTTTTATTAATTTCCTCTCTCAGATAATGAATAATAAATCCCAGATTTTTCTATCTCTCTTCACATAACTTTCTCTAGGCCTAGGAGTAAAGCGAAGGCCTAGCACGGTCATTGCTCCAGGCAGCAGATATAAATGTACTGGAGAGAGAGAGTGAAAAAAAATCCTAAAGCATTTTCATTAATTCTGAAAATTAAGTTGGTGACAATAGAAAAAGACACCAGCCCCTTAATTTGTCCAAAGTACAGGTACCTAGGGACAGAGGCTGTGCAGACCTTCCCGAACCACAGATTTATTACAGTGACCCTGGGCAGCTCACTCTCCAGATGTACTCCTTTCTTTGTCTCACTGCTGGAAGTACTAACAAGAGTGCCACATGCGGGTGTATTTGCTATAAAGTAGACCATTACCAGCAAAAAGTAAAGCGAAACTATCAATTCACTTAATGTTGAGTACCCATAAGCATTCAGATGCTGCCACTTCTGGGCACTGATGGCTACATTTGAATATCTGTAGATGCTCGTGACCTGCATTCCAGGTTGTGACTACCTGATGAGCTGGCCAAACAAGCTGGCAGAGGTCCTCCGTGGGGGCTGCTGCTGTGCAGGTCACAGCCCCTCTGTGCTCTCAGAGTGAGCCAGCAAGATCTGCACCTTGTCTTGTCTCAAGGTGGCTTGTGTAGAAGTTTTGGGGTATCCAAAATGATTTCAGCTGTTGTTTTCAGGGCCATTTTACAGCCCTGTTGTACTGCAAGAGCCAAAAGACGCTGTCCACATTCAGACTATGTTCCTTTATTTATAGTTGTTGTTATTTTTTCGAACTTCTAAACCAAACTGTCTTAACATCCTTCTGCAACAACAAAATCCCACAGTAACTGTTTAGTTAAAGTGTGCCACCTTTGCGTAGGGGCCGCTCTATGCCACGTCTGGGCTGCAGTGCAGGGATTGACATCTGAACTGGCCTTAAACGACTTAGATGCAGTCTAGCCATTCCAGCACAGCTGTCAGCTTGGATCAATTTTCCCTTCCAAAAAAATGCTGCCATCAGTAGGAACGTTTTGTGGCTGAGCTATCTTGATCCCCCACTACAGTTGCAGCAGGGATCCAGCCTATTTATATTCTTGAGCAAAAAGCAAGGAAAGAGTGCTCCTGAACTGGGAATTGGTGTGCACCCCGTTCCTGTTGTACCTCTAATGTCAGAGGGAGTTGAGTTGTTCTCTGAAAAAGTTCCTCATCTGGATGACTGGCATGCAAGGATGCACTGTGGCAAACAACTACACTCCAGTGACCTGTACAGTTCCAACAAAAGCCAGGCCTTTTATTAGAAATTGTGGAGTTTATTTCAATTTTACCTAGCACGATTTTCTGCCACTTTATGTATTTAAATACTTCTTCAACACAGAATGGAGTCCTTCCCAGCAAAGGTAATTAGTAGCTATCAGTGTGCAGTACGGAAATGTTTTTCTCATTTTGCTCCTACAAAGAGAGCACACTATGTATCGCATTAACACTGTCTGATAGCAACAGATGACAGCTATAAAAAATCCCACAAGAAAATTAACAATAATGCTTCAAAAATCATCACTAAGGACCTGATCGTGCTAATTGATGTTTAGGATGAGTCATCCAATTAGTTCTTTGAAATAGGACTGGCTGCTGTTCTTACATTATTGAGATCGCTATGTTGTAGACCTTTGGCAGTATCAAGCAGTCAATGAATGCAAATTAATGACCATTGACCCACAGATGCAGAAACAATTACATCTATGTTATCTTGCATCAGCATCCCAGGGGGTGTCCTCATGCACTGCCTACACTGCCTAGCCACTAACCCTCCCTCAGGGTGCACTTTGAGCTCTTCAACTGATAGCAAGTGGGGAACCTCAGAGCACCCAGCCTGCAGAGTATTATGGATATCTGGGTGGGCTACAGAAGCCCCAGTTCACCCTGTCCTACAAAACCATGTGCTTGGCCCAAACTGCACTCCACACTCTACCTCAGATGTCCTGTGCCACTGTGCAAAACAACACAGCACAAATGTTTAAACTTAATGTTGTCAAACGGCTGAGATAGGGACAACACAGCTTCTTACCCCAGTAGGAGGCTCACAGGCTTTCCAAATGGAAATTGGATGGAAGAGACTACACGTTTGAAAACAGCTACGTCTATGCAGAGCTCGTTGCCTGTTCTGGCAAGCTAGTGTGCAGGTGAGCCAGGGAAAATGCTGGGAGATGCTTCAAGCAAGGCTAAAGGTGGACAGTTTGTATGTAGTTATGTACAAGAAGAAGATACAGTGTCACCCACTGAAGAAAGAGGAAAGCATCAAAGACTGTGAACACAGACACACTCTTAGAAGGGCTGTAAACGGAATATTCAACATACTCATCCACTGCAGATCTCATTACAAGCGGACCCAGAGGAACCTCCATTGTCAAGGGTCACCACACAGCTACAATGAGACATCTCCTCCCAGGGACAGAGTGTAAGTCAACGGCCAGCAAGGGCTAAATGTCCAGCACTGCACTTCTGCATTCGCTGCCACAGGCCAGGAGCCTCTTTGTGCCTGAAAAAGGATGGAAGAAGAATGTTGACTGGGGCAATGATACCAGGCTTAGGGGAGCTAGGTGAGAGTAGACAAGAAACTAAGTAGAAAATGTCTTCTAGAGAGATGTGGTGGGCAGGCAGTCGCATGCTTCCTTGTACATTTTCTTTGTGCTTATGTGAAGTGAATGACTGTTGCTTTAAATCCTATATGCTGTCTGTCTTCAAAAAAAGAATTGAGAAGAAATGTGTATAATTATACACAGAATATTAATCTCCTTCCTGGTGATCTACAACTCTAGCATATTCATCACACTGGAACTGTGCTCAAAAGTATTTTCATCTGATTAAAACCGCTGATTCATCGATGCATGTAATCCTTTGCTAATAGTATGTATATAAATGGCTCTTAATTTGCACATCAGTTATTCTTCATCTTTCATTGTTATTTGTTTTTTCTTGAACACTGAGAGCAACACTGAACTTTTATGTTTTGATACAGCTTTTTGGAGAGGTAAGGTACAGTGATCTGGGCTACAGATGGAGGAAGCTAGAAATCCTAACATCTGATCTTAGCTCTGGCCCCAACATCCAGTCACTCCAGTCATGTGTACACTGGGGTCAATTTTACAGTCACCTTCAATCCTGGACCCATCAATTTTTAGGAACTGTGAGTACTTAAATGTGATTGCCAGCTGCCTACCTCAGTACTGGAAACTGCCACATATCAGGGTGTGAAGCTCACTCTGATGTTACTCACTATGCCACGTCTTTCTACACTTTCTCAGAAATTCACATTGGAAGATACTTGTATACTCTCACCAGGACTGTGGCAATTTGCTGTTCTTTGCTTCTGACTCTTTCTGAAGCTCGCCTAGAAGAAGAGACAAGGCTGCCAAATGATTCAAAGCAGTGTCCCACAAGGAAACTTGGGATAAATCCTACCTCTATGCTTGTGAAATAGAAATACAAGGCAAACAGCTTTGGTTTACACGCAACAGCCCGCAGATATATGATGCAAACAGGAAATACTGGTTCACGCGGCTCAAAATCTTTGAGAATAGCTTCAAGGCGAACCCTTGAATGTCTATCATTTTAGACATAACTGCAGGGCATATATTTATAACAGTCTCAACACCATTCTTGTGAAAATCTTCAAAGCTGAAACTTAGTTCCATAGGACAGAGATACTACCAGTTAAAAATCTCACTACTTAAACATCTCTTTCCATATACGTTCACAAATGCTCAGCAGCAGAACACCCACCTCATATCCACTTTCCCTTGTTCATATCGAGAAACTGGGCGCATCTCACATGCCTTTTAGAAGCCTGAAAGCGTAGCTGCTCCGAGCATGTGAAGTGTGTATCTAGGACATTGATTTTGTGTGAAACAGAGTGTTAAGCCATTTATTTTATTAAAAAGAAAGGCATGTACTGATCTGCTTTTTGTACCATACTCTGGTGATCAGAGCACTTCCCTAAGTTCAGTTCTCTCCTCAAGCTGAGAGAAAAAGCAAGGTCAAATACACAGCTCCCAACAGCTTCACTGTTTGGCTGAATTCTCTTCTTGGGACACACACACATTTTTCATTGGTTGTTGGAGCTGTTAAATAGCAGTCCTAAAATTTCCCCAGTCTCATGAGTGCTCGAGGCAGTAGCTTTTATGGTCATACTCACAGTCCCCCAGTTCTCTCAATCTCTTTTTTCTCTAAAAATGACTTCAGCAGTTCATGCCAGGAAAGGATGCAGAGTTCTTCAGCCCATGCGGAGGGAAGTTCGTGAAGGGTTATTTATACACCTGGAATCTGGAAATCAGTCTTTCCTTTGTATTAGCTTAGGCAGCTTCATGCTCACCTGCTGTAAACATTATTCTGAATTAATGAACTCCTCCCATGTCTTGATCCTGGGTAGTTAAAAACTTGTAATGCTCAGTATTATGGTATTCAAGATTCTTTATGAATTTAACTGCTAGGACAAAAGTTTCCATTCTGAATATGCAAATATCTTCTTCAGTGCCTCTGAAAATTAGATCATGTATCTATCTAGTCAGTGCCTAATTTTACAGTTGATATTCAGAAATGTTTGCCCAACCTCTGTATTTTCTGGGTTTTGTTTGTAAAAATGGAACATTAATACTTAATTGCTTCTCAAAACTTTGTGGGAATTAATGCTTCTAAAGCATTTCAAGAATGAAAAGGACCACATAAACTGACAACTACTGTAATTAAGTATGAATTATTTAAAATGAAAAATTTGTATTGCAAATGAAGTGCTGGAGCAATATATTGAACAAACCACCAAAAACCTCACAAAAATTACTACCAAAACACACGGCTCAGACATCTTGCAGTACCACCTCTTAGCAAAGTATTGAGCGTCAATTGAGCTGTAGTAATTGACCATATGTATACGTGGCCTTATTTTCATGGAAAGCAGTTTCACGTAATATATTTTGCCTTGCATTTGGGGCAGACAGGAGCATGCATATGGTCAGTCAGTTAACACTGACTTAACGAGGAGCCCTCAACAGTAGTTTCATAGTGACTGCTTGTGACTAACATCTAACTGTTATCCTGTGTCCTCTTTTCACAGCGTCCAGATTTTTTTCTCTTCCAGCATTTCAAATGCAGGTTCTGTGGGGCAGTAACGACTGTTTTATTACCTGGACATAGAACTGTTAGGCTTAAACTCTGGTACTGGCATATGATCCGGCACAGAGAAATATCAGTGATAGTACTACTACTACTACTAAAAACACATTTAGAAAGGAATATGCCACGGCAGGGTCTGTGTTAGCAAGCTATTGGCTTGCAACTAGAGCATACAGGCCATGACACCTACCCATGTACTAGAAGCATTCCTGATACCCATCTTTTTATGCAATATTGTTGTACCTGTCCTACATCTACTTTTTTCCAGTTATTTTTTATTTTAGTTTTGAAGCACTTTAAATGACATTATATATTAAATACCAAGGATATCTCTCTAACTTTCTGCTGGTTTCCTTTTTAAACCTGTTCTGTAAAGACTGTATTTCAGTTTATGAGACAATGTATTAAACAAAGTGATTTAGCTCTTTTTCTATTTGTAAAATAACACATTGTTTTAAGGACATTTACTGTAAATAACTATATGCAAGCAGGTACAGAATTCAAATATGCATTTATAGTAAATGCTTCAAGTGAGTATACTCTAGATGAAATACAGACAGTGGATATGGTTTTGGGAAAGGGAAACTAGTAACTAATCTATAATATGGTATAATAATATATTGACATTTAATAACAGCATTCCACTACTCAATAGCTACCAATATTCAATATTTCTTTTTAAAAGCAGGGGTGTTATTATTGCAAGTTTTGCAGGCATTTTACAAAGTCATTTTATTCGGAAAAAGACCTGATGGCTGGAAAATGGCCAACATAACGTCATTATTGAAGACAGACTCTGGGAACACTTCAGGAAATTATAGGCCATTTAGTTTGGATGCCTTTTGGGAGGAGGGAATCTTAAAAAGCATTTTTGGACATTAAATGGGTACCATTTAGAAAAGCACAGCTTGATGAAGGATAGCCAATATTGCCTCAGGAATGAAAGGTCATGCTTCACTACCTTCTGAATTTCTTTCAGCTTATGCATAATCAAGGGAACAAATAGATAGCATGAATTTGGTTTTCATTTTCAGAGAGCATTCGGGAAAATTTTAAATCAAGGACTAATATAGTGTACTGTGATGTTGGTAAAGGAATTAAGTAAATAATTTTTCTTGGAGGAAAACTTTATTATTCTGAAATAAATAGGAGTAGAACAATACGGGTGTTAATGATAGGGCTTTGTACTTTCATTTTATATATACTTAGTGACAATAGTAATAACGAGATCAGGCTATCCAAAAGCACATCATTTAAGTCCCAACAGAGTACTTAGGCATGTATATAACTTTAAGCAGATGCTGAAACAGTATTGTTAAAGTAAGTGGAATTACTCAGGTGCTTAAATGATTTATAGAGAACAGCATGCTCAGCCCCTTGTAATATAAGATCACAGAATTCAGACTAAAAAATAAAATAAAATAATTCCTACGAAAAAAAGGAGCATTTTCTGCAACATGTTCACCAGGAAGCTATTCTGATAATTACAGGACACAGTTTTTTAACCTCTCCCCTCTCAACACTTCAAAAATACTGAGATTTTGCTTCAGAGTTTCTGATCCATCCAACTTCATGATCCCGTCCCCTGCAATTTGTTGTGCCTCGGCTCTGAAAATTCCGTGTTTTTTAAAATATGAACATGTGGTATGATCCAGATTTTTCAAAAACAGCTGAAAATTTTGAGTGTCTCAAAATTCTTGATAGCCTTAAAAAAGATAAACTGTAATTAAAATATCTAAGATTAATTATTGTGCAGTACACTCAATAGGAATATATTTTTATGATGTGGAACTATCAAATTTAGATAGAGATATATAGATATTAATAAAATTTAGAGTACTATAAAATCGGTTCAGTAAAGTTCATTATTGTATCATTTTACATTAAACATATCACTACCACAAGACCCCAGTACATTATTACATAATACAAACCAGGACAGATTTAGCTAAAAAATTCTCTATTTTTTCCTCCAGTCCTTTTCTGTTTCCTCTCCAATATCAGTAGCAGTTTGAGATTTCAACTTGAACATCAGGCTTCATGCTGAAAATTATTATTACAGAAAAAATCCTTCAAACTAATTTATAGCTGACTGCAATTCTGGAAATATTATGACAAAACATTGAAATAGTTTGCACAGCAGCATTTTGCTTTTCATTTCTTTCAAGACCTGTGCAGACATCTGTTTGAGACACAAATGTTGTAGTTAATATATTATAAATGTGTTAACATAACATTACCCTTCAACTTCTTACTTTTTTTGAGTGTCTGATAAGAGAAATCCTAACTAGGAGAAACGTGGGGGAGACTGACAGGATTAAAAGAATGACAATATGTAGGAAGATTTTTAACAATTACCCTTGGTATAGACTTAATCTGGGAATTCAAACATTCTCCAAATCATTTGCTAAAGACAGTGCTCCAAAAAAGAAGCACAAGAAGAATACAAGACAGAACTCTCTCTCAAAGAAGAGATCTTGGACATCCAAAATTTTTTCACTCAGGTTCTGAATAAAGAAGCCAAGACAAAACTCAGCAATTAATTAAAACAAACAACATAATCTGATTGCAATTTAGCATACGCACAGTTTGTACAAAGAAAGAGCATCTTCTATAAGACAAGCCAGTGGAGGTGGGGAAGGGGGACAAGCTTTCAGGCAGTCCCCGATCACAGCTCTGCAGGGAGAACAGTTTGGTGAGGAGACTGCTCCCCAAAGCTCTCCTCTCTTTTGCAACTACACCAGCTGATCTGATCTGCCTCTTTCTCCATGCCCTGTATCTCTGCCTATTCTTAGATCACCACTGCTACAACAGCACTACTACTTCCAGCTGAAGGCACAGAATCACAGAATAGTCAGGGTTGGAAGGGACC